>JANDEH010000005.1:32974143-33574143 GCA_024610705.1 Tetragnatha versicolor
GCATATATTTCTCAGCGAGAATCCTCTGCATCAAATGAAAGAGTAAACAAAATTGAGAGTCGAAATTTTCAACCTCGATCTCCCCAACCTTTGTCTGTAGGAGCACCTCCCTTTGTTCCATCTTATGACCAACAAAATTGGCATAAAACTACCTCTACACAGACCATGACTGGTAACTTTGATCATTGTGTATATTTGCCTAAAAATAACAAAAATACTCAAACTAATAATGCAATTGTTAATCCTCAAAATTTTGAAACTATAAGTACTAACCAATGTAGCTCAGAAAGAATATTTTCTGTTTCCTCTTCAACTGACAATCTTCCATATATTAACTTATCCTTTAAAGAACAAAATGGAACATTTTTGCTTGATACTGGCTCTTCCATTTCTTTGTTATCTTATAATTTCTTTAACCATATTAAACCTTTTGTCACTCATAGATCTCTTTCTAGAAGTGTTCAAATTTCTACTGTTAACTCTATTGTAAATTTTAAGGCTTGTGTAGAAATTTCCTTTAAAATTGAAAACCTTTTCTTCAAACATAACTTTTATATCATAGATCTTAAGGGGGTTCAGTACCCCAACACCTTAAAAAGATCGATTTTGAGATTTTGATAAATTATAAAAGAGCTAACATTTAGCTTTCCAACGATGTATTACTTATGATTGTAATCGGTTTTAAAGCATACTAAAAATTGCTTTAAAAATGAAAACACACCAAAATTCTCTATGCCGCGCCAACTTCGAAAGCTAATATCTCAAAACTGTGTTTTTAAACCTTCGATGTACCTTTTCTAGCAATCTAACAGTTGAAACATCATTATTTTTTGCACACATGTCTGTTATGATGTAGTTGTTATACTGAAATGAGCTTTTAAAAAAATATCTGTAATTTTTTTTAAAATATCACTTTTATCAGGAAAAAAATGCTATATTTCAAAAATTTTAGAGATGCAATGTAAAAAGTTCGATAAAATGGGTTCTAATTAATCAATTACTTAAAGCTCATTTCAGTATAACAACTACATCATAACAGGAATGTATTCCAAGAATTATGATGTTTCAACGGTTAGATTGCTAGAAAAGGTACATCGAAGGTTTAAAAACACAGTTTTGAGATACTTGCATTCGAAGTTGGCGTGGCATAGAGAATTTTGGTGTGTTTTCATTTTTAAAGCAATTTTTAGTATGCTTTAAAACCGATTACAGGCATAAGTAATATACCGTTGGAAAGCTAAATGTGTGCTCTTTTATAATTTATCAAAATCTCGAAATCGACATTTTTCAAAATGTTGGGGTACTGAACCCCCTTAAAGATGAATCCAATTTTGATGGAATATTGGGATGTGATTTTATGCGTAAGGCTTCTATTACGGTGAATTTAGCCCAAGGGGTCGTACAACTGAAAGACTTAACTATACCTTTCGGAAAACCAGATAAGCACATTTTAGAAGGTATGGAAGAAAACGTTAATTCGTTCTCAGTTTCTTCCATGCCAGTTAAACTAAGTAGAAAAGTCGTGCTTAGTCCTGATGATGAGTGTTATGCATTGGTGTCAATGGTGAATCATTTAGAAAATAACACTGAATTTTTATTTGAAGTTGGTAGTGACCTACGTTTGGAAACTTACGATTCCATCCATTCTCTAGAAAATGTAAAAGATAATTCCAAAAATGTCCCCAAGAAAAATTCAGAATTCCTTTTTCATATATATCTAAAAAATACTTCAACAAAAACAGTACACTTAAACAAAGGAGTAGTTGTTGGCTATGGACATCTAATTGATGAAATCAAAGAGAAAAATTCTGGTAATGATGTCAATTTTATAGAAGAAAGTGAATGTGTAAATTTAATTCAGGCGTCTCAGTCAGTCACTGAGCTTAGACAAAAAGAATTTAAAATTGAGGACTTCCATTTAGAACATCTCTCTACGGAAGAAAACTCAAAAATGAAGGAATTGTTAAACAAACATGTAATGAGTTTTTCAAAGTCCATGAAATCTATGGGTCACACTGATGCTATTATTCCTAGGCTTCAGTTTACAAGTAATTTCCCGATTAAAACTTTACCTTTCCCCATCCCCTCAGCTCTAATTGATACAGCTAAAACCCAATTAAATGAAATGGTTGAAGCTGGTTTGATAAAAAAGGATGTGTCTGAATGGGCTTCACCACTACTTCTTGTGAAAAAGAAACCTGACTCATCAGGTGTTCAAAAATACCGTTTAGCGTTAGATTTAAGACTGGTTAACTCTATTCTCCTTCATTCAACTTACCCTCTTCCTAAAATACAAACTTTAATTTCTAACCTAGCCCAATATAAATATTTTTCCACACTAGACATGCAGCAGGCTTACATGCAAGTTAATTTACCTGAAACTTATAGAAAAATACTTGCATTCACAACTCCTTTTGGAACATACAGTTTAAATAGACTCCCTTTTGGTCTTAAGACAGCAGCTTCAATTTTCCAAGCCTTAATGGACTCATTAATTGAAAGTATTCCGGGTGTATTTGCTTATCAGGATGACATAGTTGTGGCAGCAAATTCATTCGAAGAGTCTGTGGAAAAACTTAACAAACTGCTTTCCATTTTAGAAACAAACAACCTGACTTTATCAGCAGAAAAATGTACATTTCATCAAACTAAAATTAACTATTTAGGCTTTCAAATTTCTGATCACATAATAACTCCCATTAAAGCAAACATAATAAAAATCAAATCTTTCCCTACTCCTAAAACTAAGAAACAACTGAAAAGATTTATTGGATTATGTGGTTTTTACAGGACATTAATACCTAACTACTCAGATTTAATACACCCCTTAAATAAACTAACTTACCCTTCATCCACATTTGTCTGGGATCCAGAACATGAAGAGGTATTTCAGAAACTACAAACAATATTTTTCAATGAACCTTTCATTCGTCAGCCAGATTGGAACAAGACAGTTTACTTAAATACTGATGCATCAAAACAAGCCATAGCAGCTGTTCTTCTACAGGAATTTGATGGTAGACTATGTCCCATTTCCTATTATTCAAAATCACTTTCTAATTCTGAATCAAAGTATCCGGCAATTAAATTAGAATTAATGGCTATAGTGAAATCAGTTGAAGCATTTAAATTCTATTTATATGCCAGAAACTTCATCATACTATCAGATAGCAAACCTCTAAAACACTATAAAAAAGTTACATCCCCTGCAGATATAACCACAAGATGGCTATTACTCCTTAGTGAGTACACTTTCACATTTAAACATGTTGCAGGAAAAACAAACGTGCTACCAGACTATTTGTCACGATTACAGGAATCCCCACCTCAAATAGATCTGACCACAGATCAAAACATAATTTACTTCAATGAGCCTTTGCCAATAGTTCAAACAAACGCATTAAAAATCAAAAACCAGGCTGATATAAATAGAGAATTTTGCCATGTTCTTAATGCTGTAAATATTGATAATAATGATCCACTTCTGGAGATTTCAAATTCAACTTTCTTAAAAGAACAACTAAAGGACAAAGACTTATCTTTTGCATACAATAGATTATTAAATCGTAAACTTTCATCAAATATGAAAAACTATTTCATTGACTCAGAAACCCAACTTCTAATGTACTCAAAATCTGAAGGTGAAAATGAAAATGTAAGTAAACCAAAAATAGTTGTTCCTAAATCACTTAAACAGAAAGTGCTAGAAATAGCTCATTTCTCACATTTTGGGTTTTCTAAAACATATGAATTTGTTACATCTAAATATTATTGGAATGGTGTTTACGTTGATACTCAAAATTTTGTGGCCTCATGCACTGTGTGTATTCAAAGTAAACCTCAAAAAATTACACCAGCCCCTTTTCAGCCAACATATTCACCAACCCATCCAGGTGAATTGGTGTCTATGGATCTTGTTGGTCCTTTTCAAAACGGTTCACATATTTTAACAATGATTGATCACTTCAGTAGACATCTTGAGCTTTATCCTGTAAATTCAACCGCGACAAACGTAATAATGGAAGCTTTATTTTCATACATAACAACTCATGGTCGTCCATCAATTATTCTCACGGATTTAGGTTCTCAGTTTACCTCACAGCTGTTCCATACTCTGAGTGAAAAATTAGGCATACAATTAAGGCACACAACATCTGGCAGACCCCAAGCTAACGCGGTGAGTGAAAGAATCAATACCTCCATAAAATCAACTATCAAAGCATTACAATCACAAGGTGTTAATTTTAAATATGCCATACACATCCATCAAAATTTGTATAATGGATCAATCCATCAATCAACTGGATACCCTCCTAACTTAGTTCATTTTGGACGCCACTTAGCTCTTATTACAGATACATATAATAAGAATGAACAAACTATAGATCTTAGCCAATCTCATGAATTATTAAAAATACTGGATGCTATGGATCTTGTATACAAAGAGGTAATAACTAATACTCGATTGTCCCAAAAAAAGAATTATCATAGACAGGAAGCTGTCTCTAAATATAGAAAGTTTAAAGTAAATGATCGTGTATTTTTGAAATCAAAGGACAAATTTAGACCTAGTTTTGACGGTCCCTTCTTCATCACTCAAATTCACTCTCCAGTTATTGTGTCTATAAGTCGAGTACCAGAAAGTAAAAAACATGACTTTAAAATGCATATAGATAGACTCCGAATAGCACCGGAAAGATTTACCCATTTGGTGGGAAACAGCAGACCTGGTTTCATAAATGTACCACCAACGAAAAGAAATTACCCCTATAACCTTCGCCCTCGATGTTGACACGGTTTACCTTCTCGAGTTTCCCCAAGCATTGGATACTCGGCGAGAAATATGATCCTCTCCCGCACTACTCACTAACAAAATGACTTGTACAATAAGTCTTACCATTTACGTAAAAAAAAAAAAAATCCTTACTTTGGTTTCTCTAATCCTTTGTTGACACTTTTAGGAATTCTTGGATTTATACCTAAATTTTTGTTTAGCAACTTTATTTTGAGTATATATGAATTCCTATGAAAAGTTAAATGCACTTGTTAATGATTTATCTATCAAAATTGTAAAGAGTTATTTGAATCTCAATCATCATTTAATATTTTGCCAACTGTGTATTAATTAAATAATCCCAATTGAATTGTTATATAGTCATTATAGAATTATAAAGATTTCAAAATATATTTTGATATTTTGTCAAATGGCATAAATCAATGCTCACTTCAAAAAATAATAGGGAATGACATATATTTGAAATTACAACATTATTTAATAATTGTATAAGAAATATACCAATACAAAAAAAAATTTTTTTATTTGCAACAAAATAATGTTTTTTTATGTAGTAATTATGTTTGTTTAGTATAATATTTAGAGGTAATATTTAAAAGATTTTTACTTTTGTTTAGAAAAATATGCCATTTTAAAACCAAATAGATTTTAGCATTGACACCTATAATTTTAATTTCTATTATTGTCAACATAAAATTTTTGATGGTAAATAATGTTAGGTGTTAAGTGATAAGATATCAAAATGTCAAAAGCATTATTTGTTAAAGCTGTAATTATTTGAAAATTTTCAGAATGTTATAATATATAGGTACTATATTTTTTTAAATTTAAACATTGCTAAGTTTTGATAAGCTTAACTGAGGAAAGCTAACGAATTATTAACGATTCTGAGAGTTGATTTGTAAAAAATAAATTGAATAGAGAAAGACAGATATATACAATTTAATATTATATATAAAAAAAACCTTACACTTTGATGTAGTGTGATTCGAGAAAAATGATATCTATATTGTATACTGTGAAACCCAACCTAATTATTTATAATGTATTTAAACATTGAAACAAAAAAAAATGAGATCGTCTGACTGGTATGTTGTAAAAAAAAGGGAAATATGAAAATATGTTTTAAGGTAAAGAAGTTATTAAGAGTAAACGGTTAGAAGGTGGAAAGGTTTGTAGGACAGTAAGATTGATTTGAATATATTGTTAAGAATTGTAACGACAAGAAAATGGGACATTTTTGTAGTAAATCAGAGTTATTTGAGGACTAATTCGAGAGAAGTGTAGTATAGTGTTAGTTCAGATTAAGAAAATCTTAAAATTGGAGTTTTTGAATGGTCTAATGAAAATGTTAAAGAGAGTTAAGAGATAAGCAGATGTTTGACAAGAAAATACGTATTTGTTGTATGAATAAGTTATGTGCACTAGTGAAATGAGTAACATGTTAAACAATGATTGCGAATAGGCCAATGAGAAATGTAATGATCAATTGATTGTATGTAAAAGGTGGTGCAATGTATTTGTAGAGTGATGCATCATAATATGAGTGAAAAAGCTTAAATCAATGAACTAAGAAGTGATGTGGTGATGTAATGATTTGAGAAAATTTGCAAAAATTGTTGAAAGGATCCTATGAAATGATGCGAAAAATGTTATACTAGAAAGAAAATGGCCAAAATTGAATGTAGATTATTTCCATGGAAATTATTTGAAATATCTTTATTATATTGTGTTATTATTTTATATGAATATGTTATTGTTTATATTTTTTCTTATGTATTTAAAAGTCAGTAAGTGTAATAATTTTGAAGGATAAATGGTTACTTGCAATTTTTTAAATATATGCATAAGATTTTAACAAGTAGAAATTGGCTGTGTTTATACAAAAAAGGGCTGGCCAGCCAAAACAAAATGTAACCACAGCTATTAATTAAGATGAATTCTACAAGTAAAACTAAATGTATAATCTAATCAAAAATTAAAATGGACATTTCGTGTATTTACATGAGCATTTAAAAATCAATTTAAAAAAAAATAAGATTTCCAATTTTGTAAAAATTCACTGAAATATATATATAATTTATTTACATTGAATATAGTTAAACCCGTAATTCATTCTTTTGCTTCGCTGTTCAAGGAACTAAAGCTAGCATAGTGTTGAGTACTTCGTGCTGGCATGGAGACACTCACCTGGGATAGTGATGTATTGTAATGAATTAGTGTTTCCCAAACTTGTAATGATCAAATTTAAAATTTATCCCATAAGAAACACAAATTTTGTGCTTATGTATCTAAATGCTAATGTTTACTTTAAAATATTTTTTGTTACTTTTTTGTAATGTTTGATGACAATGTATGTAAAATTTTACTGTTGTATTTTTTAGATCCTGGATGTTGGTACCGCACATCTTTATTTAATAAGATCTGGCACATTAATTAATCCTACGTTGGCATGGTAAAATATCCCAAAAAAAAAAAAATTAAAAAAACTGTGTCTGTGGGGAGGATGTAATGCAGAACTGCATTACATAAATTTTTAATTAATAAGCTACCCCTGTGAACCTCTAAGTCTAAAATTCCCCGACCCATAATACCACCCACAGCTTGTCAGATATCGGTTCCCATGAGTTCGTGGAATACTTTTCCAAGTATTCCGCAAAAACCAGACGGTCCTAATCCAAAAATCCCAGACCTTGCTGACAACTGTTTAGTTCTAATCACCAACACCCCTCAAACACTGGCCAACGGAAGGCCAAGTATGACAAGTTTATTAAGAAAAATCATGCGTATACATACCATCCCTTCTTCTATCAGACAATAATCGTCAACACCCTACTCCAACGGCAATATTGAACGACACTCTGCCGCACATCAGGTCAGAGGTCAAATTTTAAGGATATACACACCACCAAGGGATCCCCCGGTAATCCGACGCCCGTCTTATGTGTGTTAACACCATCATACAACGATACCCATAAATTACTCTCCCACTCCTTGCGTAACCCGGCCAAAACGGTGGCGCGCTTTTTGAATCCCCACGAATCAGATTTGAATGTGATCTTGGGGGCATGAAAAGTGAAACATTTGGCGAGGATAAACGGGAATTCTGGCACATCCCCTAACACAATAACCCTCGGAACAAAAAGGTGCTACATGTAATTTTTCGAGCATGGATTACGGTCTCACGAGTGTCACCAGGTTCACGCCACGTAACATCATGATAATCTACAGCGTGAGACTGCACTTCATCACGGCCTCAACAAAGAATTGCCTCACTACCTAAACGCAGTTTTCGCCGCAGTTCAAAATCTTCAAATTCCGGTAGTTTTGTAGAGGCCGTCTTCTTTTTGGAGGAATTTTTAATTCCAGTAGTTTTATAGAGGCCGTCTTTTTTTTTATGGAGGAATTTGCATCTCTTACTATAGTCGTGGAAAATCTATTCTTCTTATCAGTGCACTTAGAATAATTCTGACCAGTTCTTTCATCTACCCAACTTGACGGGTCAGTTCTTTTTAAACGCTTCGAATACTCAGTGCAACCACATCCAGGATTATCATCGATTGTGTTCGTGTATACTGCATACCTGTGCCTTATCAGACAATAAAAGAAATCTTCGTTCAATAAGTGACTTATTGATTGTGTCATCCTCAACACCCTTTTCTTCAAAAAACCTACAGCAGTTCCTCTTCAAATCATCATTAAATCAAGTGACGTCACGACGCATTCTAAAGTAAGTGTCGTTTTGCACCTATTTATTATTGGAATGGTGCACATCTAAAGAGTGAATAAGTTGTTATGCATTATTCATTAATTCAATCACTTTAATAGGTAAATTTAAAATCATTTAAGAAATAGTGTATCGAGTGTTAAATTATATTTGCTACATTTGATTTTTATATATATCGAAATTCCTTCATTCAAAATTCTTAAGAACTACACCTGGATTGTAGCGGCACAACCTTTTTGACCTTTTAATATAACATAATATAATAACCACTATACATCACTTATATCAATTGTTGTAACCCATATTCCCAAAGATAATCACTATAAATGGTGCCTTTCGACCAGTCTTTTGAAATTTGAATGTAGGATTCTTACATTATTTTATCAGTTACATATGAGCGCAATTGCAATATTATTTTAATTATGACATCTATATTTGAAACATTTTAGTTTATGTGGAAAACCATTTACATTATAAGATTAATAAATCTTGAATTAGATTTTCTTGATATATCATATTTTAATTTAATAATAACTGACATAATTGAGTTGAGATGAAATTTATTTCTCTTTAAAGTTTTTGATTTCATAACTGTGTTTCTAAGCATAAAGTGTATATTGTGGTTTATTCATTGTTCATGTGTATATTGAGATTCAAATTGGGTCATATTTGATGTATTGCAAATGATTTTCTTTTCTAACTATCAATCTTAATTTTAACGTATTTTTAATAAGCTTTAACTGAAAATATAAAGAAAATGGCTAAGCATAATTTTCAATTAAATATAAATCCTTTCGATGGTGATCCTGAAACCATACAATTTTTTTCTGAACAAGTCTCTGATATCATTAAAATAAATAAATATTCAGCAGAACAATCATTAGCATATATCAAATCAAAATTAACAGGTGCTGCATTAAAATTTTATCTGGAATCCCCCAAATTGAAAGAAATTAAATATTATCCTGAATTATTAGAGGAATTAAAAAAGTTTTTCACCACTAAATCTCATACTTTAGCAATTCAATCCCTGGAATCTCTAACTATGATGCCTAATGAAACAATCAAAAATCTAAGTCACAGATTAAACGTTCTAGTAGGCAAAGTTTATCCAAATATCACAGATAATACTGCCTTAAACAACATAAAATTTGTAAAATTTTTGGCTATCATACCAATAGATATAAAGATAAAAATCCTAGAACAAGGAATTAAATCATATGATCGAGCAGTAGAACGTGCCCAAGCACTGCAGGAAATCTCCTCAGAGGGAGATATCGCAAAACAGTCAAATTCCCACTCCCTGTTAGAAGAAGTTAACGCACTAAAAGACGCGGTGGCTCGTGTAGTTAGGCCCACCCAGAGAGACCCACGAAACGAGGTTAAGAAAACAGTAGGGGACCGCTTTCCTCACCCTCACAAACCGAGGCAGGGAGCGGAGTCAAATTTCCGATATCGTCCCCCTACCATCCGGAGGTGTCACTACTGTGGCAAACGAGGTCACATAATGAGAGAATGCTATCACTATTTAAGGAGGAGTTCGGGAAATATGAGAAACCAAAGACTGGGTCAAAGCTATTTTGGGAGGAATTATACTCAAGGGTTGAATTCCTTTCAGAATGCTCAACAAAATTTAAACTAAAAAGGAGAAGTATAAGTGATGCATATATTTCTCAGCGAGAATCCTCTGCATCAAATGAAAGAGTAAACAAAATTGAGAGTCGAAATTTTCAACCTCGATCTCCCCAACCTTTGTCTGTAGGAGCACCTCCCTTTGTTCCATCTTATGACCAACAAAATTGGCATAAAACTACCTCTACACAGACCATGACTGGTAACTTTGATCATTGTGTATATTTGCCTAAAAATAACAAAAATACTCAAACTAATAATGCAATTGTTAATCCTCAAAATTTTGAAACTATAAGTACTAACCAATGTAGCTCAGAAAGAATATTTTCTGTTTCCTCTTCAACTGACAATCTTCCATATATTAACTTATCCTTTAAAGAACAAAATGGAACATTTTTGCTTGATACTGGCTCTTCCATTTCTTTGTTATCTTATAATTTCTTTAACCATATTAAACCTTTTGTCACTCATAGATCTCTTTCTAGAAGTGTTCAAATTTCTACTGTTAACTCTATTGTAAATTTTAAGGCTTGTGTAGAAATTTCCTTTAAAATTGAAAACCTTTTCTTCAAACATAACTTTTATATCATAGATCTTAAAGATGAATCCAATTTTGATGGAATATTGGGATGTGATTTTATGCGTAAGGCTTCTATTACGGTGAATTTAGCCCAAGGGGTCGTACAACTGAAAGACTTAACTATACCTTTCGGAAAACCAGATAAGCACATTTTAGAAGGTATGGAAGAAAACGTTAATTCGTTCTCAGTTTCTTCCATGCCAGTTAAACTAAGTAGAAAAGTCGTGCTTAGTCCTGATGATGAGTGTTATGCATTGGTGTCAATGGTGAATCATTTAGAAAATAACACTGAATTTTTATTTGAAGTTGGTAGTGACCTACGTTTGGAAACTTACGATTCCATCCATTCTCTAGAAAATGTAAAAGATAATTCCAAAAATGTCCCCAAGAAAAATTCAGAATTCCTTTTTCATATATATCTAAAAAATACTTCAACAAAAACAGTACACTTAAACAAAGGAGTAGTTGTTGGCTATGGACATCTAATTGATGAAATCAAAGAGAAAAATTCTGGTAATGATGTCAATTTTATAGAAGAAAGTGAATGTGTAAATTTAATTCAGGCGTCTCAGTCAGTCACTGAGCTTAGACAAAAAGAATTTAAAATTGAGGACTTCCATTTAGAACATCTCTCTACGGAAGAAAACTCAAAAATGAAGGAATTGTTAAACAAACATGTAATGAGTTTTTCAAAGTCCATGAAATCTATGGGTCACACTGATGCTATTATTCCTAGGCTTCAGTTTACAAGTAATTTCCCGATTAAAACTTTACCTTTCCCCATCCCCTCAGCTCTAATTGATACAGCTAAAACCCAATTAAATGAAATGGTTGAAGCTGGTTTGATAAAAAAGGATGTGTCTGAATGGGCTTCACCACTACTTCTTGTGAAAAAGAAACCTGACTCATCAGGTGTTCAAAAATACCGTTTAGCGTTAGATTTAAGACTGGTTAACTCTATTCTCCTTCATTCAACTTACCCTCTTCCTAAAATACAAACTTTAATTTCTAACCTAGCCCAATATAAATATTTTTCCACACTAGACATGCAGCAGGCTTACATGCAAGTTAATTTACCTGAAACTTATAGAAAAATACTTGCATTCACAACTCCTTTTGGAACATACAGTTTAAATAGACTCCCTTTTGGTCTTAAGACAGCAGCTTCAATTTTCCAAGCCTTAATGGACTCATTAATTGAAAGTATTCCGGGTGTATTTGCTTATCAGGATGACATAGTTGTGGCAGCAAATTCATTCGAAGAGTCTGTGGAAAAACTTAACAAACTGCTTTCCATTTTAGAAACAAACAACCTGACTTTATCAGCAGAAAAATGTACATTTCATCAAACTAAAATTAACTATTTAGGCTTTCAAATTTCTGATCACATAATAACTCCCATTAAAGCAAACATAATAAAAATCAAATCTTTCCCTACTCCTAAAACTAAGAAACAACTGAAAAGATTTATTGGATTATGTGGTTTTTACAGGACATTAATACCTAACTACTCAGATTTAATACACCCCTTAAATAAACTAACTTACCCTTCATCCACATTTGTCTGGGATCCAGAACATGAAGAGGTATTTCAGAAACTACAAACAATATTTTTCAATGAACCTTTCATTCGTCAGCCAGATTGGAACAAGACAGTTTACTTAAATACTGATGCATCAAAACAAGCCATAGCAGCTGTTCTTCTACAGGAATTTGATGGTAGACTATGTCCCATTTCCTATTATTCAAAATCACTTTCTAATTCTGAATCAAAGTATCCGGCAATTAAATTAGAATTAATGGCTATAGTGAAATCAGTTGAAGCATTTAAATTCTATTTATATGCCAGAAACTTCATCATACTATCAGATAGCAAACCTCTAAAACACTATAAAAAAGTTACATCCCCTGCAGATATAACCACAAGATGGCTATTACTCCTTAGTGAGTACACTTTCACATTTAAACATGTTGCAGGAAAAACAAACGTGCTACCAGACTATTTGTCACGATTACAGGAATCCCCACCTCAAATAGATCTGACCACAGATCAAAACATAATTTACTTCAATGAGCCTTTGCCAATAGTTCAAACAAACGCATTAAAAATCAAAAACCAGGCTGATATAAATAGAGAATTTTGCCATGTTCTTAATGCTGTAAATATTGATAATAATGATCCACTTCTGGAGATTTCAAATTCAACTTTCTTAAAAGAACAACTAAAGGACAAAGACTTATCTTTTGCATACAATAGATTATTAAATCGTAAACTTTCATCAAATATGAAAAACTATTTCATTGACTCAGAAACCCAACTTCTAATGTACTCAAAATCTGAAGGTGAAAATGAAAATGTAAGTAAACCAAAAATAGTTGTTCCTAAATCACTTAAACAGAAAGTGCTAGAAATAGCTCATTTCTCACATTTTGGGTTTTCTAAAACATATGAATTTGTTACATCTAAATATTATTGGAATGGTGTTTACGTTGATACTCAAAATTTTGTGGCCTCATGCACTGTGTGTATTCAAAGTAAACCTCAAAAAATTACACCAGCCCCTTTTCAGCCAACATATTCACCAACCCATCCAGGTGAATTGGTGTCTATGGATCTTGTTGGTCCTTTTCAAAACGGTTCACATATTTTAACAATGATTGATCACTTCAGTAGACATCTTGAGCTTTATCCTGTAAATTCAACCGCGACAAACGTAATAATGGAAGCTTTATTTTCATACATAACAACTCATGGTCGTCCATCAATTATTCTCACGGATTTAGGTTCTCAGTTTACCTCACAGCTGTTCCATACTCTGAGTGAAAAATTAGGCATACAATTAAGGCACACAACATCTGGCAGACCCCAAGCTAACGCGGTGAGTGAAAGAATCAATACCTCCATAAAATCAACTATCAAAGCATTACAATCACAAGGTGTTAATTTTAAATATGCCATACACATCCATCAAAATTTGTATAATGGATCAATCCATCAATCAACTGGATACCCTCCTAACTTAGTTCATTTTGGACGCCACTTAGCTCTTATTACAGATACATATAATAAGAATGAACAAACTATAGATCTTAGCCAATCTCATGAATTATTAAAAATACTGGATGCTATGGATCTTGTATACAAAGAGGTAATAACTAATACTCGATTGTCCCAAAAAAAGAATTATCATAGACAGGAAGCTGTCTCTAAATATAGAAAGTTTAAAGTAAATGATCGTGTATTTTTGAAATCAAAGGACAAATTTAGACCTAGTTTTGACGGTCCCTTCTTCATCACTCAAATTCACTCTCCAGTTATTGTGTCTATAAGTCGAGTACCAGAAAGTAAAAAACATGACTTTAAAATGCATATAGATAGACTCCGAATAGCACCGGAAAGATTTACCCATTTGGTGGGAAACAGCAGACCTGGTTTCATAAATGTACCACCAACGAAAAGAAATTACCCCTATAACCTTCGCCCTCGATGTTGACACGGTTTACCTTCTCGAGTTTCCCCAAGCATTGGATACTCGGCGAGAAATATGATCCTCTCCCGCACTACTCACTAACAAAATGACTTGTACAATAAGTCTTACCATTTACGTAAAAAAAAAAAAAATCCTTACTTTGGTTTCTCTAATCCTTTGTTGACACTTTTAGGAATTCTTGGATTTATACCTAAATTTTTGTTTAGCAACTTTATTTTGAGTATATATGAATTCCTATGAAAAGTTAAATGCACTTGTTAATGATTTATCTATCAAAATTGTAAAGAGTTATTTGAATCTCAATCATCATTTAATATTTTGCCAACTGTGTATTAATTAAATAATCCCAATTGAATTGTTATATAGTCATTATAGAATTATAAAGATTTCAAAATATATTTTGATATTTTGTCAAATGGCATAAATCAATGCTCACTTCAAAAAATAATAGGGAATGACATATATTTGAAATTACAACATTATTTAATAATTGTATAAGAAATATACCAATACAAAAAAAAATTTTTTTATTTGCAACAAAATAATGTTTTTTTATGTAGTAATTATGTTTGTTTAGTATAATATTTAGAGGTAATATTTAAAAGATTTTTACTTTTGTTTAGAAAAATATGCCATTTTAAAACCAAATAGATTTTAGCATTGACACCTATAATTTTAATTTCTATTATTGTCAACATAAAATTTTTGATGGTAAATAATGTTAGGTGTTAAGTGATAAGATATCAAAATGTCAAAAGCATTATTTGTTAAAGCTGTAATTATTTGAAAATTTTCAGAATGTTATAATATATAGGTACTATATTTTTTTAAATTTAAACATTGCTAAGTTTTGATAAGCTTAACTGAGGAAAGCTAACGAATTATTAACGATTCTGAGAGTTGATTTGTAAAAAATAAATTGAATAGAGAAAGACAGATATATACAATTTAATATTATATATAAAAAAAACCTTACACTTTGATGTAGTGTGATTCGAGAAAAATGATATCTATATTGTATACTGTGAAACCCAACCTAATTATTTATAATGTATTTAAACATTGAAACAAAAAAAAATGAGATCGTCTGACTGGTATGTTGTAAAAAAAAGGGAAATATGAAAATATGTTTTAAGGTAAAGAAGTTATTAAGAGTAAACGGTTAGAAGGTGGAAAGGTTTGTAGGACAGTAAGATTGATTTGAATATATTGTTAAGAATTGTAACGACAAGAAAATGGGACATTTTTGTAGTAAATCAGAGTTATTTGAGGACTAATTCGAGAGAAGTGTAGTATAGTGTTAGTTCAGATTAAGAAAATCTTAAAATTGGAGTTTTTGAATGGTCTAATGAAAATGTTAAAGAGAGTTAAGAGATAAGCAGATGTTTGACAAGAAAATACGTATTTGTTGTATGAATAAGTTATGTGCACTAGTGAAATGAGTAACATGTTAAACAATGATTGCGAATAGGCCAATGAGAAATGTAATGATCAATTGATTGTATGTAAAAGGTGGTGCAATGTATTTGTAGAGTGATGCATCATAATATGAGTGAAAAAGCTTAAATCAATGAACTAAGAAGTGATGTGGTGATGTAATGATTTGAGAAAATTTGCAAAAATTGTTGAAAGGATCCTATGAAATGATGCGAAAAATGTTATACTAGAAAGAAAATGGCCAAAATTGAATGTAGATTATTTCCATGGAAATTATTTGAAATATCTTTATTATATTGTGTTATTATTTTATATGAATATGTTATTGTTTATATTTTTTCTTATGTATTTAAAAGTCAGTAAGTGTAATAATTTTGAAGGATAAATGGTTACTTGCAATTTTTTAAATATATGCATAAGATTTTAACAAGTAGAAATTGGCTGTGTTTATACAAAAAAGGGCTGGCCAGCCAAAACAAAATGTAACCACAGCTATTAATTAAGATGAATTCTACAAGTAAAACTAAATGTATAATCTAATCAAAAATTAAAATGGACATTTCGTGTATTTACATGAGCATTTAAAAATCAATTTAAAAAAAATAAGATTTCCAATTTTGTAAAAATTCACTGAAATATATATATAATTTATTTACATTGAATATAGTTAAACCCGTAATTCATTCTTTTGCTTCGCTGTTCAAGGAACTAAAGCTAGCATAGTGTTGAGTACTTCGTGCTGGCATGGAGACACTCACCTGGGATAGTGATGTATTGTAATGAATTAGTGTTTCCCAAACTTGTAATGATCAAATTTAAAATTTATCCCATAAGAAACACAAATTTTGTGCTTATGTATCTAAATGCTAATGTTTACTTTAAAATATTTTTTGTTACTTTTTTGTAATGTTTGATGACAATGTATGTAAAATTTTACTGTTGTATTTTTTAGATCCTGGATGTTGGTACCGCACATCTTTATTTAATAAGATCTGGCACATTAATTAATCCTACGTTGGCATGGTAAAATATCCCAAAAAAAAAAAAATTAAAAAAACTGTGTCTGTGGGGAGGATGTAATGCAGAACTGCATTACATAAATTTTTAATTAATAAGCTACCCCTGTGAACCTCTAAGTCTAAAATTCCCCGACCCATAATACCACCCACAGCTTGTCAGATATCGGTTCCCATGAGTTCGTGGAATACTTTTCCAAGTATTCCGCAAAAACCAGACGGTCCTAATCCAAAAATCCCAGACCTTGCTGACAACTGTTTAGTTCTAATCACCAACACCCCTCAAACACTGGCCAACGGAAGGCCAAGTATGACAAGTTTATTAAGAAAAATCATGCGTATACATACCATCCCTTCTTCTATCAGACAATAATCGTCAACACCCTACTCCAACGGCAATATTGAACGACACTCTGCCGCACATCAGGTCAGAGGTCAAATTTTAAGGATATACACACCACCAAGGGATCCCCCGGTAATCCGACGCCCGTCTTATGTGTGTTAACACCATCATACAACGATACCCATAAATTACTCTCCCACTCCTTGCGTAACCCGGCCAAAACGGTGGCGCGCTTTTTGAATCCCCACGAATCAGATTTGAATGTGATCTTGGGGGCATGAAAAGTGAAACATTTGGCGAGGATAAACGGGAATTCTGGCACATCCCCTAACACAATAACCCTCGGAACAAAAAGGTGCTACATGTAATTTTTCGAGCATGGATTACGGTCTCACGAGTGTCACCAGGTTCACGCCACGTAACATCATGATAATCTACAGCGTGAGACTGCACTTCATCACGGCCTCAACAAAGAATTGCCTCACTACCTAAACGCAGTTTTCGCCGCAGTTCAAAATCTTCAAATTCCGGTAGTTTTGTAGAGGCCGTCTTCTTTTTGGAGGAATTTTTAATTCCAGTAGTTTTATAGAGGCCGTCTTTTTTTTTATGGAGGAATTTGCATCTCTTACTATAGTCGTGGAAAATCTATTCTTCTTATCAGTGCACTTAGAATAATTCTGACCAGTTCTTTCATCTACCCAACTTGACGGGTCAGTTCTTTTTAAACGCTTCGAATACTCAGTGCAACCACATCCAGGATTATCATCGATTGTGTTCGTGTATACTGCATACCTGTGCCTTATCAGACAATAAAAGAAATCTTCGTTCAATAAGTGACTTATTGATTGTGTCATCCTCAACACCCTTTTCTTCAAAAAACCTACAGCAGTTCCTCTTCAAATCATCATTAAATCAAGTGACGTCACGACGCATTCTAAAGTAAGTGTCGTTTTGCACCTATTTATTATTGGAATGGTGCACATCTAAAGAGTGAATAAGTTGTTATGCATTATTCATTAATTCAATCACTTTAATAGGTAAATTTAAAATAATTTAAGAAATAGTGTATCGAGTGTTAAATTATATTTGCTACATTTGATTTTTATACAGGGTGTTTCAAAATTGCGTTGCACGGCTTTTATTTTAAACCAGCGCCTCCTAGGGTCATGGAAGTAAGGTCTACCCCTAGGTAAGTGACCCTGGAGAATCTATTGAAATGACATACAGCGCCCCTAGCGGCGAAATTAAAAAGTTAAAAAAATTAATTTAAAAACTAAAGGAGATAGAGCAAAAATCTCAATAGGAGTATTGTTGCCAACGTCAAGAAAAACTCATTGAAAAAAATTTGATCAAAATATCTTGAATATTCGCGGAGATATTAGCATGTGAAAATAGCACTTTTTCGGGGGTCAAAAAGTAAAAAGTTCGCATATTTGCAAATTTTTCAGTGTTATTGTGTAGTTTTGTGTTTTTTTAGTTGAAAGAACACAAAATTTAATCAAAAAATCAAAAAAATTTGCAAATATGCGAACTTTTTACTTTTTGACCCCTGAAAAAGTGCTATATTCACATGCTAATATCTCCGCGAATATTCAAGATATTTTGATCAAATTTTTTTCAATGAGTTCTTCTTGACGTTGGCAACAATACTCTCACTGAGGTTTTTGCTCTATCTCCTTTAGTTTTTAAATAAATTTTTTTAACTTTTTAATTTCGCCGCTAGGGGCGCTGTAAGTCATCTTAATGGATTCTCCAGGGTCACTTACCTAGGGGTTGACCTTACTTCCATGACCCTAGGAGGCGCTGGTTCCGAATAAAAGCCGTGCAACGCAATTTTGAAACACCCTGTATATATCGAAATTCCTTCATTCAAAATTCTTAAGAACTACACCTGGATTGTAGCGGCACAACCTTTTTGACCTTTTAATATAACATAATATAATAACCACTATACATCACTTATATCAATTGTTGTAACCCATATTCCCAAAGATAATCACTATAGGGACACTCTGAAAAATGTAAACAAAATCTGCAAAAATGTAAACAAAATTTGAAAGTATTAATTTCTGATAGCTTTCTATCGCTTCAATTGAAATGCTTTTCTTTTCTTGAATAAACAATTCCAAGTATTACATTGTATTTCAATTTTTGATTCTTAACACCATGGGAAAGAGTTCAAGTGTACTAAATATTTTTTAAAAATTATTCTATTATAGATATAAAATTGAAAGCTGTTTAAAAATGTGGGCAAAGGTTAAAAGAATAGTAGGTAAAATACTAGGCCCTTTCTCATTATTACATTTTACTAATTTTCTTTACTTTTCAAAAGTGTCCCATTCCTCCCATACTCATGTCCCACTCCTCCCACCCATGAGGGAGGAATGGGACAAAATTCTTGTTAATTTAAATGATCAAAAGTGATAAAATTAAACAACATTTAAGAACTGTACATTTTTATAAAATTAAGTTAAAACATGTAAGTTTATTATCCAACCATTTGCATCTATGAATAAGCAGGGGATAATGAATAAAAAAATATTTAGTGAAAATTGTCCCATTCCTCCCTCCTCTCCCCTATTATTCCCATTCCTGAAGATTCTATGACATGACTATATCATTAATATGGAACTAAGAACTATTCTTAAAATTACAAACTATTCTTAATTTTTGGACACGAGTGTAAAACCACCGCTTTGAACGATACTCTTTCAATTCTCGTCACTTTTAATGTAAACTGTAATTTTTGTATCTTTTGAAGGAATCGCCCAATGATGCAGTGTTGGAGAATTTTACCGACAATCGATTAATCGATTGCTCCGATACCAGATCTCTAGAACCTCCGTCGTCCATTTCTTATCGGCAACGCGAATTGATTCTTTCCCTGGCCAAGGATCAGAGAACAAAACGCCAAATGTATGCAATTGGGATGCAGGGAAGTTTTTCCTTTTTTATTCGTTTCTGTCGATCCTCGACTTGTTGCATTTGTTCTGCTAAACTCTTTTGGTTCTCACAGGCGACTGGGCGAGTGATAGTAAAAAGTTTAAACTCGCCTCTTTAGTAGCTCTCTATCAGTATCAAGAATAGCTTTCATTAATATGTATGTAGAAGAAAATTTATAATCAAAATAACGTACAACCAAACACTTTTTAACTTTTCAAAATTAACGCGAATTTTAAACGTAAAAAATGAAAATGTAATACATTGATAACCACCCAAACCCACATATATCAGTTTTTATAACATGATAGTAAATAATGTCTTTAAATTTTAATGATTCAAAATTGTTTTTATAGCTATACCTATTCTTTTTTTCTCACGTATAATCATAATCCCAAAATAAATAAAAGTAATAAAATGAAAGTAAATAATAGAACTCTTTCATAATCCTTCTAAAAGTTAGAAGAAAACAATTTTTGTTTCTCGCCGAAACGGCCCGTGCCGAATCGTCCCATTCCGTTCCAAAAATACTATGGAGTCCTACAAGAGTATCTAAATATCTATTATAGATCATTTCCATTTGCTAGGGACAGTTTGATGAACCACACTCCAGTCTCAATTTTTCTCAGTTCTGAATCATAAGAAATTTCCAGCTGTTAAATTGGATTAAATACCATCAGACATACACTACACATGGAATAAGGATTCTTACAAGTAGAGGTCTAGTCTAGATAAATAATTTTTTAAAAAGTCAACATTTTGAGATAATATATGTTTAAACTTATTTACTCATTCAAAAATAATTTTTAATAATTAATAATGCTCGAAGTAGAATTATATAATTATCAGTTAAATTTAATGAAAAAATAATCTTCCAACCAATAACATTATATGGACATTTAAAAAACTGAATTCATTAACATACACTAGCGGAAATAAAAATCCCAACACCAAGAAGGAAAGGAGATATCAAAGTAAAATTTATTTCTATGATTGCACATAGTATTAATGTGAATTGATTAAAAAATCAGCCTTCCTGGATGTTATGGGGCCGAGAAAATCGGTGAAGAGTGTTGTCTCCATAGGTGTCCATTACCGCCGTCACACGTCATGGTATTGAGTGACAGGGGCTCTAAATGACTTTTGAGGGATTGGAGGACCATGTTGCCTCCTCAGGTAGTCCAAATTCATATGGTGCACCAGCGGACGTTGCATACCGGGCTAGGTGATTTCTCCTCATTGACCGGACTTGTTTTGTGGGTGTTGGTTCTAGAGAACGGGAAAGACGGGGTAAAAATGCAAACTATGGGGTTAAGAAGAAAGCTTGGACATTGCACACAACATGTGGTTGTGCATGTTTCTCTTGAAATTTGTCCCCAGGACAGGTCTGAAGGTAAGGACGGTCTACCGGCTGCAAAATCTCAATGACGCAGCTCTGGTTGGAAAAAGTACTGGTGAATCATACTCAGGAGTTGCAGAAATGGAATCCAATGCATCCCCACTCCGTTACCCTGCATCACCACTCCGTGGAACGATTAGAATATCATCAACTGAGTGCGCTCTCTCCATTGTGTCTTCAAACTCATACCCAACCGTCGTGGTACTCCAAATTTAATCAGGATTCTCTCATAAACACAATGTCATGAAATTGGGAACTTCATTTCCTTATTTCGTGCACTATTGGAAACAGAAATGCCCATTTTTCAGCCCCTTGTTTATAGACAAAGATGTAAGAAGCTATGCGGACCGAACGGACGATCCGCAGTACTGCAAACGACATCCATCCCACTGCCGCTTGTCCTCAGTATGATCTACCGGTATTTTGGCCAACCAAAGCTGCTTCATTGAGGTTTTTTAGCCGGTTGTCCGTCCTTACCTTCAGACCTGTCCTTGGGACAAATTTCAAGAGAAAAAGGCACAAACACATGTTTTATGCAATGTCCAAGCTTTCTTCTTAACCCCCTATGTGGCATTTTTACCCTGGCCTATCCGTTCGTAAGAACCAACACTCACAAAACATGTCCGGAGAAAGAGGAGAAATCACCTAGCCCGGTATGCAACGTCCGCTGGTGCACCATATGAATTTGGACTACATGAGGAGGCAACATGGTCCTCCAATCCCTCAAAAGTCATTTAGAGCCCCTGTCACTCAATACCATGACGTGTGACGGCGGTAATGGACACCTATGGAGACAACACTCCTCGCCGATTTTCTCGGCCCCCTAATATCCAGGAAGGCTGATTTTTTAAGCAATTCACATTGATACTATGTGCAATCATAGAAATAAATTTGACTTTGTTATCTCCTTTCCTTCTTGGTGTTGGGATTTTTATTTCCGCTAGTGTACAGTACTGCAAACAAAAAACGACTCAGTCTCCGTATCTCCGGAACGGCTCGTGATACAAAGACAAACAAGGTATCATTTTTCATGATTTTAAGTATCCTTTTACCAAAAAAATTTTCATGTTCTTGGGGGGTCATCTTCATATTAAACGAAGCACCAACTTTCGTTTTTCCTATGGGCGACATCAAATATTATAATTTTTTCTGAAAGAGAACCTTCCATAACCCCTAAATACGAAGTTTTATATATCTGCGTCCACAAATAGACCCCCGAAAAAATTTTTAAAATTAGAAAATTACGTTAAGTTGTCTCTTGATAGCAAAAATTGGTATCGGTCAAAGCTCAAAACCGAATTTGGCTTAAACACATTTGGCAACTTATCTATAATTTGGCGCATTTTTTTTTTCAAATACTTGTGCTTTTAAGTCAGGACTGGTTCTGGTAATAGCGGGTTTCCTAACTACACTTTGTGTGCTTTTTCGGGAAGATGCTTAGTGAAAATAGCCATTTTGTTCCTTAGAATCTGTAGTTTTCGAATCACGATGGTGGACCGCCGAATGTTAAAATTTTTATGCCTGTTTTCTCCGAGGTTCGTGTTTATAGCCGTAAATTAACGTAATGAAAGGTGCCATTCTACTCTCAGGCGAAGAAGAATTGCGGTAATAGAAATCTGTCACTGCTCTCTAGGGATAGGGAGAAGGGCAGAAAAAAAAACACGAAAATACAAAAATTTTTTTGGCACCAAAAAAGGTTAAATGTTTTGTAAAAGAATACTTAAATTGGGGAAAATAGCAAAAAATCGGTTTTCGAAAAATCGGTGTCTACATAAAATAGGGGCTGAAAGTCGAAGGCAAAAAGAACACGAAATTCTTTAAGTTTGAATCGTTGAAAAACTTTTTTTTCTCCATGAAGAAGCAAACATTTCAGGCTAGTTTTCCCTTTAGACAATTAAAAATACAAAATATCATGGTAGATATTTCTGACCTGCGATTAGGGAGGGGGAGAAGGGCAGAAAAAAATATTCCAGTTTTAATACTCTTCGTGGGAGTAAAATTCAAAATTTTCTACTATTTTTAGTAGAGTCAGTCATAAGTGGTGCAAATAAAGAAGACTGATGCTTGACATGCAGAACACCCCTTTAGAAAAGCTTTCCTCACATTGTAAGGTGGGATGGAAGCGTTAAATGGAATATTAGGAGCTATTTATAATGTTTCATGAGAAAATAGGGTCCATTTTAGTGAAATAACGTAGAAATCTATATGACTCTGTAGAACTGGAAATGCGACAATAAGGAACTTTCATTCTCAACCGGGCGGGGATATTGATTGGGGCAGAAAAAAGTTTAAATTATATTTTACCGAGAAAAAGAGTAACTATCCAGTTTAAAAGGTTTTCAGGACTGAAAAATTTGATTGGGGACACTCAGGGTGGCCTATCTTGAAAAGAATAACTCAGCTTTGGGGGGTTGAAAGGATGAAATAGATATACAAATTCTATTTTTTGACAAATAGCGTGAAATTTCTTGAAAGAGTGATATTAAACAAGTCAATTTCTCTCTCCAACTTTCTAGAATGGGTCACCCGACAATGGAATTTGGGAACCGAGATAAGGGTAGGTGGTCGACGCAGAAAAAGTCGATACATTTAATTTTAGTCGTATAATAGTCTAATTAAGATTAAATATCCCCAAAAGGAGAAAATTCATCAGACATGAAATGCGAGATAAATGTTAAAAAGTGTTTCATGGAGGGTAGGAGGATAAAATAGAATATTAGGGGGTAATATGGGTTTTACTATTTTACTAAAGAGAGAGTGAGAATTTTTCCCAAAAATTGCATTAAAACGAGTCGATTTTCCCACTTTTCTTCATGGAAAATGATACTTATACAAGCAGTCAGTAATTTAAGACATGGGAAGGTGATTGGGACAAAAAAAACTATAATGTTCTATTTCTTTCAGATATAATTAAATTTCTTTAATTTTTAATAATTATTGATTTTTTTGCATTTTCTCCAATTTTAGTTTTACAAAAAAATTGACTTTTTTGGTGAATTTTTTTTATGAGAGATAGCGTATTTTAGTGGGGTTTTTTTTGCCTTTCTCCCCATCCCTAGTGAGCTTTGACAGATTTCTATTACCGAGATTCTTCTTCGCCTGAGAGTAAGGAACAGAATGACATCTTTCATTACGTTAATTTACATATAAACACGAACCTCAGAGAAAGTAGGAATACAATTGGTATTCATAATACGCTTGTATTATGGAGCATTTGAGCATATTAAAAAAATAAAAGGAATCATTTTGACTCCAAAAACACAAAATTGAAACTCGTCGATTTTCCGCTTCTGCGCCTCTCACCATCCCCAGTCGCAGACCTAAACTGTTCACCATCACGATTCGAAAACTACAGATTCTAAGGAACAAAATGTCTATTTTTGTTAAGCATCTTCCCGAAAAAGCACTCAAAACCCTTTTTTTTGTAGTTAGGAAACTGACTATAACGTTAAGGAAAAGAAAATATCAATATTTTCGTTAACGTTTTCAGGTGATCAGGAAAAACTTTTTAACTTTTAAAACTTTTTTCTTTATAAAAGAAAAACTAATCACGGTAGAACTATGATATTTTAAACAAACATACGATTATTTTTTATAAAGAGATTGGCATTTCGGTTTTTTTAAAATTCCGATTAGTTTTGGAATTATTGACATTCGAAGTTCTTGCCGTTCACTAGGGAAACAAATGAATTTTATATGTCTGATTTCTTTCTTGGATAACTTTCACTAGTCATATGAGTTTGGCTCGATGGTTGGCGACCAATTTTAGGTATTGCGCTTTCCTACAGAGCGCATTGAAATATCCTGGACTAGTACTCGTAGAGAAGGCTCGATGAAAGTTTGAAATAGGAAATTTAACATAGGATGCTTCAAATTTTAAAAAAATTTCGGGGGTCTATTTGTGGACGCAGAGATATAAAACTTCGTATTTAGGGGTTATGGAGGGTTCTCTTTCAGAATAAATTATAATATTTGATGTCGCCCATAGGAAAAACGAAAGTTGGTGCTTCGTTTAATATGAAGATGACCCCCCAAGAACATGAAAATTTTTTTGGTAAAAGAATACTTAAAATCATGAAAAATGACACCTTGTTTGTCTTTGTATCACGAGCCGTTCCGGAGATACAGAGACTGAGTCGTTTTTTGTTTGCAGTACTGTACATATGTTTTATCTATATCAATTAGGATCAATTGTTTATTTTATATCTGAATGTATTTTTTCTTCTTCTTTTGTGTGCCTTAAATTAAATGAATCAATTACTTGAGCGGGAACTACAACATTCTAAATCCTTTAAAGCCAACCCAGCTAGAAAAATCTCTGCCCCTCCTAATGATCAAATAAGCATTGTAGCAGACAAGTCAAACACGATAAGAGACAGCAACTAAGGAGAGATAAAGATGTGCTTTATGTAAACACAGCATTCAGCAGAACAATTCATTTAAAAAGGTTATCTGAGTTACAACGAGAGCAATTTAATGCAGTTTGGAACGAACAAAATCTCAAGGGCCACTTTACAAGTTGGTTGTGCAAACAATGCATTTAGGTGTTAATTTATGTTCATTTTAGAAGTTCTTTTTAAATCGAAACGTTTTAGAGATCATCTTTATCCCTTGAATTGATTTTTATAGTACTTTTAGCAGACGGAATAAAATGTCTAGTTCTGAATAGTATAAAATAATCTTCTAACTTACATTTTTTAATTTAGAGAGTGAAATATTGAAAAGAGAATGATCTGAAATGACTTTATTTTAAATTTAAATAGTTTTTGAGTCTTTTATGCATTTGAATTTGAAGTTTTCATTTGAATAACACAGTTTTATACTTTTTATATTATTATCTCTATTCTACATTTAATTTTCTCTATTCTACTATTATTACCTATAAAATTGTTGATGCTGTATAAAAATAAGAATTAATATTTAAACTTTAATAATTGAAAAATGCATGGTGTAAATAATATAGTCTATGCTATTTGTTTTAGTAGCAATTATTAAAAAATCATGCTAGGAAATTCATACATTAGTACGACATCCTGCATTTAAGTTATCTTACCCTAATTACGAAAATCGTTGATTAAATTACTGATAAATCATAAAAAATGACTGCTTTAGTGAGATAATCAAGCATTATATTACGATATCTAAATATAAAAAAATTATTTTGTTTGAGTTGTTGTGACTCATAAATCATTAAAAAAATAAACTATAAAAGAGGGTTTATATTCTTATAATTTCTTTAAACATAACTGAATTACATTTACTTTCATAAAGCTTGGAAACTCCTTTACAAAAATTTTGGTTTTTCGTAGGAACATTTTTCGAGCATTTTTGAGATAGGAGAAAATAATCTCATTTCAATATCTTATTTCTCTTATTTTCACTTACATGAAGGATTCGATTAAAAGGAAATATGCGGAACGTTTTGCCATAAATAAAAAGTGACATTTTTTAAACATAACTACTACTACAACCTAAAAACATAGCTCTAGTTTCAAGAATAATACAATTTAGAAAGTCTCGCATCCTTTTTTATTAACTTAACCTTTCAATTCTATTAAACTGGCGTGAAATTTTAAATAAAAATTTCTAAAAATTATTTTTATTTCGAATTGTTAGATAGACGTAAACGACGCGACGTAAAGATTAATTAAATTAAAATTCATCTGAAATAAATAGTGCTATTCCATAATTTAGTTTTTTAGAATGAAAATTAAGTGTTATATTTAGTGAGATAAAATTTCCAAGATACGTTTTTATTAAACATACTTTTTAAAGTATTATATAAATTTTCTACTTGAATCCACAATATTGAAATTTTTAATTCATGACTAACGATATTTAAAAGCATCCCCTATTTTATATAATTAAAATAAAACTTTATATTGATTATTTATATGAAACTTAAAGTGATGTCACTACTGTTTAGTTTAGAATTTTAACAATAAACTCTTTCTTGGTATGTTTTTTTCATTAAACTAACTTTATATGAACTTTTGAACAAGATAATATGCAATATATTAATAAATTTCTCAGATTCCTTTTTTTATTTGAAGTAGAAGTAGATAAGGATAACATTTTAAAATTAAAAACAAACTTTTTTGGGATAGTTTGCAGAGCAAAGAATAAAAAATGATCGACGAATTAACTTCAATTTCAGAAGTACAATGGATGGATATCAATTTCACCGAAGTCAAGGGTGCCTATAGGGGGTAGTTATTTTTCCCTCTTTCCACTGACGTGTAGAGGGAAACTTGAAGATTTTTTTAGCGCGAAATTCATTTGTCATTTATTTACTTATTCCCTTTTTTTAAACTGATGATGACAGTTCAATTAAATTATCTTAAATACGCGAAGGATTTCAATTAAAATTTTAGTTTTTTGACGAATAGAAACTCTTCTCTGCTAAGAACTTCTGCACTCTATTTTTATGTGACCACAAAAAAATTCATGTTAGAAATATTACACTAAAATACTTTCAGAGGTTTATCCATTTACAGTATCAATTTCAAATAGTTAACATTTAAAGTGAGTTTACTGAAACATAAATTTTTAGAGTATAATAGTTTTATAGTTTTTCAATACCCTTAATCAAGCTCAAATTAAATAAAAATATTCAAAATGGAAATTTTCTCAACCAATTAAACATCAAATACAAAGGAGTTTAGTTGCCTTAAAAATAAATAAATCCCATTGGGTTTTGAAAGCTATTTACGAGAAAAAATGGTAGAAAAAAGTATCTGCTCATAAATAAATAGCTCACAGAAGGAGAGAGGAGAGTTAAATTCTTTCTACTAATAAGGATCTTTCCTGACTTGAATGCATAGTAATGAGGCTGTGCAATGTCCGAAAAGAACTGAAAATACGCCATCTAATGGTAATAAATTATAAGAGTAAAGGGCATCAAGTAGTGGTCGCTTCGTGGAGAGTGAAAAGGATTAACAAGGGAAATGTATGGACCATTAAAGAGTCATTTGTCAGGCCTTCGTCATTACAGAATTACTTCACAGAGTATTGTGTCTGAGTGCAAGTGAAGTGAACCGATGGATTCTGGGATATATATTGTGAAACTATGCATGGGGAGATTTCAAGCTATCTTCTTAATAAGTTAGGAATGATACATTGCCAAGTCATTAGGGTTGCTTATTTATGGATACATTTTCACGTTTACATGGTTTAGATACTTGTAATTAAACTTTCATTAGTTTCAATGTAGTTTGTATAGTTTGAATTTTGGGGAAATCTAATTTTCTGTCATTGGAATGTTTCCTCCTTTTCATTTTGACTAAATATGATTATTGCATGTATATAAACTTTACACATGCGTTAAAAACATTATATTTACTTTAAAATATTATTTACCTTATTTCCCCCTTTTTTACGGATTTTTTATGCTGTTTATTCAGTAAAAAAGAGATGTTTCTTACTGCCACTTTTAAGAAAAACTGCGGAAATTAAAATAACAATAATGAATAAATCTTTCTCTCCTTATGTTTTTTAAATTTTTTCTAATTTGTGTAACTTTTAGAAAATACCTCAGTTATGTTAAAATCAGTTATTGCTACCATAAAGAGTACAACACTTTAAAATAGAACAGAGTACAACACTTTTTTTTTTGTGTTTCTTCTTTTGTACTATATGAAGTCACAGATCTTGATGTTTTAGATTCTTTAAATTCTTTTTCTAAAGTTAATTCATTTGATTTTGATGGAATTTGCTTAAGGTATCTGAAGATAATTGCCTTGAACAACATGGATTTCTTAACCAATTTTACAAATTCATCTTTCTCATCTTGTGAATTCCCTGGCTCATTAAAGCGTGCTACTATTACTCCGATCTTTAAATCTGGTTGTAAAAATCACCTTTCTAATTACCGCCCTATTTCTATTTTACCCTCATTCTCAAAAGTCATTGAAAAAATTATATCTAAACGTATGTTCAAATTTCTAAATTATACAAACTTCTTCGCAGGAAATCAATATGGCTTTATAGATGGACGTTCAACTGATATGGCTTTACTGGAATTTTCGAAATTTATTTACAGAAGTATAGATAACAGTAAACTTACAATAGCAATTTTTCTTGATATAAAAAAGCCTTTGATAATGTTAATCACTCAATACTAATCGACAAATTAGATAAGGCAGGTTTTCGGGGTGACTCACTTAAATGGTTAACTTCATACTTGTCAAATAGAACGCAAAGGGTAAAAGTCGATAATAGTTTAAGTAATTATATTCTTACTAATCGTGGAGTGCCTCAGGGGTCTATCTTGGGGCCTTTATTTTTCCTTATTTATATAAACGACTTTTGTAATTTAAACTTATATGGTAAAATAATAACCTATGCAGATGACACAGTTTTACTTTATTCATGCTCCGATAATTATGAACTTCTAAACCAGATTGAAACTGATTTGTTTGAAATAGAGACTTGGTTTAGCGCGAATGATTTGACTCTAAATTTAAACAAAACTAAATATATTCATTTTAGCCTAAGACAAAGTGATTTAAACTTAAATTTCAAATATCATTCTTTATCTTGCAATAGAAACTCCAATAATTGTCACTGTCATATCCTTCAATCAGTTAATAGTATAAAATATTTAGGTTTATTTATCGATTCAAATCTTAAATGGAAAACGCATATAAATGAGCTAGGGAAAAAATTACGTTTTGTTCTATATAAACTTTTCCACTTTAAAAATAAAGTTGCTTTAAATTTTCTAAAATCATTATATTTTGCTTGGTTTTATTCGTTATTTAATTATGCAGCTATCATTTGGGGTGGGGAATATAGATCCAATCTTCAACCGTTAATTTCTATACATAATAAATGCTTCAAACTTCTGAATCACCAATCTAGTCCCCATAATTTTAGGTCTCTTAAGTTATTACCATTACGGCATAATGCTTTTTATCGCATTCTACTTTATATTTTTCGTAATAAATCTCTTTGTAAATTTAGAATCAGGCAATATAATACTAGATCATCTGAAATTTTTGAAATTCCAACATTTTCAAAGGACATATTTCGTAAACACTTCTTTTATCTTGCACCTAAATTGTACAATAGTTTACCAACAAATTTAATTCAAACAAATTGTTATTCTGTTTTCAAAAGAAATCTTTTTGAATTTATAATTAACATCGACGACCTGGATCTGTATTTCTCACTTTGAAGCAAATTTTTCATTTTAAATATTATTCAGCCTTTTGCCAATAATATTGTGTGTGATTTTGTCGTGGTTTTCTTGTGTTTATTTATAGTTTTAATGTATTTTTCCTTTTTTTTCTTTATTTTAGTTACTCAGGTATGTATTTAATTTCTTTTACGCCTGGAAGGGATTTTTTTATTTCCCCTTGGCGTATAACATTGTTTTTCTGTATTTATGTTTATTTTTCTTTAATTGTTAATAAAAATTATTAAAAATTATTATAAAATATGTAAAATTTTACGGTTCAATAAATTATGCAGAAAAATGTAATGCGTTTTGTTTATAAACAGCCGCCACAATAATAGCATAAAATTGACAAGGGTGATCCTAAAATCATAATCCTAATCCTACTACTATTATAATTGTGAATGTTTGTCTGTATGTTTGTTACTCTTTCACGCAAAAACTACTGAATGGATTTTAATGAAATTTTACAATAATGTAGCTTATACATCAGAATAGGACATAGGCTATAATTTATAAAGAGAAAATCCGTCCTTCATTTTTTTTCCCATTTTTCCTGCTTTTTTTCACTTATTTTTCCGTGTTTGAAAACCTGTTTTACCAGTCATGCAAGCCAATAATAGGAAACTTTAGAACCAGTGTTGTAGTTACTAGGCAATTTTATTAATCTCTATATAAACTAGGGAGCTACCGCCCCCTGCTCGCTATCGCTCGCCAACCCCCGTTAACTGCTGACGCTGATACTTAAGGATCTCTTTGCCATCCTCACAAAACACAGCTCACAGCACTTACTCATTTTATAAAACATTCTTAAAACAGGGGAACTACTTCTCTGGGGTATTCTTTCAAAAAAGGGGAATATTCATTCAGCGGCGAAATTTTAACAGTTCCTTTATGGCAATATGAATTGGCGGATCGCCATTTAATTCCAAGAAAATTAGTAACAAAGCAGTGTAAACTTTCTTTTACCATTTCCCCAAGGTAATGTTTTTCTCACACAGATCCATTCAAAAGCACTGAAACATCTCCGGAATAAATTTTACTTTCTTAAAATTTGTAATGATTTTCATTGATTGTCTGTGAAAAATGTAGTAATTATCGTAAACATCACGAAAATTTAGAATTTTGCTTCATGAGAACAAATAAACATCGAAATTGTGTCAGTTTCATAGCAATGACATGAATGTTCTGACTTTCGATTTTTATCTTTATTTCTAAAACATTCCCCCGCCATATCTAGTTTTGCGTTTTGGCATTATAAAAAAAGTTACCTTTTACTACCTTAAATAATATAACTTGCAAAAGGATATAAAAATAATTATTATTGTAATAAATAAATGCAAAAGTTCAAAATTTCTGAAAGCGAGTTTATATTTTATTGTAAATATAGTAATGATTAGGTTGCCACAACGACAAAGATAAATATATAAATATGAATTAATTATTTAAAAATAAAAGATAAATTAATTATACATTGTTTTAAATACACTGCTGGCCATCCAAAATGGTACACCAAGAAGGAACTGAGATATCAAACCCAAATTTATTTCTATGATTATACATAGTGTTAATGTGAATTGATTAAAAATTCAGCCTTCCTGGATGTAAGGGGGCCGAGAAAATCGCTGAGGAGTGTTGTCTCCATTGGTGTCCATTACCGCCACCCCACGCCATGATATTGAGTGAAGGAGGCTCTAAATGGGCTTTGAGGGATTGGAGGACCATGTTGAGTCCACAGGTAATCAAAGTTCATGTGGTGCACCAGCGGACGTGGCATACCGGGCTAGGTGATTTCTCCTCTTTCATTGGACATGTTTTGTGGTGTTGGTTCTTAAGAACGGGTAGGTGAGGGTAAAAATGCAACATAGGGGGATAAGAAGAAAACTTGGACATTGAGTTCATCACGTGGTTGTGCATTTTTCACTTGAGACTTGTGCGCAGGCGAGGGTTGAAGGTAAGGGTAGACAACCAGGTTGAGGAACCTCAATACTGCAGCTCTGGTTGGCCAATGGACCGGTAAATCATACTGAGGAGGTGTGGGAGTGGAATGCATGTCGTTTACAGTGCAGGGGCTGCCCGTTTGGCAAGCATAGCTTCAGAAAAATTCCAATCTTCAACACATGATTTGGCGTTGGCAACAATGCTCTAAATAATGAAATTGGCATCTCAATGTGACGGCACAGAGTTTATGAGAGTATCCCAATGCGGTCTGGAGCACCACGACAGTTGGAGATCACTCTACGACAGCGAGAAAAGAGAGCACTCGGCTATTGATTTTGTAATCGTCAGATTTCTTCTTTACGCAGAGTAACGAGGTAGTAAAGCATTGGATTCCACTCCCACACCTCCTCAGTATGATTTAACGACACATTTACCAACCAGAACTGCAGCATAGAGGTTTGACAACCTGTTGTCCACCCTTACCTTCAACCCTCGCCTGCGCACAAGTCTCAATAGAAAAATGCACAACCACGTGATGATCTCAAAGTCCAATCTTTCTTCTTATCCCCCTATGTTGCATTTTTACCCTCACCTACCCGTTCTTAAGAACCAACGCCAGAAAACATGTCCGATGAAAGAGGAGAAATCACCTAGCCCGGTATGCAACGTCTGCTGGTGCACCACATGAACTTTGACTACCTGTGGACTCAACATGGTCCTCTAATCCCTCAAAGCCCATTTAGAGCCTCCTTCACTCAATATCATGGCGTTGGGCTGCGGTAATGGACACCTATGGAGACAACACTCCTCACCGATTTTCTCGGCCCCCTAACATCCAGGAAGGCTGAATTTTTAATCAATTCACATTAGTACTATTTGCAATCATAGAAATAAATTTGGATTTGATATCTTTTTTCCTTCTTGGTGTACCATTTTGGATGGCCAGCAGTGTATAATTAAAATCGTTTGAACAGCAAAAATATAAATATTGTTAAAAAGAATCCAATATATATTTTTTAAATTAGTGTGATAAATAGAAATATGATTATTTAATGTATTTGAATGTTAAAAAAACAGTGAAATATATTTTCAATTGTTTTAAAATTCATAGTTTCTTGCTTTGTAACTGCGACCTTATCCGAAATCTAAAAAAATGGAAATATTTTAAAATTAAGAATTTTTTTGAAAAATCGAAGGGCTTACTCGGAAATCCGGAAAGAATTCGGACATTTTGATACCATATATGTGTCATTTGGTTCAGTAATTAAAAAGCCTTTCTCTGGAAACCGTTCACCAAAAACTTTTTTTTAGAATAGAGAGATAAAAAAGTTTGTGTCTGTGTGTGTATGTATGTGTGCTCCCCATCTCCTTTTAGACCACACCGAAGGCGTGGACATTTCCTCCATTTCAAGATTTTTTTCCTTTGAAATAAATATATTTACTGAAAAATACAATTTTGTTTCATGGAAAACGAGTTAAAAATAAAAGATTGTTTCAAATGAGACAGATCACTAGACTTTTTCATTTACAAGACTTTTTATTATAGTTTCAAATTTGTTATTTCATAAAGGCACCAAGATATTTTTAACATTATCAGGAACATCGGGATTGTAAAAAGTGACAAGAACACCGGGATTGGAAAATTAGCGGGAACATCGGGATAGGAAAAATTACCGGGTTATAAAAATTACCGAAAACACCGAGATAGGAAATTTACCATAAAGACACCGGGAATACCGGAATATAAAAATTACTGGAAACACCGAGATAGGAAAATTACCGGGACCACCGGGATTAGAAAAATTACCGGGACCACCGGAATTAGAAAATTACCGGGAACACCGGGATAGGAATGAAGCGCCTGGGATACCGGGATGATTTGTATTGGGTTGTCCCATAAGTTCTGTTACTTTTTACAAAGTTTCGTGTTTGAAAATTTTTTATGAAAAACTGGTAATAGGTGGAGATTTCAAACAAAAGGGATTTTGATATATGTATATTTATGAACATAATGTGGGATTTTGGTAGTTCTCGTGATATTATTTCTTTTCAAAATGGTGGTTTGACAAAAAGACCACAAACGACGATTTTCGCGTAATTTTTTTCTTTTTTTAAAAAAACTAGGAAGAACGCATGATTCAAGGCTAAAAAAAGTTTTACTATATATTTGAAATGTTAAATTTAAGATGTCATAGTTTCAAGATAATTCGATAAGTTTAACTTAGGAAATTTCGGTCCCAAACATAACATCTATTGCAAAAAACTTACCTCAGTAATGTTAGTCATTTCAAAGAAATTTTTACGAAAAATAGCATCAAAATCAATAAAAAAGCTTAGGAAAGACCCAAGTATTCAAAATATGCAGTATATTAAATTATATCTGAACTTAAGTTCAGAAAATAGTGCGCACAATGCAAGCGCGCAACGTTTTAGCCTATCCCAATTACACTCGCCGAACTTACGCTCAGCGAACAAAGCAATTTTCTTTGCTTCATACGAAAACATTACAATAAAAACAACTCCTTGGCAATTAGAAATAAATCAATTGAATGATATTATGAAAAGATACTTTCAATGCATTAATGGCATCAATTCAATGCGTTAACAAGCATTATGGTTCAAAAAACACCTGCCTTTAATTACTTCATACCAGCTGCTTAGAAAAACAATAGGCGTGCTTTAAAAAACACGTGAAATTACCAATTTATGAAGTTTTGAAGCCAAAATTTCCAACCTTAAACTTATCGAATCATCTTGAAACTATGACATCGTAATCTAAACATTTCAAATCAAAACTTTTTTTAGCCATGAATTATGCGTTTTTCCTAGTTTTTAAAACAAAAGAAAAAAATCACGCGAAAATCGTCGTTTTTGGTCTTTTTTTCAAACCGCCATTTTGAAAGGAAATAATATCCCGAGAACTACCAAAATCCCACATTATGTTCATAAATATACATATATCAAAATCCCTTTTGTTTGAAATCTCCACCTATTATCAGTTTTTCATAAAAAATTTTCAAAGACAAAACTTCGTAAAAAGTAACAGAACTTATGGGACAACCCAATAATATTGCTAATTTACAAAATTATAAATGTATTTTAACCCTACAATGCATGATTTTTTAAATTCACTTGAAAATCATTTATGTGACTTCTATAATGGTGTAAATTAGTAAAAAAATACTAAAAAAATTAATTTAATTTTTCTACTTTTTATTGGCAAAAAACTTTGTCCTTGAGAAATTAATTTGTGTCTCTTGTGAAATTAATTGTGAAGTGAAATAAAACCAAATGCTCTAAAAATATAAAAAAACAAGTTATCTTTTCAAAACAATTTTGTTTCAAGCTTGAAAATTTTTTTTATTTGAATTTATAAGGTCCTTTTAATTTGGCGTTTTCTGTCTCTTGACTTTCTTCTCACTAGCTAGCAACAAATGTCTCAAAATAGTACCCCTGCTGCAATCTACTGACAGTCTAAAGTGCTAATACGATGAAATGTTATATCTATTGTACTTATTGCATGGTGTTGCCGTTTGGAAATGGAAGATCGAGTAGGAAATGGGGAAAAATGTCGTGTTGCCAAATGGCATCAGTATGCACTGTAGGGTTAAGAAAACTTTTAAAAAATAAATTTATACACCCCACCCGTGCAAGGCCGGGTATAACAGCTAGTCCTATTATAATTGTGAATGTTTGTCTGTATGTTTGTTACTCTTTCACGCAAAAACTACTGAATGGATTTTAATGAAATTTTACAATAATGTAGCTTATACATCAGAGTAGGACATAGGCTGTAATTTATGAAGAGAAAATCAGTCCTTCATTCTTTTTTTCCCATTTTCCTTCTTTTTTTCACTTATTTTTCCGTGTTTGAAAACCTGTTTTACCAGTCATGCAAGCCAATAATAGGAAACTTTAGTAGTACCAGTGTTGTAGTTACTAGGCAGTTTTATTAATCTCTAAATAAAAACGTTTGTGGCTGTGTGTGTATGTATGAGTGTTACGCATCTCCTTTTAGACCACACCGAAGGCGTGGACATTTCCTCCATTTCAAGATTTTTTCCCTTTGAAATAAATATATTTACTCATATACTGAGTGAGTTTGTTTTATAGCTCAGTGGTTTCAAATGAGACAGATCAATAGACTTTTTCATTTACTAGACTTTTTATTATAGTTTCAAATTTGTTATTTTATAAAGGCACCAAGATATTTAACATTATCAGGAACATCGGGATTGTAAAAAGTGACAAGAACACCGGGATTGGAAAATTAGCGGGAACACCGGGATAGGATATTCACCATAAAGACACCGGGAATACCGGAATATAAAAATTATTGGAAACACCGACATAGGAAAATTACCGGGAACGCCGGGATTAGAAAAATTACCGGGACCACCGGGATAGGAAAAATTACCGAGAACACCGGGATTAGAAAATTACCGGGAACACCGGGATAGGAAAGAGGCGCCTGGGATACCGGGATGATTTGTAATATTGCTAATTTACAAAATTATAAATGTATTTTAAGAAAACTTTAAAAAAATTATTATATACACCCCACCTGTGCAAGGCCGGGTATAACAGCTAGTTTATAATAAATGAAAACAAGTCATAAATTTTGATCGATTAACAAACATGGAAATTAAAAACTATATTGTGTATGTTTATCTAATACGTACATAGTCTACGACAACTTAAAATAGATTGAATCTTAGTCTCAAATTCAATTTAATTGCTGTCAATTAATTCCATTATCCACTGGATAAAAATCTAAATTAAGTTTTCTTATCGCTAACTTAAAAGCACGAATATGAAAAATCAATATAAAGTTTTAAATAATCTAAATTCAAAAATGGAATTAAAAAAGCTTTCTAGCTTCTAGCCCCTTTTATGAACCTCCTTAATCTGTCAAGGGTGTCAATCTTACATTATATATTAAACTAAATTTTAGCTTAGTTTATAGCGCAAATGGGAAATACATAAAAATAATGAAGTCTAGAAATAATTTAAAGAGAAGATAAAATTTTCACCTCTAGTATGAGAAATATAAGAATTGTTGTGCAAAACGCTCAATTCAAAGACCAGGAGATCCTTGGTGGTGCTCACATAGACAACTTGGTTTTGAGGGGGAGAAAAAGACTAAAAATTTTAAATTATATTTCTGGTAGAGACTGGGGTGCGGATGCCCGAACTCTGAGAAACACCTACATTACTCTCATCAGACCTATTCTTGAGTATGGAATACAGGTATATCAGGTCGCCTCAGCCAGCAATCTAGACAAATTGGAAAGAGTTCAGCTCTCTGCGGCAAGAGCCATCACTGGTCTTCGTAATAGCTGCCCGAGAGACATAGTTCTGTATGAAGCTGACCTTCAACTCCTGAGATTGAGGAGTAGTTTTCTCCTGGCTAAATATTATGCAAAGCTTATCAGTTTTGGAGATCAGCACAGAACCTCTTCTTATGTGAGAAACTGGAAAAATAATCGACGTCTCAAAAGGGAAAGCCCGCTTAGCCGTGCTGAAAATGAGGGCTGGTTATGGAATGTTGAATGTGTATCTCTGGCTTGCCGCAGTGAGATTGCTACTCCGCTCCGTGATCGGGTCTTATTTAGGACCGAACTATGCTCCTATTCCAATAGAAGCCTTCAGCACCCAGACTATCTTAAACAGTTTGCTTTGGAAACCCTACATGATATTCCTGACGGGGCTTTACAAATTTATACTGATGGCAGTAGGGTGATGGAGCTGTCTCAGGCAGCGGAGTTTACATCAGACAGGGGAGCGGTATTAGGATTTGTAAGAGGAACCCTGACTACTGCTCAGTTTTTTGTGCAGAGCTCATGGCTATTGAGGAGGCTTTGACTTATTGTGTAAATGATGGAGTTGATTCCGACATATGGATTCTGAGCGATAGCCGTAGCTCCATTCAGCATCTGGCTGAATGGTGGAAGCACGGTGATAGGGCAACTGTTAATATCGTAGGGCTTTTAAACAGTCTGAGAGCTCATCACACAGTATGTTTTCAGTGGATTCCATCACATGTGGGAGTAGATGGCAATGAGGTATAGCGGATGCACTTGCTAAGGAGGGCAGCCTCATGGATCTTGTTGACGATGGTTGTCTCTCTTACTCAGAACTTGCCTCAAGAGTGAAAGTAGAGGCCAACTCCTCCTGGAGAAGAGCCCCTTTACATGATTGGTATGCTGGGAACCGCCCTGGCGCGGCATTGCACGAGGCTGAAAGTAGATCCGAGCAGACGACTATTGCTAGGCTGCGCTCCGGTCACCTCCGTGCCCAACGTCATGTGGCGGGCCAAAAAGTTTATCCTCTGTGTTCAAAGTGCCAAACAACACAGGCTACTTCTGCGCATATTTTAATGTGTATTGACTGTGACAGGGACGGGTTGTACTCCAGCCCAGGCGCAGTTTTTGAATTGTTGAAAAATTTCGGCTTCATGGACTTGGTGTGATGTTGCTGTCGACCAAGTGGGATAAGTCACACACCTCCTTAATCAATGTCAAGGGTGTCAATCTTACATTATATGTCAAACTAAATTTTAGCTTAGTTTATAGCGCAAATGGGAAATACATAAAAATAATGAAGTCTATAAATAATTTAAAGGCAAGATAAAATTTTCACCTCTATATAAGAAAGTATCTGTATAAGAAATAGAAGATATCTCTCTGTATAAGAAATATAAGAATTGTGCAAAACGCTCAATTCAAGGAGCGATTTCTGTCAATCGGGGTAGTTTTCTCTCCTTGTAACTCACACTTAAAGTAAATTTTGGAAATAATTTGATCCCAGAACAAAAAAATCATTTTGCTGTATTTATCATTCTTTTTTCAAACTAATGATTTAATTACCATAGCCCCTAGTGCACGTATTATGCTCTTTTATTACATATATTTCCAAGTAGACAGATTTCAGTAGGAATATTTTTTAAGGCAGCAAATTTACCTAATTTATACAAGCCGTGCTGTAAAGTGCAACCTTAAACATTCAAAAATTTTAAATTATTTTCAAAAAAAAATTTTATTTGCTCCTCTCTTATGTAAATCTTTGAAGAAATAAAAGAAATTGCTTAAGAAAAATGTCCGTATTTTTGAGTTCGATAGCCTCTGGGCTGTAAAAAATGTTTCCGTAAAAGAGAGAGTTCTACATACTTAACAAGCAAGGATCTACTTTTTACGATTTCTTTAAATTCACATAAATTTCTAAAGCAAAGAAACATGTTCTGGTCAAAACGGGGTCGTTTAGTTTCCAGGAACTGAGGAACTTTTTCTCAGGAGATTTTAAAGCCCATATAGAGAAAATCCATGGATGAAAACAGACAGTTGCAAAACACCAACCTGCTGAATATAAATGTTTCGTAACTGTTTCATTGCCTTATTTTAGTCCAGTCAAATACACTACCTTACAATAATGGACTGTACATCAAGGTGTGATGCTTCAACTGAAAAAATACATGATTTAATTTGAAGTAATTGACTTCTACGTGCTGCAATCGCATTATTGACTTTTCTAGGCATACGCTCAGCAACATTTTAAAACTCAGTTTTGGTAATTTGTGTTCATTTCTGTCCTTGATAATATTGCTATCTCAGTTGTTGATTTTGATCGTTGTCCCTCATTCCTTAAATGTCACGTTATGCTGTCCCAAAAAGGTTTCCTAGGGTTTGTTTTGGGTCTCTGAAGGAACCCGAGAAAAATTTTACATCTATATATTGATCCTCCTGCATTACACAGGCTCAAACATAGCAGGAAACATTGCCTTCCGGGAAAAAACTTTTGTCCATTATATGAAATTGAAAGTGGGTGGGAATAATCTAATTGTCCAAAATATTCATCCTGGCATCAGTATTTAATTTACCATTAACAAAAGTTAATGGTTCTACGAAAAACAACCCCAAACGAGATTACACCATCTCTGAATTTGACGATTTGTGCAATGCACTCGAGAAAAAGACTTGGTTGCCCAATCGACAGGAGGAGTGATTTTTGTAACTCGGCGCTTCATAAAACAGCTTTCTAGTTATTTTAAGTCCAGTTATGACGCGCGCGTTGCAAACGCCAAGAGAGTCTGCTACTATGGATATTAAAGACGGGTATTTCCTTTTACAAAGTATTGTAGCGGACCTAACCTCTGCAGCTTGTTTAAACTCATTTTGAATTATTTGAAATGTTTTTTTTGTGGTTTTTACGATCTTCTTACTTTAGGACACGATGATGCCATTAAGTCACTTTTGAGGGACAAACAACAAGTGCAATTAGTGTCCCACTTCCCGTAATCTTTCAACCCCGAAAATTAGCCGTGGCTTTAATAACTCTCCCGAAATTAAACGAATAGACTTGCCTCTAAAGTGACTACTTGCTTCATCACTTCTTTCTAAGTCCCCAAGTTTATTTCTTTTCGAAATATCATCCAGATTTCACGCACAACTAAAGTAGGAACCTCACCAATGTCACACGTAAGCATTGAAATGTAAAAAAAATTGAGATTCAGCCGGATTTCATGTAAATTGTCTGGTGTCCAGTCCATTTCTGTAAGGTAGTAGTAGAGGAGCGGAGGGTATTATTGAACACCCTTTATATATTTCAGAATAACTCTATTGGTTTTTTATAAAAATCAGCAGAATCATTTTAAGTAGAGGAGAGGAGGGTATTATGGAAAAGTCGGGTGATATGGAACACCTTAGTTTCTGCTCCCCCTCGTGCTGCTATCACGTGGCAATGCCACGAAAGTCTTAAGAAATCCCCCATGATGTAGTGCGCAAAGAGTTTAGCTTCTTGTTGTTGTTTGATCAGTCGCAGCAAAGCAAAGTGTGTTTTAGGATTTTTGAAAGTTTTTGACGGTAAATGTTCAAAACTTTTAACCTACCAGTAAGTATGAGACTTTGATTTTGTTATTAAGCATAATGTACACTAAAAGATCAGTAGTTTTTTATACTGCAGTCGTTTTTTAGCTATCCATGTTTTATCGGTCAGTAAAAGGGTTCATAATACAAGATGGTCTGTCCGGAATTGTGGAACATTCCATAAGAAAAGGGTCAGAAAAAGACGATTATGTTTGTGACTATTGCAAATAGACTCATGAACACAACTATTTAAACATAAATTGTTAAATATATTTTTATAGTTAAGATTAACTATGTTCTCTAAGGTCTAATTAGTTTACAATAGCTGTAAATTCAACTATTCCATATTACCCGACTGTTTTATGTTACCTTCCATTTGTAACTTTTTCTTTAAGTAAATTTTTTATTAAAAAAATAAATGCTGATTTATTTCACCATTGGCCCTTCATTGTCATTAGTTATAGTATGTACTTAAAATGATTCGGCGGATTTTTATTAAAAAGCAATAGAGATATTCTTAAATATATAAAGAGTGTTCCATAATACCCTCCTCTCCACTACATACTATAACTAATGACAATGAAGGGCCAATGGTCAAATAAATCAGCATTTATTTTTTTAATCAGAAAATGTACTTTAAGAAAAAGTTACAAACGGAGGGTAATATGGAACAGTCGGGTAATATGTAATAGTTGGATTTACAGCTATTGAAAACTAATTAGACCTTAGAGAACATAGTTAATCTTAACTATAAATATATACACTAGCGGAAATAAAAATCCCAACACCAAGAAGGAAAGGAGATATCAAAGTCAAATTTATTTCTATGATTGCATATAGTATCAATGTAAATTGATTAAAAAATCAGCCTTCCTGGATGTTAGGGGGCCGAGAAAATCGGTGAGAAGTGTTGTCTCCATAGGTGTCCATTACCACCGTCACACGTCATGGTATTGAGTCACAGGGGCTCTAAATGACTTTTGAGGGATTGGAGGACCATGTTGCCTCCTCAGGTAGTCCAAATTCATATGGTGCACCAGCGGACGTTGCATACCAGGCTAGGTGATTTCTCCTCTTTCTCCGGACTTGTTTTATGAGTGTTGGTTCTTACGAACGGATATGCCAGGGTAAAAATGCAACATAGGGGGTTAAGAAGAAAGCTTGGACATTGCATAAAACATGTGTTTGTGCATTTTTCTCTTGAAATTTGTCCCCAGGACAGGTCTGATGGTAAGGACCGACAACCGGCTAAAAAACCTCAATGAAGCAGCTTTGGTTGGCCAAAATACCGGTAGATCATACTGAGGACAAGCGGCAGTGGGATGGATGTCGTTTGCAGTACTGCGGATCGTCCGTTCGGTCCGCATAGCTTTTTACATCTTTGTCTATAAACAAGGGGCTGAAAATGGGCATTTCTGTGTCCAATAGTGCACGAAATAAGGAAATAAAAATCCCAATATCATGATATTGTGTTTATGAGAGAATCCTGATTCGGTTTGGAGCACCACGACGGTTGGGTATGAGTTTGAAGACATAATGGAGAGAGCGCACTCAGCTGATGATTTTCTAATCGTTCCACGGAGTGTTGATGCAGGGTAACGGAGTGGGGATGCATTGGATTCCATTTCTGCAACTCCTGAGTATGATTCACCAGTACTTTTTCCAACCAGAGCTGCTTCATTGAGATTTTGCAGCCGGTAGACCGTCCTTACCTTCAGACCTGTCCTGGGGACAAATTTCATGAGAAACATGCACAACCACATGTTGTATGCAATGTCCAAGCTTTCTTCTTAACCCCCTATGTTGCATTTTTACCCTGGCATATCCGTTCGTAAGAACCAACACTCACAAAACATGTCCGGAGAAAGAGGAGAAATCACCTAGCCCGGTATGCAACGTCCGCTGGTGCACCATATGAATTAGGACTACCTGAGGAGGCAACATGGTCCTCTAATCCCTCAAAAGTCATTTACATCCCCTGTCACTCAATACCATGACGTGTGACGGCGGTAATGGACACCTATGAAGACAACACTCCTCACCGATTTTCTCGGCCCCCTAACATCCAGAAAGGCTGATTTTTTAATCAATTCACAATAATACTATGTGCAATCATAGAAATAAATTTTACTTTGATATCTCCTTTCCTTCTTGGTGTTGGGATTTTTATTTCCGCTAGTGTATTTACCAATTTACGTTCAAATAGCTTTTTTAATGAGTCTTAGTATAATATCTAAGTTATAATCGTATTTTTCGGATCCTTTGCTTATGGAATATTCCATAATACCCGACAGGCCATCTTGTACAATGAACCCTTTTACTGAACGATAAAACATGGATAGCTAAAAAAAGACTGCAGTATAAGAAACTACTGATCATTTAGTGTACATTATGCTTAACAACATAGTCTCATAGCTACTGGTAGGTTAAAAGGTTTGACAATTTACAGTCAAAATCTTTCGAAAATCCTAAAACACACTTTGCTTTGCTGCGACTGATCAGACAACAACAAGAAGCTTAACTCTTTGCTCACTGCATCATGGGGGATTTCTTAAGACTTCAATTCAATTTTTTTTTCAATTTAATTTTTATTTGCACACATACATTATTTACAATTGAAGCTATTACACTTTGGGGATTAAAAATCCCATTAAAGTGAAAAAAATATTTAAATATACATATGGATAGGAAAAACAAAATTTAAGAAAATACAAGAAATAAAATAAGAATTATAGATTGGAAAAGGTGTCAGTTGTACATAATAAACACCCAAAATACTTAAAAAGTGATACTTGAAAGTCATAAGACATCTACAATATAAAAAATAATATTTGTACAAGACAGCACAAGGAAATATTAAGGAGCAGGTACATTTTCAGAAGTAAATAAAAATTGCTTTAACATTTTTTTTAAAAATAGTAACCCTTGGTGCTGTTTGAATATCTAATGGTAAACTATTTAAATATTTAGGTGCTAGGTAAAGAAAATATTTATGAAAAATTTGTTTATTGGATTTGGGAATATTATAAATAATAAAAAGTCGTCTGGGATTAACAAAAGTTTTCATTGAGCATAAATTCGGATTTTGAAACAAACTGTAACAATTTTTGTAAAAGATTAAATGTTTAAGGGGAAGAATATCTAGATTTTTATAGGAAAAAATGTGATGCTATGATTAGTGGAATGTAAAATTATTTTAACAAATTTTTTCTGAAGGTTTTCAATTATTTGTATAGTAGTTATGTAATCACCCCCCCATATTGATAAACCATAATAAATCCTGGGATGAACCCAGGCATAATAAAGTTTTTTTAGAAATTTCGAATCAACGTTATCTTTTAGATGATAAAATTTATATAACAAAAATCTCAACGTATTAGACAAAAAACTTACGTGTGATTTCCATTTGAGGTTAGAGTCTATTTGAAGGCCTAGGTACTTTATCGTTTTAACACATTCCAATTCTACACAGTTGCATGAAAATAAGTTGGAACAAGCTGCGTCATGGTATTTAAGATAAAAAGGATTTTCTCTTGCTGTTAGACTGAAATAAATATACTTTGTTTTTTCAACATTAATTCTTAAATCATTTACATAAAACCATGTTCTTATTTTGTTAAGGTCATCTTGAATTTTATTATTTAAATCATCTTTGTCGTGGCCAGAGTAAAGAAGGGTTGTATCATCTGCAAAGCATATTATGTCACCATTTAAATTTAAGGTAAGCAGATCATTTATGTAGATTAAAAATAAAAGTGGGCCTAATACAGAACCCTGGGGTACTCCTTTTGTAAGTGACGATGGTTGACTAAGACAATTTTTAATTTTAACAATTTGTTTACGGTTATTTAAATAGGATTTTAAAAAATTGTGACATGAACCTCGAATTCCATACGAAAACAATTTGTCTAATAAAATATTATGATTAACGGAATCAAAAGCTTTTGAAATATCTAAGAAAATTGCTAATGTATAGTTATTTTTATCAATGCTACTGTAAATAAATTTAGTGAATTTAATGAGAGCAAGTTCAGTATTACGATGGGGTAAGAAACCAAATTGATTAGGTGAAAAAAAATTAAGATTTGCAAAATAGTTTAGCAGTCGTATTTTTACACAGTGTTCAATAATTTGGGAAAATATGGTGAGGACTGAGATGGGTCTATAGTTAGAACAGTCATTAATATCACCTTTTTTGTAAACAGGTGTTACAATTGCAATTTTTAGGAAGTCCGGAAATATACCTCCTTTTATTATATTGTTAATTTGTAACGTTAGGTAATAGTGGTATGTAGAAAGTATTTTAAAAACTCTGACATCGATATTGTCTATTCCACCACTTATCCTGTTACTCAAACCATTAATATAAATTATAATTTCAGACTCCTGAATATCAAAATAAGCATAAGAATTTGGATAGCTTGTGACATATTTCATGTAACTGTTATCCAGGATTTTAACCAAAGAATTTATTGAAAAATGATTATTAAAGTCATTTGCCATTTGAATATCTGAGTTGTAGGAATTAGGAAGAGTAGTTTCAAAAGGTTTATTAGTTATTTCATTTATAAGCTTCCATTGTTCTCGTGGAGTTTGACAGTCAATAAAACGCTGAAAAAAGTACTCCTTTTTAGCAAATTTAATTTTTGATTTTAGGGGGGAGACCGTAGATTTGTAGGCTATTTTGTAAAAATTATCTCCCGGATATCTTTGTATCTTGCTAAAAAGTTTGTATTTAGATTTGATAATATTTAGTATTTCATCATTAATCCAAGGATTGTGGGGTTTAAATTTAGTTTTAGATAAAGACTTAAAAGTGAATTTATTAGTAATGGAAAGAATTTTGTTGTAAAAGTTATTAAACACATACGAAATATCATCATTAGTAACACTGAATCGATACTCTCTCAAATACTCCAAAATTTTTACATAGCGTCGCTTAAGGCGCAAAATGACATAACTGACATTTTGGCCATTTTGAGTTATGCATCAATCTTTATGCAAATCCCGGCCCCGGATCACCTGGCACCAACGATTTTGCGAAAAAATGACTGAAATCGCTGCAATCGTCAATTTTGTCATTTTAGCATAACTGCATTTGTAAGGCAAAATGACATAATTGCACGCCTTTCATTGATATTGTTAGGGACGCCGACACAGAGAAGCGTTTCATCTCAATCCCCGGTCAAAAAGGCCTAAAATGAAGGTTTAAAACTATAATAATATTATTTTCTTTAATTAATAGCCAAACTGTTTTTTTCATCTCCTGCAAAATAGGGAAAATGCAGTTATGTCATTTTGCGCCTTAAGCGACGATAGTCTTTTCTATATGAAAATCTATAGTGCGTTATATGGGCAATGTCCGGTTATTTACGATTAAGATTAATTTTACAAACAATATGATAATGATCTGTTATATCTAATTCAAGACAGGAACTTAAAGCTTTTGCATTTAGGTCAAAATCACGGAAGAAAATATGGTCCACAGAAGTACCAGATGCTCTTCGGCTAATATCAGAAAATAAAGAAATAAAACCATATTGACATAGAAGATCTAAGTAGTTATTTACACATCTGTTTTGCGTATCTAAAATATTTATATTTAAGTCTCCTATAATTGAATCGTCAGTTTGAAGAAGGGAATAAGTCCAAAAACCAAGTTTTGAGAAAATCGAAAAAAAACTGTAAAGTAATGGAATTTTCATTGTATGACCACCAAATTTTTACTGAAAGTTAAAAACCCTATTTAGAAAACCGAGCCATCATCAAAACAAATGTAGGTATATTCAAAAATATTTTATAGTCAAAATAAATTGATGGACTTATTCCCTTCTTCCACCTTATGAAATTTTTCTGATGAAAAACCTTTAAAAACCCTTAAATTCACATTTAAATTATATTTCTCCTAAGGTTACACCACAAAAAGGTAAAATAAAAAGAATAAGACAAATAAAATTCAAATTTATAGTGAAACTGAGTTATTAAAGCAGTATCAATGGAGTGAGTGAATACAAATGGAGTCAAACATTCCCTGCATAAAAAAAGTTTGAAAAACATTGAAAATTAAGAGAAATTTTATTTTAACTTAGTTTACAGCACAAAGAATATGAAAAGAAAGACAAATTAACTTTAATTCCATATTAACTTAAAAAATAAAATGAATGGACATCGATTTCACAACTTCAAGGGGCGATATCTTCCTATAGGGGTTAGTTCGTTTTCCCCTCTTTTCACCCATGTGTAGAACAAAGCTTGGAGATCGTTTAAGCACAAAAAGTCAATTTGTCATTTTTTGGGCTTATTCCCTTCTTCAAACTGACGATTCAATTAGTACATTTTTAAATTTTATAGAGGATAACACATTTTCTAACTCATTATTAAAGTAATCAATAGTAAAGGAGTGCGATCTATATAATCCAGCAATACAGATATCTAGATTTTTAACATATAAAACAATAATTTCTGCTGAAGTCACATTGATCCCAATCCTTTCAATTTTGAACTGATGTTTTGAAAAAAATAATATACCACCCGATTTGTTGTAAGATCTACAGTCAAAATATGATTTGAAACCATCAATATGATAAAAATCTATTTCAGCTTCGGAAATCCAAATTTCAGAAAGAATAATAAAGTCCAAATAATTAAAAAATGGTTTAAGATAAGCACAAAGTAAATCAAAATTGGAACGAATACTCTGAATGTTAACATGAAACACAATAAGATCATTGAATCGAGAGGGAGGATTTATATGTAATCTTAGGAAGTCAATAAAAGCACTATTGTCTTTCAGGGAAATACTATTGTTGGGTGTTGAAGTTAATAAATCATCAAAATTCTTAAGATCCAACATCAATATTTTCTAGATCTCGAAAGTTAACAACCCTGAAGACTCTTGTGTTGTCAGTCCTTCTAAGGTATATTTTGCCCTCCTTGACCCAACAGTATTTAAAATTATTCTCTCTCTTAAATACTCTACAATTGTAAAACAATTTCTTCATCGCTGGAGCTAGATGCTCACTAAAATACAAGGGAGAAGCCGCAAAACGTGAACTTATATCCGATGAGAGCAATCGTTTTTCCTTAGCGAGTCGAAGACATTGATCTCTTTGCTGCTTAGATTTAAATTGAACGATAATAGCTTTCGGTATATCTTTTTTCGCCGAAGGTATACGGTGAACAATAGCAACACTATCTGGGTCAAACTCCGGATCAAAAACCTTGAAAACATCACATATAGTTTTGTTGACATCCTCATTTTCAAGTTCAGGAAGACCAGATATTTCAATATAGGGTGAACTGACCAGTAGTTGACCACCTACCAGTAGTTGACCATTTGAGCATAATTTTACAAAAAACAAGAACTCTTGTGTGTTTATTTCGAAGCTGTTGCGTTGAAAACATAACTAACATTTTAATAAAAGCTCATGCACAGTCTTAAGTTCCAGTATTGATCTTAAAAGACGCAATAAATAGTTGAAAACAAAGTTATCAACAAAGCTTCAAAGCATGCGCTCTCACTACTAGCTATAATGGTATGGAGCATTTAGTTCAATCTCAAATCATCCAGCTAGTTTTTATTCCAATTGTTTATTGATTGATGAATTTAGGTCCTATATATACAGTTTAATTAAATAAAACTATCATTACTTGTATATTAACCATTTAATTTGATATTTGAGGGGTGGTCAACTACTGGCTGTCTAAAATAGAAAAAGTGCTAGTATTTGACCAAAGTGGTCAACTACTGGATTTTATTTGCTTTTGAGATTTCTTTTTAAACCAAGAGCGATCTTAAAGATTTTTACCTGCAGTACAATTTTTGCTTAGATTTACTGTAAAAAAAGTTACATTTCCAGTAATTAACCAGTTTTGTTAATAGGGACTCTTTATTCAATCTAACTCTTTCATTGGTTCTTCACATTTCCAACACCTGCGCTTTAAAAATATGTCACTCCTCTCGCTAAGCCCTAAAATACGTACCTACGGGTAGCTGGTTGGTTGGTTGTCAGACGAAAACTCATTTTTAGTTTTTTAGATAGCCCTTTGTAGTAAACGCGGGAATCGAACGATTTGCGGTGCAAGCGCTCGCTAGGTAGCCTACAATCTGGTTTTAAAAGGTTAAACAATAAAAACACATGTTCTATTTCTTGCTTAAAATATATATGATTTTGCAAATACATCTTAAAAATCCATATTGAATAAAAATTTTTAATAATTTTCTAAGACGTATTCAACAAACGGAAGAAATTTTAGTAGGATTCGAACAAACAGTTGGTTTTCAGATCATAGGATTTTCTGACAAAAGGCACGGTTTTATAAGAATGAAATATTAGATATGTTTAAAATTTTAAAACCATTCAATAAAACAACTGATTTTTTCGCTTAAAATTGTTTAGAAAAACTATGAACTTGAAAATTTGCTAAAATTTGCCTATTCTTAATTTTTGTGAGGGAATTTTATAATCATCAGTTTGAATGAAAGTTTGTGTAAGGGTTTCTGAAACGTTTTCTTCAAGCCTCTCCGTTGCGTATTTTTTCAGCCAACTTTAGGAAGAACACCCTGTTTTAAAGAAATGGGGAAAATTTCAGTGGGACTCGAACAAACAGTTCTTTTGGAAATGATAGGTTGCGTTGTGGATCAGTTGGTTGATTTGTGCTTGCGCTGTAGATTTTGATTTTTATTCTGGAAATGGTGAATATGGCAATGGTCAATTACTGGAATAATGGAGGTCAAATACTGGATGTAAGTGGTCAACTACTGGCAAAATCTCAATTAATTCGTTTTAAAATAAATAAATAAAATTCTATAAAAGTGAAAGGAAAAATGATTATCAGTTATTATTCCTCATACCTTCATTGATATTAAACCACTGTCAATTTTTTTAGAAAAATTTTTTTCTTAGAAAGAAAAATAAAACTTGGAGGAATTTCCACTAACTGGTCAATTACTGGTCAGTTCACCCTATTTCCTTCTAGAGTATTGTTGTAGTTGTATCAATTCATCTCTCAGGTAGTCAATTTCAATTTTCATTAAAACTTTTTCTTGATTAGACTCCAATTGCTTTGCTTTGAGATTGGCTATTTCTGATTTCATGTTGTTTATAGATACAGTAAGCTCCTTCACGATCGCAGTATGAAACTCAAGGTTTTTTGAGTATTCATCAAATTGAGACTTGATGTAAAACCTATGATCTTGATTTTTCCTTTGAATATCCTGGCATAGCTTAAGTAGAACATCAGAATTACTTGAAACAGGATCCAACTGAACAGTCGGCATACTCGTCTTTACGTCTTGTTTAGTCTTCCCCTGAGATTTCGAATCGGAACACTTTAGACACACAAATTTCTTGCTCCCAGATTTAATTGCTCTAAAGCTTTTTTCACTAAATCCAGCACAATAATAATGCATAAAACGCTCACATTTTCCGGTACACTGTACCTGATCATCACTAACGATATATTCTTGACAAGCTGAACACGTTGACATTTTCGATGTGTTGGGCAATAATGTATTAACAGATTTGACACCAAGAAATAAATGCACGAATTAACACCAAATATTAATCAAAGTAGTCCTAATTATCGTAAATAAATAAGATTTTTTAATCTTTTTGAAGAGACAGCAAAAACACGTCGTGCAACAACCGACGAACCGTTGCCAATCATGGCATTGCCACGTGATGGTAACACGAGGAGGAGTAGAAACTCAGGTGTTCCATATTACCCGACTATTCCATTATACCCTCCTCTCCTCCTTTTTTGGGAAAATTTTGGGGTAGAAAATATTTTTCGCTATCTGTATGTTTTTGGGGTGCTGAATCCAAATCTGAGGTTTGCCAACAAAATTTCGTGACGGAATCCCCTAGAACGTAACCTTTGTACTTCTGAAAAAAAACAGTCAATACAAAAATAAAGAACACAAACCAAGCAACAAAAATGGCAATTGAAACTTTTCTCTAGACGCTAGAGAACGCTTATTATTGGGAATTGTTTGTTCGATTGGTGGAAAATCCATAAAATGTCACTCGTATCACTAAAAATCGGCCTGTTTTGGAATTGGATACAATTTGAACTGCTACAATTAAGTCTTAAGCCCATGAAACCAACGTTCTGTATACTCAAATGTTAATTAATAATTCATTAAAAATAACAATAAAACACCACCATTAGCAACATTTTGGAATTAGTGTAATATGCTCGTTGTTTAAGGCTTTATCAAAATAATATAGAAAAATAGGTATATGAAATAGATCGTCTATTTATTGAATTAACATTTGACATTTGATTAATTGTTATATTAAGGTCGCCGCTGGTAACTAATGTCAAACAACTATCAAGCTTCTTCAAATAAGGAAAATCTCTCATTTGACCAATAAGAAAAAAAGAAAACTTTCCTCAAAGTGCAGAAATTAACCGGCAACAGTGATGCTGGTTAATTTCCATTATTTGCAGAAAGGATTTCTTATAGTGTGATTTATTAGCTACAAAAATGTCAACAAAAAACAAACACTATTACCTCATAATAAGTGTTTAATGTGAAAAAATAATTGCTTTCTTTTATTTCTCAACAAAGGTACTACCAGCATTTAGCTAATCCCATTAAAAAAGAATAAACCTACAAGTTGGTTCATTAACCGGACGTTTTTATAGCCCAATGAGTAACCGACCCATAAATAAATCGAAGTTGTAAGGGAATGCTACGAAAACGCCACATTACTCCTCGCAGAAGCATTGAAAAGCCAGATAAATGTCTTAGATATGACATTGCCACTGGAACGAAGCTGCTAAGTGGCGTCTCTCGGATTCTTATCTTCCTCTGAGGAATTCCCAGGAGAGTCTTTGAATTTTCCGAGGAGAAAGAAGAGCGAAGAAAGGATTCTGATGTGCAACGAGGATTTTGAAACTTCTCTACTTTTTTTAAATTGCAGAGTTTCTATAGAACCCAAGTCTGTTCTTTGGTGCGAACAACTACTTTAGTTTCTAGTTCTTGTAAGGTTGAATTATACTGCTAATCTTAGGATAGAATTTTTCGTGGAATTGCTAATACATTTATATCATGTGGGACTTCTCTTATCTAAAATCTACATGAATTGGATCTAGGAAGTGTTTTTGAGTAATTTTGTCATTTTTGTAAAATCTTTTCCCAAATTTAAGTTTAGACATTACCTTCAAGTTTTTTTTTTTTAAAATTAGAACTAAATATATAATTATTACAGTACGACAATATTCCAAGAGTGAAAAAGAAATAAATAATTAATAAACAATTGAAATTATGGTCATAGGCATCGTATTGCATCATATGCAGGTCAGAAAAATGTCTTGGTAGCAATTACAAGGTAATAACTTATAGGTATTGAATATTTCAAAATGAAAACAAAAATAATGGTGAATAAATATAATTTCGAGAACTCTTCCCTTTTTCATATGTGCGGTAAATGTCCTGTGTCATTTGATTAGTGAATTTTGGTTTTGAAAGTATGTAGTTCCATATTAACGCTAAGCTTTTACGTTTACAAATTAGAATAATGATTAGGAAGGGTATATTTTGCGTTTCAGTCGTGATTTACGAAGTTTGTTAGAGGTAATTTCTTGAAATGAATCTGATAATAGAATTTCAAGAAGGAAATGTAGGCATAATTGGTATAATGAGTAATATTGGTAAAATGAGTGTAATATCAACTATGCATTATACAGGGTGTTTCAAAAGTCCGTTTCGCGGCTTTTATTTGGAACCAACGTATCCTAGGGTCACGGAAGTAAGGTTTATTCTTAGGTAAGGGACCCTGGAAAATCCATTGAGATGACTTACAGCGCCACTAGCCTGCGAAATAAAAAAGTTAAAAAAATTGATTTAAAAACTAAAGGAGATAGAGCAAAAACATCAATAATAGTATTGTTGCCAACGTTATGAAGAAATCACTGAAAAAATTTCATGAATATAACTTGAATATTCTGGGAGATATTAGCATGTGAAAATAACACTTTTTCAGACCTCAAAAAAGAAAAAGTTTGCAAATTTGAAAGTTTTTTTCAATTTTTTTTTATTAAATTTTGCTTTTATTCACTAAAAAAACACAAAACTACACTATACAACTGAAAAAATTGCAAATTTGCGAACTTTTTCCTTTTTGAGGTCTGAAAAAGTGCTATTTTCACATACTATTATCTCCGCGAAGATTGGCGATATTTTCATGAAATTTTTTTCAGTGAGTTCTTTATAACGTTGGCAAGTTAACAATACTCTTACTGAGATTTTTGCTCTATCTCCTATGGTTTTTAAATTAATTTTTTAAACTTTTTTATTTCGTTGCTAGGGCCGCTGTAAGTCATCTCAATTGATTTTATAGGGTCATTTACCTAGGGGTAGACCTTACTTCCGTGACCCTAGGATACGTTGGTTCCAAATAAAAGCCGCGAAACGGAATTTTGAAACACCCTGTATAATTTGTGAATCAATATTCAAATTTTTATTTAACTAAGGTTTAGTTAAATATTTTATACAAAGTGATAAAAGGGTTATGCACATTTCTTTTTTCCTTTGAAAACCCAAACTTTGCACAGACCGTACAAAATGGTAGTGTAAGAGCCAAGCGTTGTATGGTATCACCCTTTTTTGACTAAAATAGCTATTTTTTAAATGCTTTTATTCTATTTAAACACACCGTATAGATATATGAAAGAAAAGACAACAAGGGGGTTAAGCGTGAAAGTGGGAAATTATTAACTCTATTTATAATTTATCATGTAAAAAATTGCTAAACATTTCACATTATTATGAAGTCATAAACTTAATATCCCAAACAGAAAAAATTAAACGGGCGAAGCAAAAAAAATCAATACGCCTTTCCATTAGTTTATACACACTTTTTTATGAAAAAAAAATTTCAAACAAAAAATCTCCATTTTCCATAAAAATCTTTATTCTAAAAAAATTTTTTTGATGAACGGTTTCCAGAGAAAATATTTCTAATTACTAATCTGTATAACACATTTTTAGCATCAAACTGTTCGGATTCTTTTGAGGATGTGCATTGTGCAATATGCCATTAGAATTTTTAAAATATTCTCAGTTTCAAAATATTTACATTTTTTTAGAATACGGATAAGGTCGCAGTTTTAAAGGAAGTACTGTCAATCTTATTATGCATCCAATCACAATGACCAATTGAAGCCGTGTTTAATGATCAAACAAATTTTTTTCATGTATTAAAAATGTACTTTAGAGTAATTTCCAAATAAAATATCATTCAAAATAAAGGTATTCTAAAAACTTACATATATGATATTTCATACTAAAATTTAACACATTTTGACTGAAATTTATAATTTTTAGTCTGCAATAGTAAACATTGAGTGTCATGTAGGTTTTGTCTTCTATTATTTTCAAAGGCCTTAAAAGCAACAAACAAAAATACTAACTAGTTACTCAAGTACAATATTGAGTTTAAATGATTCATTGGTGTCCTTTTTTTAGAATGTTGATTAGCAAGAGTTATTTGTACCTAAACTTGCTGAATATTTTCAAAGAAAAATTTTGATTAAATTTGATAAGAGTTCAATAAGTATATAAAGTTAGTTTCAATAAGTGTTAAATTTTAAGATTGTGTTATTTATGGAGATGACCTGTGACGTATTTTAGGAAAGTTGATTGACGTTTCTTCTGCTAATTGTTTTTACGAATGTTTCATAAATTGAGTAAGTTCAGTGAACAAGGTTATGTGACAATTGCGAAGCGTTCCGAAATTGCCTGTGTAAGCAGCCTATGGGGGTTAGTGAGCAGTAGCGAGAAGGGGGCTGTAGCTCCCTATAGTAGTAAGTTTGGGTAAAAACCCGCAGGGGGCAAAACCATGCACCGCCACAATTTTTAATTATTAATAATCGATTCAAAAGTTGATATCCAGGTGGCTAGTTTGTCTTATATTGACTCATTGTTCTTACCTCTAAGTCAATCAAGAGTTTAAAAAATGTGCTGTAAGTTTGTTTTTCAACACTTAGATGTATAGTTTTTCTGATCTTTTACTTTAACATTGTATAGAATAGGTTTTGAGGACAAGATATGATATAATAGCCCATTATATTATATTTTATTTTATTTGGGATACTTCAGCCTATTTAAAGGCCAAGTAGGGGGTTACAGCCAAGCGACACAAAATAATAACAATAATAAGCAAATATAAATAGGATAAGAATAGAATTAGATAGAAATAAGATAGAATAGGATAATATAGAAATAGAATAACAATATAGTAGCGCTTAAACTTCAGTTTCGTTTTGAAATACACTCATTGCCATAAAAAATAGCGAACTAAGAATAAAAAGGGATATTAAAGCCAAATTTATTTCCATGATGACCCATAGTATGAAGGTTAGTTGATAAAAAAATTCAGACTTCCTTGAAGTTGAGGGGCAGAGAAAATCAGAAAAAATTGTTGACTCCATAGGTGTCCATTACCGCCGCCACACACCATGGAATTGAGTGAAGGGGCTCTAAATCGGCTGTTGGGGATTGAAGGACCATACTGCCTCCCAACGTAGTCAAATTTCATATGGTGCACCAGCGGACGTTGCATACCGGGCTAGATGCTTTCACCTCATTTACCGGACTCTTTTTGTGATAATGGTTCTAAAGAAGGGGCAGGATGGGGTAAAAATACAACATTGGGGGGTAGAAGAAAGCTTGGGCATTGCATACAACATGCGGTTGTGCATTTTTCTCTTGAAACTTGTCCGTGGGACAGGTCTGAAGGTTAGGACGGACAGCCGGATGTAAAACCTCAATGAGGCACCTCTGGTTTGTAAAAGTACCGGTAAATCATACTGAGGACATGTGGCAGTGGGATGGATGTCATTTGTAGTACTGCAGATTGTCCATTTGGTCCGCATAACTTCTTACATCTTTGCCTATAAACAGGAGGCTGAAAATAGGCTTTTCTGTTCCAAATAATGCACCAAATAAGTAAATGAAAATCACACTTTCATGACATTATATTTATGAGATAATCCCGCTTCGGTTTGCAGCACCACGATGCTGGATATTAGTTTGAAGACAAAATGGAAGAGAGCGCACTCAGCAGTTGATTTTCTAATCGTCCCACGGAGTAGTAATGTAGGGTAATGGAGTGGTGATGTATTGGATTCCCTTTCTGCAAGTCCTGAGCATGATTTACCAGTTCTTTTACCAACCAAAGCTGCGTCATTGAGGTTTTGCAGCCGGTTGTCCATCCTAACGTTCAGACCTGTCCTGTGGACAAGTTGCACAACCACATATTGCATGCAATGCCCAAGCTTTCTTCTTACCCCCCAATGTTGCATTTTTACCTCAGCCTGCCCGTTCTTTAGAACCAACGCTCACAAAAAAGTCCGGTCAATAAGGAGAAAGCATCCAGCCCGGTATGCAACATCCACTGGTGCACCAGATGAAATTTGACTACGTGGGGAGACAGTAATATGGTCCCTCAATCCCCAACAACCTATTTAGAGCGCCTTTCATTTAATACCATGGCGTGTGGCAGCGGTTATGAACACCTATGGAGTCAACACTTTTTACTGATTTCCTCGGCCTCCCTACTTCAAGGAGGTCTGAATTTTTTTTATCAACCAACCTTCATACTATGGTTAATCATGGAAATAAATTTGGCTTTGATATCCCTTTTTCTTCTTGGTGAGCTATTTTTATGGCAATGAGTGTATTACTATTTTCGGGGGTGAATTACTTCTAACCCTTGGTTTAAAACTAGCTTTTCTTTTATCAAAGTATAATTTTAAAAAGTTTTATAAAAAGTCTCACCAACAGCCAGTCTTAGGAGAACAAGCTTTACCTTAAATAATAAAGAAAAATCACTCTCCTATTTCAATCTCAGGAAATTTTCTATAATTATTTACTTCAAGTCTAGAAATGCATTATTTTAAAAATAAATTTCCACTCCAAGCAAATCTTCTACGCATCTCCTCCAAATTTGTTATAAATTCTCAAAGTATATTCTTGTATAGCAAGTGAAACACTTACGAATAGCACTTAATTATTTGTAACCTGGTTGTTGAGCATTTCTAATACAATTACCCTTACTTGGAAAGTACTCTTTCAACGACAAGAAGGTATTTCCCTCTTTATGAGTCGTACGCGATATTTATTATGTTTACTTCTTAAGCATTTCTTAGTAATTGAAAGCTCTCAATACTTCCAAAGACTTTTCCGTCTATAAAGTAATTATTTAGGAAATAAAAGGATGTTCTTTTTTACTTGACTACTAAATAAAGTCTAGTAGCAAAGTTTTTCAAAGTAATGCCTTAAAATTAAAAAGTAATATAAAAAATGCCTTAATATTTTCTTAGCATAAAAAAATAACATAATTTTTCCTCACATTCCTGGGGTGTTTAGATTTCTTTGGAAGAGGAAAAATAATTCTTAAGGAAACGCGCAAATAACATTATTTTTCGTGAAAATTTTTTGTACTTTAATGTTATTAAAAAAATTGTGCAAAAAATCAATTTTAAGTTCAATAAGTTTTTTTTACTTGCAATCAGCTTTTGTTTTAACACGTTCTCCACTGGTCGCTTAAGGCGAGATGGAGAAAATAGCGCTGGGATCTACCAAAAGATTCTATCACTTTTCGTGATCCTCCGTAACTAATGCTTTTTTCGTTTTTTTATTGGATTTGTATTACATATACAGGGTGTTTCAGATAAGTGTTTCATAACTTCTAAGGGGGATAGTAGACGCCACCTAGACGAGTCAGAATCACATTGGATTTGGGGGTCCCAGACCAAATCCCAGGGAGTTAAAAATTGAGCGACACCCCCAAAAAATAATTGAAAAATTTAATTTGTAGAAAACTACTATTGGTAAAAATTTAATTATAGTGTCAAATTTTGTGGTTTAATATTATCTTAAAATTATCTTAAAAGTTTTCACTTTCAAATTTGTTTTATTATGAAAAAAGTTAAAAAACAAAAAACAATGTGAAAACTCTGCCAAAACCTTATTTTGTATTTCGAAATCCTTTCTTTTGATTTGATAATCTGAAAGGTCCAAAATCTGAAAACCAAAAGGGTAATCCGAAAACCAACTTTAACAGGATCTCAAGCGTTTAATATCGATTGTATTAATCTGAAACTTTGGATTTAAGGGTCAGATCATATGATAACTATCAACCATGATCCTTCAGATCAAACTATCAACCATGATCCTTCAGATCAAACTATCAACCATGACCTGAAAGAACACACACACACACACACACACACACACACACACACACACACACACACACACACACACACACACACACACACACACACACACACACACACACACACACACACACACACACACACACACACACACACACACACACACACACACACACACACACACACACACACACACACACACACACACACACACACACACACACACACACACACACACACACACACACACACACACACACACACACACACACACACACACACACACACACACACACACACACTACTTAACTACATGTTTTAAAATTTTAAATTTCATTTAATTATGTTTTTAGATTATAGTTATAATTATTAATTAGACTTATATCTAGTTTTCTTTTAAAAACTTGCTATTTTTCATTAAGTTATATTTGTAACAATGGGGTGAGCAAATCTCTTCTGGAGGAGGAATAAAGCTATTTCAGAAATGACCATAAAAAGGGTCAAAAGAGGGTCAAGGGGTCAATTAAAGTTTTCGAAACATAGCCTATGTTTTTTCTTGAGTTTTTTTACGTAGGTATACCAAGTTTAGTGCAGGTCGGAAGAAAACTGTGGATTTGTATAGAAGACAAATATACACACACGCAACCACATTGACTTTTATTATATTAGATACTAGCTGATATGCCCGGCCTTGCACGGGTGGAGATGGAGATTTGTTTCTTTAAAATTTTTAATTCATTTTCTACCATTCAGGCGCTGATCCAAGGGGTAGCACTCTGGACAGCACCCCCCTTGGGAAACCAAAAAGGTTTTCAAAATGAGCAAAACCCTACTTTTACCGGTCTAATTTCAATTTTTATTTCTGGGGGAGGACCCCATGCCTCCCATTAATAACCAGGGGATCTTGATGACAATTTTTATGAAATCCCCAATATTTGACGTTTTGGGTGAAAAAGTAAAGGTAATAGTGTTGAAAAGTTCCCCCCTTGGACTCAAAAGTTTCTAAAAATGTGAGTTAAAACCCTACTTTTACACGTCAAATTTCAAATTTTTCTGGGGGAGGTCCCCCATACCCCCAAAGGTACCAATAGGGATCTTGTCTGGAAAAGTGCCCCCCCCCTTGGAGCCGTGCTGGATCCGCGCCTATATTTTGATGAGTGAAAGGTATCGAATCAAGCATTTTAATTTTCGATTTCTGCATTTACCAAATGATTCCCATAAAAAACAACAAAATATTAGAAAAGTTTTCTTCCAAAAATCACTTTAAATGCTCAATTAGTGCCCTTAATTAATCGTTAAAACATATTCCTGCAATTTAAGAAAAACCCAATATTTCCACTTAAAAGGGTTTTTAATATTAACTCTAGTTTTTGGTCTGTTAACCGACTTTATTAAAAGCTACAATATGATCATCATTATTTGATTTTTCATCCTCGTTTCCATGGAGACTATTTTAACAACAATGCTATTCCATGAAACTTTTTATTTAAAAGCTAGATGAACTTTTAAATAAAAATGTTTTAAAATATATTTAATTACCAGTTTTAAAATTTTAAATAACATTTAATTATATTTTTAGATTATTGTTATAATTTTTAAATAGACTTGTATCTAGTTTTTCTTTTAAAAACTTGTTATTTTGCATTGTTTTTTTTTGTAACAATGGGGTGAACAGATCTCTTCTGGAGGAGAAATAAAGCTATTTCAGCAAAATGACCATAAAAAGGGTCAAAAGAGGGTCAAGGGGTCAATTAAAGTTTTCGAAACATAACCTATGTTTTTTCTGGAGTGTTTTTACGTAGGTATACCAAGTTTGGTGTAGATCGGAAGTAAACTGTGGATTTGTATAGAAGACAAACACACACACACATACACATTCAATTTTATTATATTAGACTAGCTGATATGCCCGGCCTTGCACGGGTGGAGGGTATAAATTTATTATTTTTAAGTTTTCCCAAATAGATTTCTAATTTTGTGTAATCAGCATTTACCAATCATTCCAGTATCCCAGGCGCCTTTTTCATATTCAAGTGTTCCCGGTAACTTTTCCTATCCCGGTTTTCCTAGTAATTTTTCTTATCCCGGTGTTCCCGGGTGGATTAAAATTCCTTCAGTTCTAAAGCAATATAATTTTTGAATGATTTCCCCATTTACATGGAAAAAATATTCTAAGAATTATTTAAAATTGCTTAGAACCCTTGATTAATCATATCTTGAGTAATTAACGTTTTCAGTGAAATTATTCAATAATTAAAGCTTATTCCATTTTGCAATTTAAGAAAAAAAATCAATCTTTTCTAGTTTAAAGAAAGTTTTAATAGTTTTTTGTTTGTTAACCAACTTTCTTAAAAGCTAAAATATTATCACCTTTTGATTTTACATCCTCGTTTCCATGGAGACTATTTTAACAACATGATAATCCATAAAGCTTTTTAAAATAGAAAAATTAGATAAATATATATTTTATTAGATATATTTTATTAGATAAATAAAAATATGTTAAACTATACTTAAAACTTTTAAATTTAATTGAAATAGATTTTTAAATTATTAATAAAATTTTTAAATAGACTTGTACCTAGTGTTTCAAATAAAAACTTGTTGTTTAGCATTACATTTTCTTTGTAACAATGGAGTAAGCAGATCTCTTCTTGAGGAGAAATAAAGCTATTTCAGCAAAATGACCATAAAAAGGGTCAAAAGAGGGTCAAGGGGTCAATTAAAGTTTTCGAAACATAGCCTATGTTTTTTTCTGAGTTTTTTTACGTATGTATACCAAGTTTGGTGCAGATCGGAAGAAAAATGTGGATTTGTATAAAAGACAAACATATATACACACATTCAATTTTATTATATTAGATCCCTTAATTTTCAATTTAGTGACTCAAAAAAAGTATTTGCACGAAAAAAATTGCAGCGAATCATAATGCGGTAAATAAAGGGTTAAAACCAATTGAAAAAATTAACTTAATTCCTAAGTCGCAGATTGTACTTTCTTGGTCTTAAAGGGCAACTAAATTTCTGCTAATAAATTTAAATAGGCATACTATTAAATTTAAGCAGTATTCTTAAGAAAAAGATACTATTTTTTGGCCAATCAGATCCCATTTTGCTCATAATCTAATTAGCAGCCAGGATTTATGTAGTTTTCATAAAACCAGATACTGTCAGATACCCAGATACCAGATTTAATCGAAGTACGGATCATACTTTGCATGATTTAAAATACAACATCTTGACTGAGTTGAATAATGTATTATTTTTACGTTTCTAAACACCCTGAACTTTAAGAAAATTATCATGGAACAATTTGTTTGAATAATCTGTCTTTAACAATTTTTATCTTAAAACTACTTAATAGAAATATTTAATTTTTCTTAGAAAAATTCAATGTAAATTTTCTATACATCGAATCTTCTAGTTTCGAAATTAATGAACAAAGAAGGTCTTTTGAGGGAAAAACTCATCAAACTGTTTGAGTTCTACTCATTCAAACACTTTTTTCTTCTATTGGATTAAAGTGAATACCTTTAAACGACAAAAATTGTGGTAGTTACTTTATTATATTACCTTTAACTTCTAAAGTAAATTTTAATGGACATATATTGATTCCTTCATTTGTCTACTTTTAAACGTGTTTCCTTAAAATAAAGATCCCCCTAGAATTACTAATATTCATAATGTAAATGGTCCCTTGGGTCTTGATTTCCTACAAGAGTCTATCTGTTATACTTTTTCCTTGGTAAAATTCTCAGTTGACATAAAAATTATTTTGTGTAAAACGTAAATATGTAAGAAAGTGTCAGAAATATATGAAGAGGAACTACACCGTATAACATTGAATCCCGCTAAAACAAATTAAAAATTATCATAATATTTTAAACTTCAAAAATTTTTGTAGCTAATGCAACTTGATATAGGTAGAATATCTTTTGGTTCACACAAAACAGTAAAAAGTTTTTGAATAAACTAGAAAAAAACTTCGATATAGATAGAATTGTAATATAAAAAGCATGATTAATATTAATTTAATTTAATACAAATATTAATTTTATCACTTGTTGAATGTCGTTATAATAAACATCCCGAAGCCTTAAAAATACCTATTGTAACCGGTTCCTTTCAGCATTATTACTTTTATTTAAATGCATATTGCAACACTAAAGCTCCATTGGATAATTGCAGTAAATTTTTTTTAAATCTTAATGTATTCAGAATGGCTTAAAACCTCCAAATAACATTTTAGTTTACCTTTCAAAGCCCTAAATTGCTGAAACAGCTTGTGACGTCAAATGTGCCTTGTCTACTATCATTCCCCTTTGAAACACTGAGCTCTAGTTTTTTATAGCCTAGTGTATCGATGAAAACGGTGTTTCCCACATTTCCAAGAGACACATATGACGTCACACTGTTAGGGGCTTTCTGTAATAAAATATCTCATAATTAACTGAAAAAAAATTATTGGAAAAGACAAGCATATTTTTGGAATCAGGAGAGAATTTTTAATAATTAAAAATTAAATATTCAGTATTTTAAAAGATGCTGCAATTATCCATTGTCTGCTTAGACAGGTGGGCCGGGTGTATTAATAAAGAGATTTAAAACACAGAATTATTACGACGTTTTTATTCGGTTATAAAAAACATTTCATTCGTGAAATATTAAATGTATAATTTAGAAGAATGTGAAAATCGTGAATTGTCATATTAAAAATAATTCATGAATTGAAGGGTTCATTTAATAGGCGCTATTAAATGATTGGTTCATTTTTAAATAATTATTATTGTCAAAAATGTTTTTTATAATTCATCCTTTTTTATCTATTTAAATTATAATCCCTCTATTCTAAAAAAAAGTTTTTGGTGAACGGTTTCCAGGAGAAAGGCTTTTTAATTACTGATCTGTAAAAATTCTAAAAAAATTCCCAATTTTAAAATATTTCCATTTTTTTAGATTACGGATAAGGTCGTAGTTACAAAGGAGGTATTGTCAACTTATTATGCATCCAATCACAATGACCAATTGACGCCCTATTTTATAATTAAACACATTTTTTCACGTTTTAAAAATGTACTTCAGAGTACTTTCTAAATTAAATGTCATTCAAAGATTCATACTAGAATTTAACACATTTTGTCTGGAATTTATAATGTTTAGTCTGATAATCGAAAGCAATAGTAAATATTGAGTCATGTAGGTTTTGTCTCCTATTACTTTTTAAGGCCATAAAGGTATTGTTCAACAGGTGTAAGTTGAAACAAAAAGATGAATGATAAAACACTAGGTATAAACTAACGAGTTACTACTAGGTACACTATTGAATTTAAATGATTCATTGGTGAACGTTTTTTTATGTTGATTAACAAGTTATTTGTGAACTTGCTGGATATTTAATAAAACATTTTGATTAAATTATTAATAAGAAAGAACCAATAAGCATTCTAACTTTTATGACCTATGACGAATTTTTGGAAAGGTGGTTTTTTCTGCTAAATGTTCTTACGAATGTTTTATAAATTGAGTAAGCTCTTAAGGTACGTCGAACCGCACTTATTTCAGTGGACCAAATCGTAATAGTGCTGAAAGCTTGCCTACCTATAACAGTAACTCGTGTGTGAAATTTTAGCCCTATCAAATAATATCTTCTGTTCTGAACCTCGGCCTAAAGTTTTGAATTTTTACCAAAAATTAGCTATTTTGCAATATTTCTTATAGTTATGGGGCATTCTGATACACAGATTTTTTTCAGGAGATGTGGTAGGTGTCTAGAGGGATTATTCCGTGAACCCCATCCTTATTTCAACTTTTCCCCCTACGCGAGCGGGGGTTTTGTGGGCGAGCGCGCTGCTGGTAATGTTGGCCTTCCCTCCAAACTCCAACGCTGCGCCCGCCTTCGTAGCCCTTTTTGTGCATCAGAACCTCACATAAACCAATTATTTTCATGGAAGTGACCCAGAACCTACCATTGAGCGGTATCTTTCCATCAGGTTCCATGTATTAATTATTATTTTTAATTTTTTTAATTTACTTTAACTCCTATTTTACAAACACATTTTTTTCACAATCTACTTTTTAGCAAACTGAAAATGCCAGTAGAAGGAAGATTGGAATGGGAATGTATTGCGTTTAAATAGTTCAGGTATCCAGTCAGATTTCCTCTGAGGGGAACCTCTTTTCCTTTATTTATGAAAAGATCCGACGAATACCTTCCGAACAGAGAACCTCTCGGTTTATAGCTAAAAAAACATTCCGGAGAGTAATACTTATATTTCGGAGGGAATTTGAGTTAGTTTCAGTATTTACTTTTTTTAAACGAGTAAATATATCCCCATATCCCCCTTGATTATGCCCATGGAACCCCACACACCTTGTTGAAAGCTCTAGTAACTAACTGCAATACCTTTTTCTTTGCTGAAATGGTGACTTTGAGATTTCTAAATCCCCACTGTCCTATGTCAGCTCCTCTATCAGTTCCTAAGAACTGGTGGAAGTGGAAACATAATCTAAGCACTTTTCCCAAGCTATCATTTCGACATAATTTTTAGCCTTAAAAGCCTAAGCTGGGAAAGCCTGAACTTGCAACCAATGTCATGATTTCTGAAAGGCCCATACCATAAAACTAATCAGATAAATTTTAGATAAAATTCATTATATTATCTGTTTAGAGGTAGCATAGTGTCTCCCTTGTTTGTACTGAGTGTCTCGATCCCTAAATGTGCATTGTCAGAAGAGGTAAATCAGCAAACTTATTTTCATCGATTAGTAGCCGTTCAAATATTACGTAAGCACCTAACGGGGGGGAAGGGGTTTGCTCTTTGCTTATTTTTCCTGACAAGGGGGGAGGGGGGATATGAGTAATGCTTACGTAAGATACTGCTTTTCGAAAATCTCGTGCTTCTTCCATAAATAATTTCAAAACTAACCAAAAATAAATTTAACAAAGAAATTGAATTGGGAAATCTGACGTGAGCACTTTTTTCTGGGGATGAACCCTCCAAACATTTTTAAATTTTAACCCTGAAAAGTGATGTTTCGACTCATTTTTGAACCCTTAGGGTTACACCCAAAAATGACAGCTCCTTGTATAAGTCACCTAATTTTCAAGGAGAAAAAAACAGTGCTTCCTAAAAGGATGTAGAAATTTCGGAGGGGGGGTCCGGCAGTTTCTTACGTTTTATGGTGGGGGGTTTGAAGTTTGCTTATCTTTGCTGACAAGGGGGGAGGGGGGTTAAAATGACCAAAAAAGTGCTTACGTAATATTTGAACGGCCCCTTACTATATTCAGAAATTCCAACTTTTCTCATCTAGCTCCAAGGGGTACCTCAGCAGCTGATGGGGGTCTGGCTGTACGTTACTGTGTACGTTATACTATGGTTCAATGTTATACTTTCACATTAAAAGTCTATTAAAGACGGTATGTGACATTTATTTGATTCAGTATTGGAAAACATCTTGCTGGGCATGATGACTGATTATAAGATATGTTAGAGAAAACGCTCTACAAGATCCTGAAGGCAGGAGAACAAGCAATTGGTTGTAAGTGTTCGCAGTTTAGGTTAGGCATAACAATGTTAAATTAATAGACTGTGAAAGTGCTCAAATAACGGTTCCACCAGTTCTTAGGAACTGATAGATGAGCTAACATAGGACAGTGGGGATTTAGAAATCTCAAAGTCACCATTTCAGCAAAGAAAAAGGTATTGCAGTTAGTTACTAGAGCTTTCAACAAGGTGTGTGGGGTTCCATGGGCATAATCAAGGGGGATATGGGGATATATTTACTCGTTTAAAAAAAGTAAATACTGAAACTAACTCAAATTCCCTCCGAAATATAAGTATTACTCTCCGGAATGTTTTTTTAGCTATAAACCGAGAGGTTCTCTGTTCGGAAGGTATTCGTCGGATCTTTTCATAAATAAAGGAAAAGAGGTTCCCCTCAGAGGAAATCTGACTGGATACCTGAACTATTTAAACGCAATACATTCCCATTCCAATCTTCCTTCTACTGGCATTTTCAGTTTGCTAAAAAGTAGATTGTGAAAAAAATGTGTTTGTAAAATAGGAGTTAAAGTAAATTAAAAAAATTAAAAATAATAATTAATACATGGAACCTGATGGAAAGATACCGCTCAATGGTGGGTTCTGGGTCACTTCCATGAAAATAATTGGTTTATGTGAGGTTCTGATGCACAAAAAGGGCTACGAAGGCGGGCGCAGCGTTGGAGTTTGGAGGGAAGGCCAACATTACCAGCAGCGCGCTCGCCCACAAAACCCCCGCTCGCGTAGGGGGAAAAGTTGAAATAAGGATGGGGTTCACGGAATAATCCCTCTAGACACCTACCACATCTCCTGAAAAAAATCTGTGTATCAGAATGCCCCATAACTATAAGAAATATTGCAAAATAGCTAATTTTTGGTAAAAATTCAAAACTTTAGGCCGAGGTTCAGAACAGAAGATATTATTTGATAGGGCTAAAATTTCACACACTAGTTACTGTTATAGGTAGGCAAGCTTTAAGCACTATTACGATTTGGTCCGCTGAAATAAGTGCGGTTCGACGTACCTTAGTAAGCTCTGTGAACAAGGTTTTGTGTGGATTGAGAAGCGTTCCAAAAGAGCCTGCGTAGTGCGTATGCAGCTTACGGGGGTTGGTAAGCGATAGCGAACAGGGGACGGTAGCTCCCTAGTACTGTTAAAACAACAAATGTTCAGAAATTCAGGAAGTTTACTAGGACGGTTCGCTTATATACAGGGTGTTTCAAAAGTCTGATTCCCGGCTTTTATTTGGAACCAACGTCTCCTAGGTTCATGGAAGTAAGGTCTAGCCCTAGATAAGTGACCCTGGAGAGTACATTGAGATGACTTACAATGCCCCTAGCTGCGAAATAAAAAAATTAATTTAAAAACTAAAGGAGATAGAGGAAGAACCTCAGTAAGAGTATTTTTACCATCGTTATGTAAAACTCACAGAAAAAAATTTCATGAAAATATCGTAAATATTCGCGGATATTTTAACGTGTAAAAATAGCACATTTTCAGGCTTCAAGAAAGAAAAAGTTCGTAAGTTATCTCAATGGATTCTCTAAGGTCATTTACCTAGAGGTAGACCTTACTTCCATAACCCTAGGACACGTTGGTTCCAAATAAAAGCCGGGAAATGGACTTCTGAAACACCCCTGTTTATATGATCTCATTTCACTCTTACCAGAAAAATAAGATTCCTGATTCATGAGGTATAGGGTGTATCGAAAAAATGTTTTTTTGGATTTGATGATGCATATTAGAGCGGAAAAGTTGTCTAAGTTAGCAGAGAGTACCTGTAATTTTTTCAGAATTTTCGTATAATATCTTTAGGTGGCCCTGAAAGTTCCCCATTAGGGTGGATCGAAAAAATTTTTTTGGAAATCTCTCGGGCTTGGGGTGGCAAAAGTTGTGTTTGGTATCAAAAAGATGTGTGCAAAATTTGGAGGGAATCAAACAACCTCTTGCGCATTGAGCTTGAAATCTAGAAATATTGGGAAAATACGAGTTTTGTCTAGAAACAAAGGATAGCAACAATTTTTTTACCGATTAATTCTTGCTTAAATATATCTTAAAAGATATTCAAAAGGTAAAAATAGCTCGTAGCGTTTTTCTACTATAACCACTCTTATAGTTTGAAACCTTTAAAAAGTATTAGTTAATGACGCAACTCGTAATAGTAGTGAAAAAATAGCTCAAAAATAGAGCCACACGCAGATAATATTCAAACACAAGATTTTTCCTCAGTTTTCAACTCTATCAAATAAACTTACTGTCAGGAAAAAAATTTTATCATATGTGATGAACAGAAGGGTGTTTTTTTCCAAGATGGCGGCCAATACTAATGAAAATCCTAATATCGTTCAAATTTTTATTTAAAAGCAAAAATAGCAGTAGTTTTTCGTAATGAAATTGTTTCCTATGTAGTATCAGGTCTTTCTGTGGATATTTATCCATATTTATTTAGACTTTATAACTATAAAATAGGAAATTATGCGTTTTCCGAAATACCGGATAGTAAAAATATATACGAAAAACATATACGAAACACCCGAGTTCATGAGGTTAGATTGTATTATAAGTTGTTGATTAGGTCCAAGAGATAAAGACCACACACAAAGGTTAGAAAGAAGCAAATTTCCTCACCTGAGACAGTCCAATGGTAGTTACACTTCTTGGGGTCCTTGGCTCGATCTCCTTCTTGTCCCCCAGGTCAAAAGAGTCGAGGCTGTTGACCCTCCTGGGAAGCAAGAGTTCCACGTCGTCCTCTATGGTGGCAGGGATATTGACCCTGCTGTGGCCAATGGATGGGGGTCGGTTTGAGTGGTTAGCCTGCCACAGGGTGGTCAAGCGCTGGGCCCCCGCCCGGAACGTGGTCACACTGAGCTTCATGGTGGCCCGCCGACCCTGCCCCAAGGGTCAGATGGTATTCCGCTTGTCGTGTTCTTTGACGGACACAAGTTTAGAAGTCGTGGCTAGGGACTTTTCTGTCAGGCTCGTCATAATGCCCATCAGATTCCACTGTTGGATAAGATACTGTGGTTCTCAATCCTCAGCAGTGTTCGGTTTATAGCCAGGAAAGGTAGAAAACACACTTATAATATTAGGCACACATTAGACATTGATAAATCAACATCGATTTGTTATTCCTACGAAACACCCCAATCACGAATAGACACGAACACTTATTCAGTTGGCATTTAGGTTTAATAAAAAATATTTTTTACTGAAAAAGTATCTAACATTTATATCGAATAAAAATAGTAGTAGTGTGATCCCGAAGAGTCAGGTTGTTCGCCTTTAAATTACTTAAATTCCTATTTAAAATAGCATCTCTGAAAGCTCATAACTCCAGCTCTTACACATCTAATATATTCACGTATATATTCTAATATATTCACGAAACCTTCCCCACTACAAACAACAAGCTCGTGGTCAGGGGTGAGGCCTCAACGACAGACTGGACACACGTTGTCACACACACATCACACGAACATCCAATGGAGGGGCGGGTAATCCTTCCTGGGCCCGAGGGAGGGACGGGACAGGCCGTCAGAGGAGGGTCGGTGTCCCGGGAGAGGTCCCGAGGAGAGAGTGGAGAACTAGGCCTACCTGGCGAGTCATCCGGAGTGTTCCTCCCACGCCTCTTAGCCGGGATGTCTGAGAACAGGCCCGGAGACTGCGGGGCTGCGTCCTGTTGCTCCTTCTCCCCAACGCAACTTCGGGCGTCGCGCCGTTTCCATGGCGACCGGCCGCTTCCCGGATGCTCTCCGGACGGCCAGGTGAGGCTCCTCCGGACAATATGTTCGTGCAAGGACACCTTCCTCGACCCCATCATTGCGGTTTATCCTCGCTGTCCGTCCATCCCATATCCGTGACTGACCTCAGACGGTGAAGATGAGCGGCGGTTTTTGTTCTGGATGAGGAGATGTTTTTGTTTGGTAGACCTTCTTGGGGGAGATGAGTTTGATTCTTACGCGGTTGGTTGTGACGGATGCGGAAGTTCTGATGGACTGGATTCGGCTGAGGGATGGATGGTGAAAGTTTTGCAAAGGACGATTCGGGAGTGGCATTCGATCCCTCTGCATTGTTGCGGTAGGTAGTGGAAACCGAAGAGTCAAGTGTGAACGCGGAGAAAAGTTTTGTTCGAGTGGATGGAAATCCGAAAAGAATCAACAGTTGTTTTTGAGAGGATCCGTAGCTGAGTGATCCGTGCAAATTGATCAATAATTTTTTTAACTCACTAAGTTAAAAAATGGCTTTGCTTTTACTTTGTTTTTATTGACGAATGATTTTCATTGATTATTAACAAATGAAAATAATTTTGAAAACTCTCCTTTAATATAAAAAAATCAAAAGTTTCTATTTAATGATTGGTTAATTTAAATTTTATAGTTCTTAAGTCTATTTTTAGAATTCTTCAGATCATTAGAATTTTCAATTCAAATTTTGTATGGTTTAGTTTTGGAGTAAGAAGAGACGCCGATTGAAATATATGAGTTTTTTTAACCAATTGTAGATTTAAATTAATTTCTTGCAGTTAATATCCACAATCGTTAAATAAAGGAATATAATTCAATTTTAATCAAAAGACTATTATATTATTCATTTTATAAAAGTTTAACATATTTTTAAAGTAGTTTCTTACATCTTTAAAATTTTGTATCGTTCAAAGAAGTAACATCTTATAAAAATGGAGCTGTTGTTGTTGCTTATCCCCTTTGGGCAAGATCCACCTAAAGCCCTGGATACTCTACCTTAAGTAGCGACATCACGCTCAACCGACCGCCATTATGGGGAGAACTCACTACTAGTTCTAGTCATGGATAGTCTAGCTTATCGTCGCAAGGAGTGAGTTCTCTCCATAATGGCGGCCGGTTGAGAGTGACTTAAGGGCTTTAGATCCACCAAGTCCAAAAGACCATGTCGCAATATTAGATCAAAAACCTCATACCCCTCATTCAGCAACTACCTCAGGGAGGCACTAATACAATTAAAGAAATGAGAGGGTGAGGCGATGGCTGAACAGTGGCAGACAGCATAAAAATGGAACTAAGGAGTTTTTAAATTAAAATAGCTATAAATTAGTTACATACAATGATAATTGAAAAGCACACTTCAAACTGGAAAGCCTCTCATTTATTATGGTAACCTTTGCCCACCGCAGAATTACGTGTATTTCAAATATTCAAAGGCTTTGGGAAATACCTAAATACTAAAGACTAAACAGACCAGAAGTTAAAATAGTGTAGGATTTCACGGTCAGAGTCAGAATTCATTAGAATATCTTCAGAGTTCTTGGACCGTGTGATCTGTTTATAAAAGAGGACGTTTCGTCTACAACTACGGCAGACATCATCAGCCTTCAGCTTTCTTAGACTTTTCATTTATTCGGCTCAACAGTCTTGCTGATGATGTCCATAGCTGAAGACGAAACGTCCTCTTTTATAAAAGGACCACGGTCCAAGAGCCCGGAAGATATTTAATTGAAGACTAGAAGCTGTTTCATTGTGAGTTTTTTTATGAAATTTTCAACATCAGAATTACTAAATGAGTAAAACAAGGCCGTTTGTATTAAAAACTTTCAAAAATAAGACGGATAAAAAAAGAGGAAAACTTTTAAAACAATAATATTTTTACTGCCCTCTTGCTGTTTTTTTACATTCTAGATACATAACATTTTAAATTTCCATTATCGAAACGCGATAATAAAATAATAAAAAATTTTCGTGTCCATGATGAAATACAAAACAGGATTCAGGGACTCAACAATGTGTGAAATTAAATGTGACCATGAGCATTAATGACGGCCCTGGTGATCTGTTCAATGCGGTTGTCATACAGATCCACAGCAAATGGTAATATCCCCATCTTCCTTAAATCCGCACTAATGGCCGGGCAGGCAAAAATGTGAGTGAGGTTAGCTGTGTGTTTTCCCTCTCTGTCTATTTCCATGCCCTTGTAATGGCCAGTTCTGAGCATTAAAATAGTTTTTGTGACAAGTCGATCGGTATCAATGTTGCAAAGCTGGTGTTTTGTTGGGATCGATTTCTCTCTGAGTCTAAAATTTGCTTAGAGAGACAGAGACTTACCAGACAGCAACAGAACTTACCACGTCAATAACAAAAAAGTAGTTCCCATCGCGGTGTCTGAATTTCGAGTGAAACAAAGAACGTCAATTTTAAAATATGATTATTTCGTTAAACCCATGTATAAATGGTGTATTTTTATCGCAATTCGCGTATCGAAATTCCTCCTATCAACCCATCAGGCTTTGTGTTTACTCACTTTCTTCTTCCGAGTAGTGGCGCACTGGGGTCAGGAAACGTTGCTGTGAAGTATAGTAAGGTAGAATTTTTATTGTTGTCATTGTTGAGACCCCTGGCCTCTTTGGCAAGGTTATCCGGGAAATCAAAAATTATTTCACCGATTAATACTTTATGTACTTAAAAGCTAAAATATTATTAGCAACAATAAAAATCACACGTATAGAGCGATGCGATTTTAATGAAGAAGAACCAGTTTTATTTTCTGGTATTTTTTTGTATCAATAGCGGGTTGAAGACAACTGCTCTTTCCTCTCTTTTCTTGATGAAAACTACAAATTTAGTACTGAGACTTCAAAGTTATTATAAAACTTAATTTTTTTGTTATAAAACTATGTGTGTGTAGGGGAAAGGCAAGTAAGAGTGCGCAGTCGGGTAAAAGTACGCAGCGGTTTTTTTCCCTGTTGGCAAAGGTATTGGGGGGGGCAAGTATGATCACATGAAAACATGTATCATAAGCAATCCTAAAAGACTGTCATAATTGTTTTCATACATTCTATATTTCATTTATCAAGAAAAATGTGGCTTCTCTAAGTTAGCATTTAATTTTTCTGCGGAATAATTTTTTTGTAAACTAGGGAGCTACCGGCCCCTGCTCGCTCATCGACCACGGTAGGCTGCTTACGCAGGCTCTTTTGGAACACTTCGTAATCCTCACAAAACTTTGTTCACTGAACTTACTCAGTTTTTTAAACATTCGTAAAAACAATTAGCAGAAGAAACGTCAACCAACAGTCCAAAAATACGTCACAGGTCATCTTCATAGATAACACTATCTTAAAAGTTAAAAAATTTATTGGTTCTAACTTATCAATATTTTAATCTAATTTTTTTCCTTTAAAATATCCAGCAAGTTTACAAACAACTTTTGTAAATCAACATTCTCAAAAAAAGGAACACAATGAATCATTTAAATTCAACATTGTATCTATATCTAGTAATTCGTTAGTTTATAACTAGTGTTTTATCATTCATATTTTTGCACTGAGCTATAAAACAAACTAAAATAACTGTTTTATAGCTCAGTGTATTTTTGTTTCAATCTAGACTGGTTGAACAATACCTTAAGGCTAAGCGCGCACTAAGAGACTTCTGTCTCGGCGACTTAAAACACTAGTCACTCGAGAGCAATGCATTTCTATGAGGAAATTCTTGGCCTAGTGATCTTGGTCTCGTCGCCATGTGCGCGCACTCTAGCTTCTTGCAATAGCCAGGGAAGCAATTTTGTCTTTGTCTCCGAGAGCAATTTTGTCTTTGTCTCCTAGTGCGCGCTTAGCCTAAGGCTAAGCGCGCACTAGAGACTTTTGTCTCGGCGACAAAATTGTTTCCTGGATGCGTTTATTAGTGGACCGTCAGCGGCCGGAGGCCGCTCTTAATCCAGGATATAAGGACACATGAAGACAACCACAGGAGAGAAGCTTCTGGAAGAGGATATTAGAAAGGGAAAAAAGAAAAAAAGAAAAAAGAAAGAAAAAAGAGAGAGAAAACAGAATAAAATAAAGCTGGTACCTGGCTATTGCAAGAAGCTAGTGCGCGCGCACATGGCGACGAGACTAAGATCACTAGGCAAGAATTTCCTAATAGAAATGCATTGCTCTTGAGTGACTCGTGTTACAGTCGCCGGCGACATAAGTCTCTAGTGAGCGCTTAGCCTTACGAAGAGACTCAGCGCCCAAATTTTTATTTCCTTTAATTTTAAAATTTTTTGAAGTTCTTTAACATCAAAACTTTTGTAATGATCATTTAAACATAATCCAAGCAAAAATATACTTTTTAAAAAGCAGCAGAAATTTCGAAATTTTCAAAAATTTTAACTAAATTTTAAAACACTACTTTTTCTTTAATTATGATTATTTTGGTATGATTTTTTACACCAACATAATCTAAGTTATTGTCCATGGAACTATGCATTTACATTTGTGATACTTGTAATAGTTTTTAATAAAAATAATTTTCTCCAAACACCTCCAAAATGTCATGAAAATAAACATATTTTAACTTTAAGTTTAATGCATTATTTCATTGAAAACACTATGGTTAATATACAGGGTGATTCTGAAATGGACCGCCAAACTTTGAGGGGTGATAGTACTCATCAAGACGAACAAGAATTGGTATAGAAAGGTGGGTCGCAGTTACACCGTTAAAGAGCTAAGTCCTAATGTAGTGCGAGAGCGTTACAAAAGGACGTTTTGCCAAGGCCCGTTTAACGAAAAAAAAACATAATGAAATGAAAAAATTTATTGCATGAGGTACAGCAGTATTCGTATTACTCACATCATAAATTTGATAGAAATTGGACCACTTTCTAAACCGTGGGGTGAGTTTTAAAACGTGCTCTTAGTCAAACAATGGAGTTCCATTAATGGTATTTAGAAAAATGATGATCGGGGAAGGAATTTTCAATGATCAAACAGTTTCAATGATCCATGTTACGATCATTGAAAATTCCTTCCCCGATCATCATTTTTCTAAATACCATTAAGGAATGTGATTCTTTGACTAAAAGATTAATATTGCACTTTTGAAACTAACTCCGCGGTTTAGAAAGTGGTTCAATTTCTATCACATTGAGGATGTAAGTAGTACGGATACTGGTGTACCTCATGCAATAAATTTTTTCATTTCATTATGTTTTTTTCGTTAAACGGGCCTTGGCAAAACGTCCTTTTGTAACGCTCTCGCACTACATTAGGACCTAGCTCTTTAACGGTGTAACTGCGACCCCCCTTTCCGCATCAATTCTTGTTCGTCTTGATGAGTACTATCACCCCTCAAAGTTTGGCGGTCCATTTCAGAATCACCCTGTATATGCGGAGTTTCAAGTTAAAGAGTCCAGTAGAAAAAGCCTTAGGGTTTTAAATGCTAAAAAAAGCAGTTTTGATAAATATTTATTAAAAATATGTGGTAACTGTGCTCGCAATTACAATTAGAAAATTTTATGTTTAGAATTTGCGCATCACTATGAAATTATGAATCAATTTATGAGTATAAACATCGATTTGAGAGCAAAATCCCCTCAGAACCTAAAAATTAGCTCATTTGGAATCTTGGAAAAGTAACCACCTTGTTATTTTTCATGGATTTTCGAAAAGGAGAGTGAGTCCTACTCAAACAGAGGTGGCATATGAGAGGAATCTTTCACCTAGATTTCTAATTTCTGATAACCTTTTAAAATTTTAATTGTTTTCCTTAATGCTAATCTAATATATAGGTATTTAATTTTTAAGATATTTTATACTTTAAAACAGTTAAAACTGACAGTTCCATTCTTGTAAGTTATTCCAATTTTGCTTAACAAAAGCAAAAATGTGGAGCAACATGCAAGCTCAATGGTTCTGTGATTACTGTTTGTGTTCACAATTTAATATACAGTGAAAACTCAAGTAAACACAATAAGAGATCGAATTATTAAAGATTTTATAGAGAGTTTAAAGCAGGGGTCGGCAAGTAATTTTACATGGGGTCCAAATAATTTTGAAAATTTTTCATCCGGGTCCGGAGAAAAATAGGCTACTATTACTAGTTTAAATTGTTATCTTCAGATACACATAAATTTTTAAAAAGATGTAATTTGAGTATGCTCTACCTGCTTAATAAAATAGTTAAATTTAATACGATTGGAAGTTTTAACATTAAAGTGGGGGATCTGGGGGCTTCCCCAGGAATTTTTTTCAATTTAGACCCATAAAAAGAGTGCCAAAGCTGATATTTGTCGCGTAAAAGTACAAATTAATTATTTTCAAAATGGTATGGCGGTCCAGTAAATAACTTCACGCGGTCCGGATGCGGACCGCGGACCGCCAGTTGCCGACCCCTGGTTTAAAGGTTTTAGACAAATTTTCATATCAGAAACGTTCAAAGCTATCCAATGTCGTTAATAAGTATTATATTCTTTACCTCTAGTTAAACGTTACACAAAACACCCTGTGAACGCGCCCTTCTTTACTAAATCTGAAAATGATCCACTTTCACAATTATCTCTTTTGGAATCCTTATCATTATCCTTTTTCTTGCATCTTAAGGGGGAATGTATCCTCTCAATAGCTAAGGAAAAAGTATCTTACTTTCTCATAAACCTTTTCTCATAGATACCGTTCCTGCAGCTAAATAACTGAATGAAGTTATTGCATCCTACGCATGATATTATCTCAAAATTATGCGAAGATAAAATAATAGGATTACGTTTTTTACTGCAAAATGGATTTAACATCTTAAATTATTTACGTAAAAATACCACCCATAATGATGTTTTCACTTTCGGAGCTACTAAGTGAAAAATATTGTCATCTCTGTCAGTAAATCTATTTATTTACATGAATAAATAATGCTATTCTACACATTTTTCTTTAAAAAGAATAAAATGAATGAGTGTGAAGGATCAGTTTGTACTATTGGCAAGCTTTTAAATTTATATAAACTTCAGTAACTCTATCATGTTAGGGTCACTTTAAATTATAACTGATTTAAGTTTATTGCATAAACTATAAAAAAATCATAAATTATAATGATGAGGTAACATAAAAATATATTTTACTTTTAGTTTTATCTATTAAGACTATCTAAAATGCCTTCCTTGCACGGTTGGTGAATATGAAATGACCCTTTTCATTTTGAAGGTAAATTTTTACAAGTAAAAATCTTCTCCATGAGAACATCAGGCTCTTCTTTTTTCTGAAATTCAGTATGGGTAAGAAAAATAAAACATTCCGTATATTATATTGAAAGAAAACGGTTATGGGGGGGGGTCCGAATCCATACTTGTGATTGGTTAAAGAAACACCAAGATCCACGCCATGCAGATGTTTCTAATGAGAGAAAATTTGATTGTCCCTTGTTTAATGAAATTTAGATTATGTAATCAATTTATTTTAAAAAATCAATCAATTTTCAAAATTCAAAAAACATTTTATTATCTTATTTCAAAAAGCACATTTTTAGCTTTCCAAATCAGTTTAAATTTTGTCTTTATCTTTCCTAGAACTAAAGTTACAGAAATTTTACTTACAGCTAAATAGGCATTTTATTAAGGAAAAAATAAAGAAATTCGCGTTTTTCTCAGAATCACATTTTTGCTATTTCCCTTCTCCGCAAAACTGCATAACTCAAAATATTATGAATGAATTTCTATAAAAATTGGGGAAAAAACTTGACATAATATGATTTAGAAGCCCTACTATTTTTTTGGTTGTGGGTGTAATATTTTTTATTTTATGAGTAGTATAACTTAAAACTTTACTGAATTTTGGTGGGTTTTTTCCATTTTACACGTTTGGTTCTGTAACTTTTGATATTAAATAAATTTAGACATAAAAGTAGTAGGCCTCCTAAAATATAAGTTCACGAGGATAACAAAGTTTACAAAACAAAAATATCTTCATATGAATTTGAGTTATGTTGATTTGCGGAAAGACGTTTTTTTGTGATTTTCATGCATAAATTCTTCAATAATATGAAAATTTTAATCAATATTTAAATTTTTTTATGTTATTCATAGTTTTTAGATGCATTTAATTGTATTAACCACAAATTAGGTCAAAATTTTAATTATTATAAAAAAAAGCCTCTATAGGTAGGCAGGCACCTTAATGAAGTGGAAGGATATAATGGAGCGGAAAAAAGAGAGACCTATCTATAAAAATACACAGTAAGCGATTATTTTAATTTTATTAACTGAACTACTCTTATATTTTCCCCTTAAAATTTTTCCTAGTTTAAAAATAGAGTTCTAAATACATTTATTACGATTACATTATTTTGATTTTAAAGCAAACAATCTAGTAACACTGTTTGCTGTTTTTTGATATGAAATCACTTATTGTTATCGATCGGATAATGTTATCAGTTTAGTCTCGGACAATTGCGATCACATTAAGCGGACTTGACTGTATTATAAATATTGGACAAAAAGTGTGAAATTTTAGTATAAAATGGCGTATATGTAAGTTTTTATAATATGTTTTTATCAGTCTTTGAGTGATATTTCATCAAGGAAGTACTTTTTTAAAAAGTGAAAAAACATGTTTCATCTTAAAATATAGCGTCAATCGGTCGTTGTGATTGGATGCATAATAATTTGATTGACAGTACTTGCTTTGTAACTGCGACCTTATCCGTTATCTAAAAAATGGAAATATTTTAAAATTTAAATTTTTTTGAAAAATCGAAGGGCCTACTCGGAAATCCGGAAAGAATCCTGACATTTTGATACCATTTATGTTTAATTCGGTTCAGTAATTAAAAAGCCTTTTTCTGAAAACCGTTCACCAAAAACTTTTTTTAGAATAAAGAGATAATTGAAATTGATTGTAAACATTGAGTGGTCATACAGGTTTTGTCTCTTATTATTTTAAGTGGTTTAAAAGGTATTGGTCAATAAGTTTCGGTTTAAATAAAAATAGGAATTTTAAAACACTAGGTAAATTAACGAGGTACTAGGCGTATCTATATTGAATTTAAGATATTATTGGTGTACGTTTTTAAACAGAATATTGAATCAATAGTTATTGATAGATTAACTTGCTATTTTTAAGAAAAACATTTTGATTAAGTTATTGATAAGTTAGAGTTAATAGGGGGTGTTGAGCTATAGCACGCTGGGGGGCGGTAGTTCTCTAGTTGTTTAAACAATTAAACCATTGGAAAGAAGAGTTCTTCACCAGTACCTCTGGTTAGAGGATTGTTTGAGAAAACCATTAATTAAACCATTGTTTAAAATCAATGTTTAGGATCAAATGGCGTCCCATTTTAACATTTGCCGCTTTCGCACACCCCTTTTTTAAAGTCAAACTTTAAAATTAAATTAAAAAACTAATATGCATCGTAATTTAAAATATTTTGGGTACCTCTATCGAGTAAAAATATATAAAAAATACTGGAATTGACCATTCTTAGGGATATTAAATAAATTAGGAAGTCCAGTATTTTGATTTTATTTTTTTTATTCGATAGAGGTAAAAAGAGGAATGTGCGCTCAAAATGTTTTGAATTACGATTTATTATTACTTTACGAAGCGAAGAAGTTAGTCGATTTAAAAAAGGCCAAAAAGAAGGTGAATGGGGGGAGTTATAAATTTGAAATCGATTCCATTGTCTTTCTCCATCCCGATACGCATGTGTACAAATATAAGTATTCATTAATAATGAGAAGTTATGAAAAAATAAATTTTCATTAATATTGAGGTGTAGAAAAAATTTCCCAAATCCCTTCCTTTTCAAAAGTATGATTATATTTGAACTATTGTTTTTATTTTTGTTACTAGGGAGCTACCGCCCCCTGCTCGCTATCGCTCGCCAACCCCCGTTAACTGCTGACGCAGGGCCTTTCGGATCGCTTCGCAATCCCCACAAAACCCTACTCACTAAAATTATTTATTTATAAACATTCGTTATAACAATTAGTAGAAAAAACGTCAACCAACTTTCCACCACTCTCTTAAAAGTTAGAATATTTATTGGTTAAATTATCAATAATTTAATCAACACGTTTTCCTTGAAAATATCCATCAAGTCTGCTCGTGCTATTGTTATTCAATATTTACAAAAACCTTCAGCAATGAATCTGTTAAATTTAATATAGTACCTAGTAACTCGTCAAAATATCTAGTGTTTTATCATTCAAGTTTTAGTTTTAAAACAGACTTTTTAAACAATACCATTTAAGCTATTAAAAATAATAAGAGACAAAATCTACATTGCACTCAATGTTTACAAACACTTAATTTTGGTGTGTGAAATTCTATACTTGAATAGTAGATCTGTGAGTTTCTGGAAAACTCTTATCAGTCTTTTTAAAATATTTTATTTAGAAAGTACATATTTTGAAGCGCATTTTTAAAGCGTGAAAGGAATTATTTTCATCATTAAGGAATAGCGTCGGTTGGTCATTGTGATTGGAGGTATAATAAATTGTACGACAGTTTCTTGCTGTTAACTGCAACCTTATCCGTAATCCAGAAAAATGGAAATATCTTAGAATTGAGAATTTTTTTAGAAATTCTAAAGGCACTTTGCACATCCTCATAAGAATCCGAACAGTTTGATACCAAAAACATGTTATACGGATCAGTAATTAAAAAGCCTTTCTCTGGAAACCATTTACAAAAACTTTTTTTTAGAATAGAGAGATAATGCTATTAAATAAAACCATTTGAATATAATAAATACTTATGTTGAAATAAAATACGGGACCCCTTAAATATTTAAAATATCGAGCTTAACAACATGTTTTTATTTTACACATATAAATGCATACTATTTTTCTCAAGCAAATGTAATATTTTGTCTATGTGTTGCAGGTAGAGGAAAATTTATTATTGGTATTTCAAGTGCAGCTGAACTTAAAAGTATATACGCTTCCAGTTATTTTCTTCCCATCAGTCCCATGGAAATTAAATTTCCAAAGTCTACAGAACTCGATGGTCTTCAAAAGACAACTCTACGTCTGTTATCAAAATATTCTTAGTATATCTGTACCCTGTAACGGAAATTTACAGGCATAGCCCCAAGTCTTTTTACCTTACTCAAAACAAACAAAATCCTTTTTCTGGGAGAGGGGAAAAGTAAAAGCATTTTCAAACTTGGGACGCCATGAGTGAAGAAGACTGAGCTTAGTCTTTTTATCTGTGAGATACACAGAATGTATAACTGTATATTGCTACGACTAGAAAAAATTTTTACATGATTTATACGGAATTACAAATTTATCCCAAAATAGGCTTATCTTATTAATATTATTCAGTTATATAGATGAAAACATATTAACATCAGTTAATTCTCTTGTAACGACACAACAAAAAATTCTTATCCCCACAACTAACACACAACTTATTACAAGCATTATCTTTCATGTCCCAAGTTTCGCAGATAAGCTTCTCTAAATATTTAATTTATTCCATCTTCAACTCCCGTTGTTAAATTAAACAGTTTATCACAACATAGCATCATAATGAGTGCCTTAGAGACAGGAAAATTCAGCGAAACGCCTATTTTTAATCTTCTCGCAGTAAAAGCTTCGACAGTTTAGTCTTGCTGGCGCACAATAGATGCTTCGGTTTATGCTGAAACGTTGGAAAATGTAAGGAGAAGTACTTGAGCCTTAAAGTGAACAGCAATAAGATTGGCTTGTAATTGAAGATGGTGAAATTTTTCTTCAATCTAAAGAAATTAGTTATTCAATTCTGGATTGAAAGCGAGTATGGTATATTACCTATGTGTATGTAATTAAAGTCATATTGAATATTAAATTTATTTGCCGTTAGAAGGAAAAGTTCTTGTTTAACTTTTAGTTCTTGTTATGCTTGAACTTATTTTAAACAATAAATTATTAATTTTTCAATCTTTCGGTTTATACACATGCTGCAGTCTTCTTTTTTAATCTAAAATTTAAATTTATTAGTCTAAGTTTTAGAATAAAATGTTATTAGGCTACAAAAATTGGTTAACCTACTAAAAGACAAACAGATACGAGGATTTTACACGAATATACGTGAAACAAAATCAGGTAATACACAGTAAATGTGTATTTTTAAAACATAGTTATTGCATTGATGTAAGATATGTTGCTTTATTTGTTAACTGGTCGGATTTGGATAAATCAGGGTAGTACTTTAGGATCAGGCGGGTGCTAATCTCTCCAAATGTAAAATTCATCATTAGGTAAATATTAGTCAAGTCAAGATTAACTAAACCTTAAGTTGTTTATAAGTATTTTTTTAGTAAAATACTTCATTTCTTTTTTATTATGTCTGAAAAAAAACAATCAATTTCACAGAAAGGCAAAATGATTCAATTTTTTCTCACACGTGTTTGGTGAAATGAACTAAAATGATAAAAACTTTATATCCTTTCAAGAAAATTTGTAAACAAGTGTGCCATCTATTGGAAAAATTTTTCTGGTGTTCCATAAACCAGTATCAAATTATACTGGATCCAGAAACATTTATACTGGTTCCAGTATCATTTATACAGGTTCCAGTATCATTTATACTTGATGTATCAAGTATATCATCATCAAGTATATCAAGTATCTTGATGTATCCAGTATCATTTATACTTGATGTATGATCCAGTATAATTTGATACTGGTTTATGGAACACCAGAAAAAAATTTTCCGTTAGGGTGTTTTAAAACTATTTTCTTTCCAGTAGAATTTATTTACCACAGTAAAATAAAGATTTTCAAAAGAAGACTTTTCAACTACGTTTAAAAGAAAAGTAAATCTTGTTCGAAAATAACATAATTATTCGCAACGCTTTGAACAACATTAAAAAAATAAGTTAACCCTAGTTGTGTGTTTGAGAATATCACTGGCATTTTTAAATAAAAATAAACAATAGGAATAGAATTCAAAGCTATTTTAGAACCTACGTTTTCCATGGAAAAGATGTGTCCCTAATTGGATTCTACTCAGCGCTCTCGAACAAACAAAGGAAGAACTAGCATACAAAAAGAGTTTTATTCCTTTCGAAAGTAAAGAAAAGAAACCGATTGTTTCTTAATTTAATAAATAAATTAGCTAAGAGATTAAGATGAAGTAAGCGAGAAATTAAATGCAAGGAATTCACCTTTAAAATAAGAAGCTTTAGGAATGTTTTGATAGGGTAAATACAAAGTGATGACTAAAGGGCGATTATTTCTATTCAATTTTTTTAAATAGGGACTTATGATTATAAAGATCCCCTGTTTAAAATAATTAATTTTATATTGAAATATTGTGTTTGAAAGAAACACTTAAATAGTTAGGTTCTCTTTAAAAAAATTTAAAAACATTTTCCTCTGCGTATGCCATATGGCAAGTCATAAAATTATATTCATTTCATTTCATTGGATTGAATCAAAGTTAAGCTATTAAATGCATTTTTTTCTTTTTCTTTGTGAACTTTTGTTTTAAATTTGAAATTTTATGAATTTGAACTTTGAAAATTTGAATATGAAAATATCTTTGATACTAACATTATTTCCCGACTTTTTATGGAAGCTCAGCCTTACACAAGGGATAGAGAAACTTTATCAATTAGATATGACCGATAAAAAGGATTTTAAAGCTCACGCTCTCTGAAATTTCACCCCCGCCATCCTTCTGTTTTTACGTCTTCACATAAAGAAGAAATCATTAGAAACTGTGATTTCGCACGCTCCAACCAACCACTCGCTTCAATATATATTCTTTTCAGCAGACGCCTGAAGGCTCCAATTCATTCCAAGAAGAAATAAATTGTTCCGAAGCAAAAAGGAACGGAAAGCATCACAATGCATCCTTTTCTCTCCACCTTCCCCACCACGTGTCTTCAGAATTAGCATACCAATGCTACACATCGAACCCTCATCAATATTCCAAACCTAGAGAACGAGATAAAATTATTAAAACTCCAGATGGAGGTCTTACTCTTCTTATTTCCAAGCACAAGTTGCTGGGTTTTTTCCTCTTCCTCTGAGTTAAAAAGTAACCAAGAAGAGTCCGAGAAACAATTCACGTGAGCTGTCTAGAAAGAAAAAGGTTTTTTTTAAACTTGTCCCTTTTAGCTTTCTCGTCATTATAATTTAGTGATGACGTTCCATTAAGCACTTGAGAATTTTTTTATACATTTTCTTTCTTTAAAAAAGAATAGCTTTGTTGAGAGCTTGGGTATAAAAACTTCAGTTTCACTAGCGAAATGAATCTAAGTGATTTTTTATAAAATTTAAATATCTTCCTCTAGAAATAGTTAAGGTTCAGAGTATGGATTTTTTTAATGGTTAATTTAAAAATCATTGAATGAAACTACTGAATTTAGTTAAATTTTAATGCTTGTTAGAATTATGGTGATTATGTATAAAAATTTGAGCCGCATCATTCTAGAAATGTAATTATCTTTATTACTTATGGAATAAATACCATACATATAAATTTGTGTCTAGAAAAATAGGAAAATTAGCACATTTTGCATTACTGAGAACGTCTTAATGTTATTAAAACACCAAGTTTTTAATTAGTTGTTTTAAAATCCCGTCTTTTTATGGAACATATTTAATTTATCATTTTGTAATGAAAACTAATAATTAGATAATAATAGTTTATAAATACTTATAATGGGGTAATAAATGTTTTCTTATTCATCTTACTGCTTTTGGCTGCTTTGGTGCATATCATCAGCATGCGTTCTTAAAGTTTTCTTCCTTCCTCTTGAAACTTTTCAGTACATTATTCGTAAAAAGCATTAATCCTATCATTTATACTTGATAAAAAAATACTTCCTTTGTGAAAAAGTTATGAATCTATTTAATTAATTAACCTGTAATTCGCAAAAGCAAAACCAATTTCCCATTTATTCAGTAAATAAATATTGACAAAGATTACTCTTTCAATTTTCTTAGCCAAATATACGAGAATTTCAAAAATTTTCTCAATTAATTTGCTTTTACAAGAATTTTTTAGCCTTATATATCATACACTTAATTCAAGGAAAGGAATTTAATTAAAAACACATTTCCCTCTTTTAATTTTCCAATTGTTTCTAAGCTATTGGGTCATAAAGTTTTTACATGCATGGCAACCAACTTGTATCGCCTCCGCAAGTATTGATTCACAAATTCATTTAAAGAAAACCACGATGAAAGTCTAGCTATTAATTTCCTTGAAGATATGCTCATTTGGAAAGCATTGTACAAATGAGATGCGATATCATTTTCTCTTAATCAAAGATCCTAGCTCGGGAAAAAAGAAGCATCTTATTAAATAAGAGTATTTTTGCTCCATCGTTAGAAACCTTATTAAACACCTAAAAATGAATCTTTTTAAAGAATACTATACAGATTAATTTCGTTTAAAGTATCCAGAATAAAAGCAGACTGTTTTTTTTGTAAAAATTTAAATTATAATTATTTCATACGTACATATAATTTAGAGCTAGTGTAATAAAACTTCGATAATCCGACCTTCAACTGACTCATTGGATTATAAGAAGACTAATTAACTAATTATTTGGTGATTAAAATAAGAAAACTAAAATTACTAAAATAAAAATTTTCTGCTTAGTGTATTTATGCTTAGTTCACGGCTCGAAAGGGGAAAAATAGAAAATAAAATTCATAAGTATTATGAAAGGCAGTTTAATGAATATCAATGGAGTCCAACATTCACTGGATAAAAAAGTAAAAACACTTTTCAATTAAACACAAATATTGTTTTGGCCTAGTTTGCAGCACACAGAATAAGGAAAGAAAAACAAAACAACTAAAATTTTCCATTAAATCAAAGGCAACTTCAAGGGGCTATATCTGTCTCTATAGGGTGTATTCTTTTTCTCTCTCCCCACTCACACATGTGTAGAACAAAGGTTAGATATTTTATTGAGCATATAATTCAATATTTACAATTTTTTGCACTTATTCCTTCTTTAAAACTGGAAACTTAAATGTGTAGGACGTAAGATGATGAATTTAAAAAATGATAAGGTAATAATCAATTCTGAATAACAATTTACAATGCTTCTTCTCAAGGTACTGTATGTATCACAGTAATCCTTTTTACCTTTTTAAATGAATCTAAACACCGCAAAGTCGTTTAAATAATAAAAAAAAGTCGGAGTTAATGTATTAAATTTTGTTCATTAAAGAAAATATATCAATAACTATAATTTACGTTTAGACAGGAACATTGATTAAACATAAAAGTTTGTAACATTTAGCCACTTTTTCCTAAGTAGAAATTCAATGGTATCGAGAATCAGAATACATATGCTAAAATGGGGCAGTGTAATTTAAAAGGAGCACATTGATATACTTTCAATATCTCAAAAACTACCAAGGTTATTTAGGCCGTGTTTTTACGAAAAGTTTCCTTCATATGGCTAACCGTTGCATATGAAACCGTTAAGCTCTGTAATAAGTCTATAAATTTAAGTGAAAGAAACTATTTTTTTTTCACCAAAAATTTCCAAAAGTAAATTTCTAAGTTAAGTGTAAAATCTTTCTGAAGCTATTCTAAATGGAATACAGATATCTGTAAATTCAAAAAACAAGTTTATCCTTGTTAACAATAGAGGGTATCCTTAAATTTTAAATAACTGTCAATTTTTTAAAATAAAGGTTTTTTAAATAAAGGTAAAGGTAAATCTTTCTTTTATAATTTTTTTTCTCTTTTAGCATATATGTATTGAACAAACAAAATTTTTTCACTTGGAAGGGCCCTTGGCCCTTTACTGAACAATATGTATTATTTCTTTTTCTTTTCTTTTGTGTGTTTGTATATTATTATTATTATTATTATTATTTGTTTGTTCAAAAACAACAAATGGGGTAAATTGTTAAGCTTGGATGTGGGTACTTTGATACACTCGTGAGGCATATTGATACACATAAAAGTTCCCATATTTTACGTTGGGAGATAAATATCTCATATAATTTTTTTCAAAAAATCTGTTAATGGTAAGTAAGTGAAGGATATTTATGCCAATCTTTGAGACTTCGGGTTTTTTAAGTGTTTGAGATTGAAAACTGCTTGCATTGTAGCTATGTGCCTTTAAACAAGAAAATGCAGTTGATAAATACATGACCAAATGATCGAATCAGGTACTTTGAAGCATCTGAGAAGCTCTTAGCACTTTTACAGGAAATAAAGAACTCTATTTTTAAAAAACAGTGACTAAGTCCTGGGGGCTAAAAACAAACCTGTTAATAATAACCGGTTAAGGAAATGGCCAAAACCAACCAGTTAATTGAATCGTCACGTCAGTTTGTTGTTGTGTGCCACTTGTAATTACCAAGCTCCACAAGGATTCTAGGCAAAGGAGGTGCGGCTCCTGAGAAAGTGAGGCCCATAGATGGCAGGAGTCCGACTTCCGCCTCATGAGAGGATAGGTGCTGCCACTATCTATCACCACCTCCACAATTTTGCCATGCGTCTGAGGGGGAGAGAAATAGTCTCCAGACACCTGGACCCGTGGTAGACTGCGCCATGACGGACCACAGGACTTTCGGACCCACAGATTTAACGAGCACGTAATCCACATATACTCGATGGGTCTTTAGCGGTGTCGGGAATCGAACCCGGGACCCTCCGATCCCGAAGCCGATGCCTTAACCACTAGGCTCCCCACGGCCACTGTCACGTCAGTTTGAAAAAGGGATTAACTTCAAAAAACAAACTTTGAGAAAATCGGAAAAAATAACTGTATAAGTGATGGGATTTTCGTTGTATAACCACCAAATTTTTACTGAAAATTTAGGACCCTGTTTAGAAAACAGAGCAATCATCGAAAAAATATAAGTTCATTCAAAAATATTTTACACTTGAAAAAAGTTGTTGGACTTATTCCCTTTTTTCAACCTTATGAAATTTTTAACTGAAGAAAACCTTGAAATCACTTAAATTGGCATTTAAGTTTTATTTTTGCACATTTAACAACACCAAAGAGAAAAATATAAGGATTAAGACCGATAAAATTAAAAATTATTATAAAATTGAGTCAGTATCAATGGAGTAAGTAAAAATATGAATGAAGTCAAACATTCCATGTGTATAAAAAAGTTTAAAATATGTTTAAATTAAAAGCGAATTTTATTTTTGCTCAGTTTACAGCACAAATAAAAAGAAAAGAAAGGCAAATAAATGTAAGTTTCAGATTTAATTAAAAAATACAATGAATGGGCACTGATTTCAAAAATTCAAGGGGCTATTTCCCCCTATGGGATGAGTTATTTTTCCCACTCACTTGTAGAGAAAAGCTTGGATATTTTTTGAGCATAAAAGTCAATTTGTCATTTTTTGGATTTAGTCCTTTTTTCAAATTGGTGATTCAATTATTATTGTATTTTTTTTTAATTTCTGGAAGATTTTCGACAAAGATACCTTTGAATTTTATTCAACTAATACAGGAACAACTATGCCTATGATAATTAGCATTACATTTCCTTAATTTGATATTTGTTGAAAATTTACATTTGTAAAATTTTTTAATTATTTTATTTCTGAATGTTTAATGGAAAAATTAGTTTTTATGCTTAAAAAAGTGTTAGCAAAATGTTACAGATACAACTTCATAAAAGTACATTTTTTATTTTTCAAAACTTTTGTTATTAATAATACTATTTTTGAATATAATACTTTTTCTGTATCAAAATACCCCTTGTAATGTATCCAAGTTCCCCATTGGGGGGCACATTGATACCAAATTGATTATTTAAAAAAGTCGTTTTATTTGAATTTTCATTAAACTTATATTTTTTTCTAGTTGGTTTCATAAAACTGAGTCATTCTTATATATTTTTAGAAAAAAAGTACCGGAATAAGTAGTTTTTTCAACTAAAAAAAAGGATTTGAATTATGCTGTATCAAATTACTCCTCTTTTCCCTACATAAATAATTCTAATGTAAAAGTATTTATGCATATGTTGTATAAGTATAACTATTGAAGTAAATCATTGCTGTAAAATAGTAAAATCAATAAAGCTTTAACCTTGTGTCGAGGTGATACAAAAGGATATAACTTACACTAAAAATCCCCCCCAGAAAGATAGTTGCTATGCAGGAGGCAATACATCGAAGTTTGAAAATCGTTATGACTTTAAATTGGTATTTCCGTCACGTTTATGTACCTGTGTGATGGGAAATAAAGGGACGAATATTGTACTGATAAAACTTAAATTTGGAATTTGGAATATTGACATTTCCAATAGAATAGCTTATTCACTGATTACACCAGTCTGAAAAAAAATTTCCACTCTTTTGGATATCTAACCTGAACTTAATGATTTTTGTTGCGCTGAATCCAAAAATGACCTTAATTGACCGTGTTTTTACAGTTTAGGTTTTAGGTTTTATTGGAAATGCCTTAAAATTTTTAAAGATTATTTTTTTCACCTTTGTGCTAAATTTTGTATTCAAATTATTCCACAAAATCTTTTTTGGTTATGTTTTTTGATGTGCTGAATCTAAAATTGACCTCCGTTTTATCATAGGACTTCACCACCTTTCTTCACAATTTAATTGAAAATTGATGGTATACATATACAATTTAAGTGTTATTCATAGTTGGATGCGAATTTAGTCGAATGTAACTGCTTTTAACAATTAGCGCTCTTACACTAACTCCGTGTAGTATAGACCATGCTTCATTCATATTCACGATCTGTAGATGTACCCTGTTACAACTCAGACCATGGTGCATTGATACAATGCAGATTGTACAGTTTGTAAATATGAATCAAGATAAGACACCTTTTGATATTATCTCTTCATTTTACTAAGTTACGTTATTTCTACTTCTTTTGGGCTTTACCTAACAGAAGAAGACATGACTAAAAAATAAGAATTTATTAAAATCTTCGTATTAAATCCCCCCGAAAACATCTGTTTATTTAAGTAGACAACAATTTTTAATAAAACCCGTATTAGTTCTACCTTTTTCAATAAGACCATTAGTAAATCTTGTATTAGCATTCTATTTAAAAAAAATAACATTTTATATTTATTATTAAATACATTAATTCCTCATTCCAAATTAATGTCTATTTCCAAAAAATACAACTGATCTAAAAAAATTTGGTGAGTTTTCTATTATAAGACAGTTTAATAGTATGATAGTTTTCTTCATGATTCATTTAACTCCTTTTTATACAAGTATTGGGGCTGACAAACCGAAATCCTCCTTTGACGTTAAAATAACGGATGAATGAAAAACAACGATGATCTTGACATGGCTGTCACTCTGAATTGGCCGTGTAACCTTCTTACAGTTTTCTTTCTTACAAGCTCGATGAGTTCTTTCATCGAATCCTCCATTCTCTACAGCTACACCTACAGAAACAGTTCGTCGAGCAAAAATAATTCTTAGCGTATAGAGATAAACGCCGAAGCTCACCCTCTATTTTCTAAATCTGCATCGAACGTTATTATTTGTTATCGTCAAAAATATCATCCAAGGAATACGGAGTTCCTACTTATGCTAATCAATCGAAATTGCGATTCATATATATGAAGATGAATGTTCGAGCGTTTCACTATAACACCCAATAAGAAATTTTAAATGATCAAAAATTATGCAGAGGTCTATGCTTGAAAATCTGTTCCAGACTGGAGCGACGAAGACTTTTCGAGCTAAAACTTCATCTCGAGTAATGACTATATCTTTAACGGAGTTCCCTCCTGTTTGCCCACCGTTTTGAAAGGATGCAGAAGTGACTCTTAAGATTCTATCGCTTTGCGTGCTTTAATAATTCCAGATCGTGGAACTGGATTGATTAAAACTGCCATAAAGGATCTGGAATAAAGAATAAAAACAGACTCAGGCGTAGTAGGAAGAGGAGAGGGAACTCCCATTACTAATTTTACGGAAGTAGTTTCGATTTCTTCTGAGAGAGCTGCTATTACCAACCTGTAGTTCAAGTTGCTGATGACGCAGTTGATCAAGGGATAGAATTGAAAAACAGGAAATAAAATTTATATCAGATTTTATTTTTTGACAGCGTTATAAACAATTATATGCCAATAAAATAAAGAAAAAGAGTTGAATTTCAAGTAAAATAGTTTCAAGAAAGTTTTGTTCCTTTAATTTTGTACATGAATAAAGATGCTGATGTGTTTAAGGGCGCTTTTAATATCAATTTAGGTAGTTTGAATTTATTTTACTAAAAAATCATATTCTTTCTAAAGACTTGATTGCAATAAAAATATTAATATGTTAATATTGTTTACAAATAATTCTTGTTAATCAAAATTATCAAAAAAATTTTTCCCAATGAATGATTTAAATTCAATATTGTACCCAGTAACTTGTTGGTAAGTGTTTTATCATTCATATTTTTGTTTCAACCCAGACTTGTAGAACAGTACCTTTTAGGCCTTTGAAAATAATAGGAGACAAAACCTACTTGACAATCAATGTTTACTATTGATTTAGATCGATTACACTGTTCAACAAATTTGACCTTCAACATTTTTTCCTTGATGAAAATAGTCATTTCTTATAGATTTTGGGTCGCTGAATATGAAAATCACCATAAAAATTCTCAATTGACTCAGGATTTTCGGGGAACAGCTCCTCTCCCTTTTTACGATTTTGGCGACTTTATAACTTTAAACTCGATTTTCAGGGTCAAAAAGCATTTCTTTAGTCTTCGAATTGTCCCCCAGGAGACAAAAAAGGTTCAAATTAATAAAATATGATAAATTTATAACAAATAGATTGGTTTAAGGGGTAATTACCCCCCTAAAAATGCAAAAAAATAGCTAAAAATTATAGCGATTTTTATACGCTATTTTTCCCCTTATTTTTTACGCAATTCACGTTTGAAGGATCCTAACCCTTCCCCAAGGACCCACATTTGATGGAATATGCAGCAATGATTTTTACTAAAAGCGGTTGAGGTGAGAGCACCCCCAAAGCATCCACGGAAGGGTTCGGAAGACTTCCAGAATCGCGAAGGCGCTCGCGAGCTCAGGAATTAATATTGATGATTTTGAAAAGGTAACAAACGTCGTTTTTCTTATATTTTGGGTCTATCCTAAGTAGAAACTCTTCAGTTCTTTAAAAACTGACCGGTTTTAGGGAGTGAGGATTCCATGTTTCAAGACGTTAATAGATGCACGGCTGTGGATAACAATTAGGGGGCATTCCTTTAAAAACTGAGGGTGATGGAGGAAAATGGGTGTCATATTTGAATTCAGCAGATCATTTTACACAAGAATCAGCTGAAATTCAGTTAGTGGCTTCAAAAATTTTTTTGTACTGCACTGTTTAACTCTAAGTGCCGCATTGAACCCTTCCGTGGATGCTTTGGGGGTGCTCTCACCTCAACCGCTTTTAGTAAAAATCATTGCTGCATATTGCCATCAAATTTGGGTCCTTGGGGAAGGGTTAGGACCCTTCAAACGTGAATTGCGTAAAAAATAAGGGGGAAAATAGAATATAAAAACCTCTATAATTTTTATCTATTTTTTGCATTTTTAGGGGGGTAATTACCCCTTAAACCTATCCATTTGTTATAAATTTATCTTTTATTAATTTGAACCTTTCTTGTCTCCTGGGGGGCAATTTGAAGACTAAAGCAATGCTTTTTGACCCTGAAAATTGAGTTTAAAGTTATATAGTCGTCAAAATCGCAAAAAGGGGGAGAGGCTGTTCCCCGAAAATCCTGAGTCAATTGAGAATTTTAATGGTGATTTTCGTATTCAGCGACCCAAAATCTATAAGAAATGACTATTTTCATCAAGGAAATTTTTTCATTGTTGAACAGTGTTATCAAACTAACCCCATTGAGCATTTTCAATCACATGACTCGGACCTAGCAACGGTCTTAGCAACAGATTGTTTTACCTACAAAACAACAGTTAAAAGAAAATAACTGGTCATGGAATGCTTCAATTGGAGCATTTGTAATCGCAGCAACAGATACCGCCGCACCTAGCAACGGCCTTAGCAACAGACTTTTTGACTAAGGCTAAGCGCGCACTAGAGACTTTTGTCTCGGCGACAGAGACAAAATAATCACCCTGGCTATTGCAAGAAGCTAGAGCGCGCGCACAGGCGACGAGACACTTGGCTCATTGCCAAGAATCTCACCATTGAAATAGATAGCTCTCGAGTGACCTAGTGTTATAGTCGCCGGCGACAGAAGTCTCTAGTGCGCGCTTAGCCTTACAGCAAGGAAGAAAAAAATGGTCGTGAAGTCACTTGAAAACACTCTATAGTCAGCACTTGTCTCTATTATACACATCTACTCAAACTAAAAAGTTACTGATTTCAGACAAAACGTGTTAAGTATATATTGGGTTGTCCCATAAGGTTCTGTTACTTTTTACAAAGTTTCATGTTTGAAAATTTTTTATGAAAAACTGGTAATAGGTGGAGATTTCAAACAAAAGGTATTTTGATTTAGGTACATTTATGAACATAATGTATGATTTTGGCAGTTCTGGTGATATTATTTCTTTTCAAAATTGAAAAAAAGACCGCAAACGACGATTTTCGCATATTTTTTACTTTTGTTTGAAAAACTAGGAAAAATTCATAATTCATGGCTAAAAAAGTTTACTGTATATTTGAAACGTTTAGATTAAGATTTCATAGTTTCAAGATGATTTGATAAGTTTAAGGTAGAAAATTTTGGTCTCAAACATAACATCTATTAAAAAAAACTTACCTCACTGCTAGTTACTACTATTTACCTCACTACTATTTACTACTACTAGGGAGCTACCGCCCCCTGCTCGCTATTGCTCGCCAACCCCCGTAAACTGCTGACGCAGGACATTTTGGAATTGCTTCGCAATTCCTATTCATTTCAACTCGCTGAACTTGATACACTTTATAAAACAACTAGCTGATGTGCCCGGCCTTGCACGGGTGGAGATAAGAGATTTTTTTCATCAAAATTTTTAATTCATTTTCTACCTTCCATGTGCGGATCCAGTGGGTAGCACTCTGGACAGCGCCCCCCCCCCCCTTGGGAACCCAAAAAGGTTGTCAAAATGAGTAAAACCCTACTTTTACCGGTCTAATTTCCAATTTTTTCTGGGTAAGGACCCCCATAAGTCTCATTAGTACCACCAGGGGGATCTTCAGTGATAATTTTTAGGAAATCCCCAATATTTTGATATTTTGGGTGAAAAAGTAAAGGTAATAGTGTTGAAAAGTGCCCCCCTTAGACTAAAAACGTTTCTAAAAAAGGGTTTAAAAAAAGGGTTTAACACGTCAAATTTCAAATTTTTTCTGGGGAAGGAACCCCATACCCAATGGTAACAATAGGGATCTTGTCTGGAAAAGTGCCCCCCCCCTTGCAGCCGTGCTGGATCCGCGCCTATATTTTGATGAGTGAAAGGTTTTGAATCAAGCATTTTAAATTCTGAACGATTTCTGCATTTACCACATGATTCACATAAAAAAATATTAGAAAAATATTCTTCCAAAAATCACTTAAAATGCTCAATTAGAGCCCTTAATCACTCGTATTTTCATGATTTTATTATATCTTTGGTATAAAATTTAGTAAATAAAACATATTCCTGCAATTTAAGAAAAAAATCCAATATTTCCACTTAAAAGGGTTTTGTTGAATATTAACTCTAGTTTTTGATCTGTTAACCAACTTTCTTAAAAGGTAAAATATTATCACCTTTTGATTTTACATCCTCGTTTCCATGGAGACTATCTTAATAACAATGACATTCCATAAAGTTTTTTAAAATATAAAAATTAGATAAACTCTCAAATAAAAATTTGTTAAACTGTACTTAAAATTTTTAAATTTCATTGAAATATATTTTTAAGTTATTAATATAATTTTTAAATAGACTTGTACCTAGTGTTTCTATTAAAAACTTGTTGTTAAGCATTAAGTTTTCTTTGTAACAATAGAGTAAGCAGATCTCTTCTTGAGGAGAAGTAAAGCTATTTCAGCAAAATGACCATAAAAAGGGTCAAAAGAGGGTCAAGGGGTCATTAAAAGTTTTCGAAACATAGCCTATGTTTTTTTCTGAGTTTTTTTACGTAGGTATACCAAGTTTGGTGCAGATCGGAAGAAAACTGTGGATTTGTATAAAAGACAAACATATATATATATATACACACATTCAATTTTATTATATTAGATTAAACAATTTACAGAAAAAACGTCAACCAACTTTCCAAAAATACTTCACCAAATCCCCTCCATAAATAGATCTCCCTTAAAAGTTTGAATATATATTAACTCGAACTTATCAAAAATTTAAACGAAATGTTTTTAAAAACATTCAATTTAATTATTTTTAATCTATGATTATAAAAATAACTAATTCTAATTGTTTATCAATATTCGGACCAAACAAAAACCATTATTTTAAAGTAACTCGTTAGTATAATATGCCTAGTGTTTATCATTCAAATTTTTGTTCCCAGACTTGTTAAACAATACCGTTTAAGCAATTGAAAATAAAAAGAGATAAAACATCACTCTATGTTTACAATTAACTTCGATAAAATCAGACTAAAAATTATAAATATTGGACAAAAATGGTGAAATTTTAGTATGAAATGGCGTACATGTAAGTTTTTAGAATATGTTTTTATCAGTCTTTGAGTGATATTTCATCAAGAAAGTACTACTTTTTTAAATGGTGAAAACACATGTTTCATCTTAAAATACAGCGCCAATCGGTCGTTGTGATTGGATGAATCTTAATTTGATTGACAGTATTTGCTTTGTAACTGCGACCTTATCCGTTATGTAAAAAAATGGAAATATTTCAAAATTGAGAATTTTTTTCAAAAATCGAAGGGCCTACTCGGAAATCCGGACATTTTGATACCATATATGTGTCATTTGGTTCAGTAATTAAAAAGCCTTTCTCTGGAAACCGTTCACCAAAAACTTTTTTTTAGAATAGAGAGATTATTATTTACTTTTTACCTCACTACTAGTTTACTACTATTATACTAGTTAGTCATTTCAAAGAAATGTTCACGAAAAAAGCATCAAAATCAATATAAAAAGCTTACAGATAGACACCTAAGTATTCAAAATTTGCAGTATATTCAATTATCGCAATATTAGTTCAGAAATCAGTGCGCACAATTCAAGCACACAACGTTTTAGCTTATCAAAATTACACTCGCTGAACTTATGCTCTCTGTTATTACTCTGAGCGAACAAAGTAATTATTTGCTTCATACGAAAACACTACAATAAAAACAACTCCTTGGCTTTTAGAAATAAATCAATTCAACGAAATTATGAAGAGACTTTCCATGTTAAACGGTTTAAACAAGCATTCTGGTTTAAAAAAATCCTTCTTTTAATTTACTTCACTAGGGAGCTACCGCCCCCTGCTCGCTATCGCTTGCCAACCCCCGTTAACTGCTGACGCAGACACTTTTGGACCGCTTCGCAAATCCTCACAAAACCCAGCTCACTGCACTTACTCACTTTATTAAACATTCTTAAAATAGGGGTAGTATACTTCTCAGGGGTATTCTTTTGAAAATGACGGATCTTTACTCAGTGGCGGAATTTTAACAGTTCCTTTATGGTAACATGAATTGGGGGATCGCCTTAATAACACACTTTATATTAAGCGATTATATAAGCATTATTAACTTAATACGCGATATTAAGGAGATTATTACTGTTATAATTCCAAGAAAATTAACAACAGAGCAATGTAAACATTTTTTTACCATTTCCCCAAGGTAATGTTTTTTTCGTAGATCCATTACGAAGTACTGAAACATCTCAGGAATAAATTTAACTTTCTTAAAATTTGTTATGATTTTCATCGATTGGCTGTGAAAAATGTAGTAATTATCGTAAACATCGCGAAAAAATTTAGAATTTTATCTTCATGAGAACAAACAAACGTCGAAGTTGTGTCAGTTTCATAGCAATGACACGAATGTCTAGTCTAGACTTCCAACATTTTCGATTTTTATCTTTATTTCTAAAACAGTCCCCCGTGTTATCTAGTTGTTTGCGTTTTGGCATTATGAAATAAAGTGTCACATTTTTCTACCTTAAAAAATATACTTGCAAAAGGATATAAAAAATAGTAATTATTGTAAAAAATAAATGCAAAAGTTTTAATTTCCGAAAGCGAGTTTATATTTTATTGTAAATATAGTAATGATTAGGTTGCCACAACGACAAAGATAAACATAAAAATATTAATTTTTTATTTAAAAAATAAGATAAATTAATAATACATGTTTTAAATATAATTAAAACCGTTTAAACAAAAAAAAATTAAATACCTATTGTTAAAAATAACCCAAAATATATTTTTTAAATTCGTGTTAGAAAGATTATTATTTAATTTATTTTAATATTAAAAACCAGTGAAATATGTTTTCAATTGTTTTAAAATTCATAGTTTCTTGCTTTATAACTGCAACCTTATCCGTAATCTAAAAAAATGGAAATATTTTAAAATTGAGATTTATTTTAGAAATTCTAAAGGCTTATTGCACATCCTCAAAAGAATCCGGACAGTTTGATACCAAATATGTGTTATACGGATCAGTAATTAAAAAGCCTTTCTCTGGAAACCGTTCACCAAAAACTTTTTTTTAGAATAGAGAGATACCAGCTGCTTAGAAAAACTATAGGTGTGTGTGCTTCAAAAAACACGTGAAATTGCCAATAAATGAAGTTTTAATGCCAAAATTTTCTACCTTAAACTTATCGAATCATCTTGAAACTATGGCATCTAAGGCTGAGCGCGCACTAGAGACTTTTGTCTCGGAGACAAAGACAAAATTGCTTCCCTGGCTATTGCAAGAAGCTAGAGTGCGCGCACATGGCGACGAGACCAAGATCACTAGGCCAAGAATTTCCTCAAAGGCTAAGCGCGCACTAGAGACTTCTGTCTCGGAGACTTATAACACTAGTCACTCGAGAGCAATGCATTTCTATGGAGATATTCTTGGCAATCGGCCAAGTGTCTCGTCGCCTGTGCGCGCGCTCTAGCTTCTTGCAATAGCCAGGGTAACAATTTTGTCTCTGTCGCCGACACAAAAGTCTCTAGTGCGCGCTTAGCCTTAATCTAAACGTTTCAAACATACAGTAAACTTTTTTTAGCCATGAATTATGAATTTTTCCTAGTTTTTCAAAGAAAAGAAAAAATTATGTGAAAATCGTCGTTCGCGGTCTTTTTTTTTAATTTTGAAAAGAAATAATATCACCAGAACTGCCAAAATCATACATTATGTTCATAAATGTACCTAAATATAATTCATTTTTGTTTGAAATCCCCACATTACCAGTTTTTCATAAGAAATTTTCAAACACGAAACTTTGTAAAAAGTAACAGAACATTTGGGACAACCCAATATCATATAAATATGTAAGCTTTAAGAGAGAGAATATCTTAATCAATCTTTGAATGATATTTAATTTGGAAAGGACTCTAAAGAACATTTTTAAAATTTGAAAACATTTGTTTCCTCATAAAATAAGGTCAACTGGTCATTGCGATTGGATGCATAATAAGGTGTTTGAGGTCTCTCTTTATAACTGCAACCTTATCCGTAAAATAAGAAAAAAAATGGAAATATTTTAAAATTGAGAATTTTCTAAGAAATTCTAATGGCATATTGCACACCTTCAAAAGAATCCGAACAGTTAGATACCAAAAATGTGTTTTACATTACAGATCAGTAATTAAAAATCCTTTCTCTGGAAACCGTTCACCAAAAACTTTTTTATAATAGAAAAAATATTAATGCTTTTCTAACTCATCAAAATCATTGTAATTTGTAACAAATACTCATCTCTTTATTGCAACATTTTCTTTTTCATGGAGTGGAGATCCTAATCCTACTACTATTATAATTGTGAATGTTTGTCTGGATGTTTGTTACTCTTTCACGCAAAAACTACTGAATGGATTTTAATGAAATTTTACCATAATGTAGCTTATACATCAGAATAGGACATGGGCTATAATTTATAAAGAGAAAATCAGTCCTTCATTCTTTTTTTCCAGTTTTTCCTGCTTTTTCTTCACTTATTTTTCCGTGTTTGAAAACCTGTTTTACCAGTCATACAACGAGTTAAAAATAAAACATTGTTTCAAATGAGACACAGATCACTAGACTTTTTCATTTACTAGATCTTTTATTTTAGTTTTAAACACTGGTTTTAACACTGTTGTTATATAGCTCAGTGGGTTTTAAATTTCTTAATTTGTTCACTAGACATACTAATTTACTAGACTTTTTACTATGGTTTCAAATTTTTTATTTTATAAAGGCACCAAGATATTAAACATTATCAGGAACATCGGGATGGAAAAATTACCGGGTTATGAAAATTACCGAGAACACTCGGACAGGAAATTTACCATAAAGACACCCAGAATACCGGAATATAAAAATTACCGTAAACACTGAGGTAGGAAAATTACCGGGAACGCCGGGATTAGAAAAATTACCGTGACCACCGGGATAAGATTACCGGGAACACTGGGATAGGAAAGAGGCGCCTGGGATACCGGGAACACTGGGATAGGAAAGAGATTCCTGGGATACCGGGATGATTTGTAATATTGCTAATTTACAAAATTATTAATGTATTTTAAGAAATATTTTAAAAAATAAATTTATACACCCCACCCGTGCAAGGCCGGGTATAACAGCTAGTACTATTATAATTGTGAATGTTTGTCCGGATGTTTGTTACTCTTTCACGCAAAAACTACTGAATGGATTTTAATGAAATTTTACCATAATGTAGCTTATACATCAGAATAACACATAGGCTATAATTTATAAAGAGAAAATCGGTCCTTCATTCTTTTTTTCCCGTTTTTCCTGCTTTTTTTCACTTATTTTTCCGTGTTTGAAAACCTGTTTTACCAGTCATGCAAGCCAATAATAGGAAACTTTAGTAGTACCAGTGTTGTAGTTACTAGGCATTTTTACCAGTCATACAACGAGTTAAAACTAAAACATTGTTTCAAATGAGACACAGATCACTAGACTTTTTCGTTTACTAGATCTTTTTTTTTAGTTTTAAACACTGGTTTTAAATTTCTTAATTTGTTCACTAGACTTTTTACAACGTTTTCAAATTTGTTATTTTATAAAGGCACCAAGATATTATTAAACATTATCAGAAACATCGGAATTGTAAAAAGTGACAAGAACACCGGGATTGGAAAATTAGCGAGAACATCGGGAAGGAAAAAATACCGAGAACACTGGGATAGGAAATTTACCATAAAGACACCCAGAATACCGGAATATAAAAATTACCGTAAACACTGAGATAGGAAAATTACCGGGAATGCAGCCGGGATTAGAAAAATTACCATGATCACCGGGCACCGGGATAAGATTACCGGGAACACTGGGATAGGAAAGAGGCGCCTGGGATACCGGGATAATTTGTAATATTGCTAATTTACAAAATTATAAATGTATTTTAAGAAATATTTTAAAAAATAAATTTATACACCCCACCCGTGCAAGGCCGGGTATAACAGCTAGTGTAAAAATAAAGCATTTTTAACCATAATTGTCTTTTTAAAAAATTACAAGAATAAAAATGGAAAAGCTTGGATTAAATTATTTTTGAAATCAAAACTACTTTGTAGATGCAAAATCCAAGTTGTATAAAATCTTTTACAAACACATGACAGAAATAACGTAAAGAAATCACTGATTTCAGTTGAAATAATTTATTGAAGAATAATTTTAGTCCTTACATTAAAATTATAAAGCAAAGTTGCATACTACTAGTGCCTTACACATACTTAAGATCTACATAAAAGCAAATGAACAACGGTGTTAAATTCTACCAGAGCAGAATAACTGTGCAATAAAAATATATCACAGTTCACGAGACAAGAAATAAGGCATTTATATGTATTATATCATTCACATTTTCCACATACATAAACAGCAGATATACAAGGAAAGAAATTTTAACAAGTTCTAATTACGTTCACAGTTAGACCTGCCAAACTAATTGATAACTATAGACTTGCTAAAATTGATAACATCTATAATGATCTAATAAGCGACTATTACATTCAGAACATTTAACAATATGCAATTTTAACACTGCTGCTATAATTCTCCACAGTATAAGTACCAAAAATTCAAACATATTGTAGTGCAAATAAAGAAATAATTGTATTTTCATACAAAAAAACAAAGATATCACATTCAATAAATAGTGATGTTACACATTTAAATAAGATTGTAATTAATATGTACACTAAATATACATAATTCTGAATGAATGCATAAAACATAAATAGTATACATTTTGTAATTAATATTTTTAAAACAAAATATTTTAACATGAAAGTTAAATATCACAAGAATAAAAAGCTTCAAGGAGGAATAGTTATAAAAGTTTGCCTTCAACATACAAGCACAGAAACTCGCAGAAAATGCATTCATCCTATAGAATCCTATTAATCTTTGGTCATTCATATTCTGCACCATGCAAACACAATACTGCCTTATTTATTTAGACAACAATATATAATGTTTTAATGCATGACCTAACAAGTACTTTTTAGGATATAGGTAGTTAAAAAAGTGGTCCATTTGGATGACAAAAACTTACAAAAGGGTGTTTTCAATAATTTCATAAAGGTATAAAAAACAAAGTTGTTTCAATTAATTTTTCTGATGCACCAGAATATGACATTTGACTTAAAAAAGGTTTTTTATTTTACTTATAAGAAATTTAAGTACTTACAAAGCATTTATGACATTTTTAATTAAAAAACTATAAAAACATGTTTAACTGTTTTAAAACAATGTCTCCTTTAAATTAAGAAAAGGCATAAAAATAAAATGAAAGTTTAGCATTCATTAAATAAACAAATTAATACTTTAGAAACATTTAAAAAGTTACATAAAATCTCATTCAACTTAGTACTATATACATGCCTGCATACGCTAACATTTCACCTTACAATGACATAGAGCAAGTGGTTTTAAAAAATATCAATCCTTGTGTCATAAAAACCAGCTAGAGCATACTTTCATGTATGAAAATATAAAAATCAGGCATATAATGAGGCACAATGGTAAGTTTCTTGAAAGAGAAAAATACAGAACCCAAATGATTTCATAAAGTATTATATTAATAGTTAGTGTCAAAAAAAGTTAAACCAAAGGAACTCAAATGCTTTCAGTTTACATTAATATATAATCACTTCTGCATGAGAAAAATCTCATAACAAGCACAATGGAATTAAGAAAGACATCTGTCATAGCATATAACCTATATACTACACAAGACCTATATTAAAATAAATTATTCTTATATCAAGCAATCTAGTTTATGATCCAAGAGAATCGTAACAATCTATATAACTTATGTTAGAATATTATTTAGTTTAAGATTATTGCAGTTTACTTTAAGCGAATTAAAATCTATATCTATTATATTTGAAAGGATGAAACAAAATCTATAATAGCCATTTCCATAGCATAACTGCCTTGTATTATGACTGTATTCACCACTAAATTAACCTAAATTTTACCTGCACAATCAAGCTTTTTTGACAACTCTGATTGCCTTAGTTAAAACTTGTTTCGACTTTTTCAAATATCAATAAAAAGTTTTGATTCCAGGTTAACTGTAGGTTAGGTTAATTGTGAATATTTTAGCTATTACTTTGCATTCAAAAAGGTTTGAATTATAAATTTGAAAACAAAAAGCACATTTAATGACACATTTAAAGAACCAATAAAGTCATAAAGAAAAAAAATTGAGAGATCCTAGTTAGGCGAGGCACAGCTTTCAAAGCTTTGAGAAGGAAAAACTCTTTGTTGTTTTTCTCACTGACCAGTTAACTTTTTGAACTTAAGGTTTTTTAACTAAGGTTTATCTGGGAACTCCTCAACTAAATAAAAGCATTGCTGATAGCAGTTTTTGAAAGAGGGGTTTACTGCAGTTCCATGTATGTATCTTAAGTTTAAATGTTTGGAATTGTGAGGAATCAATTTTGTCTTGGGCTAGTTGGTACACAGTTTGGTAGGTTACTTGGCATGGCTATTCGAACAGAATCAATATGAACTGTGGCTAAGAAGATATACTGCTATTTTAAAACAGTTATCAAGGATCAACACACAGGTGAAGAGAGGATGTGGCGACCACATAATTAAATGTCAAGTAGAACCCCATAACATTTTAATTTAAAAGCTAGGTGGTGGAAACAAGACTGCCAAAAACTGACAAGTTTTATTGAAGTATTAATATGCAAATTATTCCAACTTGCCCCATAGGGTATGCAAATTATCTCCAGGTAGGGGGCTAATTAGCATAGTCAAGAGCTAATATTTGAAGGATTTTTTATTTTTAGCAAAAAGGTTAACTTATCCACAGCATTAAACAAATTATCTCCAAATATTACAGAAAATAGTTATACATCAATAAACAAAAACCATGCCAACTATCTCTCTCTAACCCTGGTCTGCCCTATTGAATTTTCCCATATAGAAAATCTACTTCTTTCTCAAAGTCACAAAACCATAAAAAAGTTTCAAATAAAATGTTTTTTAAAAGAACCCTCAAGGAAACAATATTTTTGAAGTAAAATAAAAAACAATACACAAAATAAAGAATTTTCAAAGGCAAAGTAAAAAAAGTAGATGTTTAAAAAAGAACGACTATAGGTGACATTAAATAATTCCCCATGTTAAAACTTTTGAAAAAATATATTTAGTGTAAAATAAAATAAACCCATATAAAAATTTTTAAATTTGTTTATTAAAAAAGAATACTTAGCAACACATAAAAAAACCTTTTTGGGACAGATTTATAAATAAAAACTTTTTCAATGCTTACAGACCAAGAGTTATAGCTTTGATTCAACCAAACAAATCAAATTTAATAAAATCATGGTTTATAATGTTTTAAAATTACTAAAACTGTGTTTAAAACAGTTACAAAAGTAACAAGTAAGCACATGAACATATTTGTTATATACATCTTTCAATATATTCAGAAATATTAGTCTTCCAAAATGTTGCTTTAGCTTTCTCCTTTTCACTTTATAGCTTGTATTTTACCATTAGTTTAAGCTATGAAAGCTGACTTACTAAAACAAAAGGGATGCAGTAGCTTTAACATACAGAACATGAATTCAGAAATTTAGGTATACGGAAAAGTTTATATCTACTTATTTAGAAATTAAAAACTTATTTAATTTAATTACTTACTGTGTGTCAAAAAGGAACTTCAAGGATATCTGAACACCTGCAGGTTTAACTGCTCAACACATCAAAATGAAATTTTGGTACTGCTATTTGAAAGTATGCACTTGAGATTGTGATGATTCAAAACAATAGAACACTCACAGTATGGCTTAAGTTTAAAAGTGAAGTTTTTCAAGTGTCAACACTCATTCTTAAACTATTCAGCACACATTGAAAAACCATTAAAAGTATTGTAACAGTAAGTTAAAGATGGAAACTTCTCTCTAAAATCACTTGCAAAGAGCATCTTTAAGGGTCAAAAATAAAAAGGCATCTAAGGAAAAACACTTTTTGTATATAGGTTTTAAGCACACCCATAGTAACTAATAGGGTGCCGGAGCTTGCAAATACACTGCAATCAAAAAACTTTTTTCACTCAATCTTTTGTTGGTTTTGGTCCTTATAAATACGATCTTTATTACAAGTTTCAAGGCAAGTTTTCCCCTAAAATGTACCGTTCCATTGCTTTGTGTTTCAATGTGCTAATCAATTTAAAAAATGAAAAAATTGGTGTGGCCATAAAATTTTTAACAGTACCCATAACTATGAGAGCTTTATTATTTTAATCATCACAATCATAAACGAAGCTCTTCAAATAGCAGTACATAAAACTTCTTTCAATTTGTATAGCAGTTAAGCCTCCAAGTGGACCAATATCCATGAAGTTTCTTTTTGACCACCTAGAACAGTGGTTCCCAAACTATTTTGGTCGTGGAACCCCCAAATTTGTTACCAATGATCACGGAACCCTGAATATTTTTTAATCAACAATTTTTAAAAATTTAATATATGATATTAAATGAAACCAGGCGCGGATCCAGCACGGGTCCGGGGGGGCACTTTTCCAGACAATCACCTTTACCCTTTGGCAAAAATGTAAAATTCTTGGGGATTTTCTAAAAGTATCACCCTTCTGGTACCACTGGGGGGTATGGGGGTCCTCCCCAAGAAAAAATTTTGAAATTTGACTTGTAGAAGTAGAGTTTTAACTCATTTTAAGACTCTTTTTGGGGCCAAGAGGGGAATATTCCATTTTTATCTTTTGACAAAAAATGTCAAAATGTTGTGTATTTTCCAAAAAGTATCGCGCAAGATCCCCTTGTGATACCGTGGGGGGTCTGGGGGTCCTCCCCCACAAAAATTTTGAAATTCGACTGGTAAAAGTAAGGTTTTAACTCATTTTGAGAACATTTTTGGGTCCAAGGGGGGCGGCGCTGTCCGTTCTTATTTTTTTACACCATTCTAATTTTTTTTAATGAAATAAAATTTGTCCCATGGAACCCCTAAATTTTTTCGTGGAACCCACTTTGGGAACCACTGACCTAGAATATTCACAGCATTAGAACTGCAATAATTTATATGCGCTTAGTATATTTTTTTTAAGAAACTAAGAACATGAGGTGAAAATTATGTGTTCATAGAAAATGCAATTTATAGAAAATAATTATATAAATTACTAAAATGTCATCATTAAAAACAAATAAAACTATATTTTAAGTATTATATGTGTTTGTTCGTTTGTTCTATGACTATATGAAATTGGCTATTTTAAAAGGAGAAATTTATAACACAAAAAATCAACTAACTCAAATGTTGTTTGGCACTATCTTCTTTGGAATATTTTTTAAAAATGAGATAAAAATTTAAAGCAAATAAAAAATTTTAATTAAGAAATAATGGGTTATTCCCAAAATATATCTAGATATTTTAATAAATTATAGTGGATTTAATTCCCAAACTCCAATACTTATTATGAAAAACCTAATACATATTGACCATACAGGGTGATTACAAACATTTTACCTATGAGGCTCTAGCTACCATATTGCTCATATGAACTGAATGAAGTTTTGGTGGATGCTATTTTGAGGGATGTGGACAAGAATTACATAAATCAGGCAGTTTAACTCCAGCATTTACAGTTACAGTGGGAAAAAATTAAAATTTCAAATGGCAACACCAATTTTTTTTCTCAGGCTAACTACTTTCCATTTATGTGAACCAATAGAATCCTGTATCAAAATTAGCTAGAATATAAACAGTATCTTTATCAGTGACTCAGATTATCTTCAAAAATCACTTTCATCCTCTAAATACCCTGATTGATTGGTTTGGCTACATTAACACAGCTAAAGTCAATATTATGGAACATTTAAAATTAAATCAGCATTATTTTAATCGAAGCATTTTGCTTCAAATTTACACAATTGTACCTATCTAAGACTAATAATAATAAACCTTATCTAAAACTGTACTATAACATCAAATCAATAGTTTCTGAAAAAGCTAATGATTCCTCAAGCTAGTATACATACGAAAAATTCTAAGGTAAAATTTCAATAACTAGTAATTAAATCGTGAAAGGCTGAGAGGTTAGTTTACTTTTAAGACATATTCAGAAGTCTTAACTTTCTTTTAAAAACAAAATAGTCTAAATGTTAGGAATTGCAAAGTGTTTAGGGAATAGATGAGATCCATTTTAAACAGGACATGATTTTAACATTATTCTTTAAATTTTAAAAGTTAAATTTACTTTAGAAGCTTAAACCCTTTATTCAGTTTTATACACTGGAAACACCAGTATTTCTTGTTTAAAAGAATTGAATCACTTAACTCCCAAACTCATAATATCCAAAAGCTTCAGTATATAGAATAATAATTTGAATACTAAATCTTAATAATATCAGTTTTATAAAAAGTAAGATGACAATTGTACATAATCCCTTTCAAACACTAAAAAAATGTACAAATAATTGCCAAAAGGAAGTAAATCAAAAAAATAATTTAGTTAAATGTTTTCACAAATTTTAGAGAAATATTACAGCTTAAGTAGTTTTTCTAACACTATGAACCATAGGAATAAGTTATCTCGGCCCCTAAGATTAAAGTAGTTTTTTATTTTTGCAAACGAAATTTAAAAATCTCTTTTTCAGGAATAGGAGCAGTAAGATACAAAAGTTTGGTGACACCCCAAATTGAGTCTGTAAGAATCGTAAAAGGGACCACATCGGACTTTGAGCCACCTTTACTGGGAACCAGACCAGTTTTAGGAAACTGGATATGACATTGACTGGGCTTCAGAGATCTGCTATTGCTGCGTAGACTAAGTCTATATACCGTCTGTGGTTGTAAAAGCACTGGTTTCTTGAGCAAGACTTCTGTCTCAAACATTGGTTTGGAGCTAGCACCCGGAAGGCTTGTTGTGATTTCTGTTACTTCGGCTAAATTCAGTTCAAAAACAGTTGAATTAACACTTCCAGCTTCACTGACAAGAACAACATAATTATTAGATGTTAGAAATGAGGTGACAGTAACCAAATGAACACTTATGAGAAACATTGAATGGTCAGCCAAAAATCGGAAGCAAGTAAAATTGCTTACATTATCTGCCAAGCAATCAAGATCAATCAGCTGCAAACTTACACGCTTGGCATATTCCAACAGATGCTGAGTAACACAAAAGCTTTGTCTGGAGTGATAACTGTTTATTTCAGCATGTAGAAACTGAGGCAGGGTGATCATTTCATCACTATGAATGCTGCGAGTGCACAGATATTTCCGAAAAGGCAACATTATTTCAACAATGCTTTCTTCAGTCAAAGGCTTGTTTTGGCGACAGCATTCCATTACAGCCCAACGAAGCAGTGCATTTACAACACACATTTCACCATCAACATTAAGACTGTAACTGGAAACAACAGCCATAACAGAATCTCTGTTTAGATATTCAAAACCTTGACTTCTAAGAACTATGCATCCAGTTCCTAAGATTATTTCCAAACAAATATTACCTGCAAAGAAAAAAACACAAATCAGAAAAAAGGCATTTTTCATAATGATTAAAATTTAAGATGCAATAAAACACAAAACGTTATTTGTTTAGGAGAGATTTGGATTAGTTGTGACAAATAGTTTTTGTTTTCTGATGTATACTTAAAATTTATCTGATGCTGTTGTTAAGTTAACCTTTAAAATAAAAACTATGATGATTTGATAATTTTATTAAGCATTTATTTATCCTAAAAATTAGTTCATAATTTCGCTTTTGTCTAAGCCAGTTTGCCCCAAACATAGGGCCAGATGGCATACCCTATGGAGTTAATAAGAATATGCTAATTTGCATGATAATACTTAAATAAAACTGCATTTTTGGAAGAAAATTTTATTTATTATACACATATTTTGGTTTTATATTATTATGCCATATTTTTGAAGGTTTCTTTTTATATAAGATTCCTGTGAGAGACTATGTGTAACCCTTCTTGGTCCCTCTACATAACTTTTGAATTAAAATATTATGGGTGAGTTCTACAGCTAACAGCCTCCAGCTGATATTGTTTGATTCTGAGGTCCCTACATCCTCTTTTCAGCTATGGTTGATTGATCCTTGATAAATGTGCTTGTTAAAATAGTTCATAGTACACCTTCTTTTCAGCCCTGGTTGATACTGATGTCACTCTAATAGCTATGCCAATTGACCCCATAGCAAACTATGACAACTAGCCCAAAAACAATATACAACTGCTTTTTGAAAGCTTATAAGAAATATACCATTAGTGTTACAGTACATTCTTTAGAGTGCTTTAACACTTTTGATTGATTATAAAGATTTCAAATCAATAGGAACCCTTAAATTGACATCATAAACCTCTTATTATCATTATTATTTTCAGAGAGGAGAGATTAAGTTTAAGTACAGTAATACTTTGACTAACAAGAATTCAGAGTTATAGGGTTTCGAAATTTTTCAGTTTTTTTTCAAATTGTCTTCAAAGATCGTGTAACTTTCTACCTTTATCTACTCAAAATATTCTATTTGAAATTTCTTCATTTTTTGTATCCTTCCTCCTTACAAAATGTGAACACTGCTTCTTAGAAAACGTGAAGATAAAAGAATACTAGTTCTCACTCGATAAAATAAATTCTGTTTGAGTCATGTTCTGAAATATCCTCCCCCTGCTGTTAACTCATGATCCCCCTAAAACAGAGAATCAAAGGATAATTTTAAATTTAAGTGAGGGTCTGTATTATTCTATTAAAAAAAGGATAAAAAATTTAGAAAGGATAGATCCAAACAAAGAGCAGACTTTTAAGAAAACAAGGTGTAGAAAACGTATAATTGAAGAAATTATAAGGGGCCGTTCAAATATTCCTTAAGCACTTTTTGGTCATTTTTAACTCCCACCCCCCTTGTCAGCAAAGATAAGGAAACCTCAACCCCCCCACCATAATTACGTAAGGAACTGCAAGAAACAAGATATTTTGGAAAATGCAGTATCTTACGTGTAAGCATCACTTATATCCCCCATGTCAGGAAAAATAAGCAAACCCCCTCCCCCCTTAGGTGCTTATAAAATATTTGAATGTCCCCTAAGGGAGAAGTAGCGGTTTTTAATTCTTCAGACTTCTATGGTCTATTTCTTTAATCCTTCTTCATCAAGGTAACGATAACAATATTTAATATTAAAAGATGGTAACACATTAATACTGTATCTGTTTGTATTTTCTGAGATTAATAATAAATAATCATCTGTATAATTAATTTTATTTTATCTTAAGTCCCAATTGAACATAATTTGTATGTTCTATGGAAAAATGCACCTCGACTTACACGGTTATTGCTCAGTCCCACCTATTGCGGAAGTCTGGAGTATTACTGTAGTTAAAGAATTTTTATAGAATCTTGAAAAAGGGTATATTATCAGGAATTTTTTTATATAAATGGGAAGTTTTGTTCTGTTTGCTCTACTGTTCTGATTCACCCTTTTTTATGGTAATCAAAAAGCTATGTAAAAATTTTACAATTTAATACGCATTAAGTTTAAAAACTTAGTAAAAATTGCAATAAGGAATCAAAATTATAAATTAAACTAGATTGAATATTTTAAGTTTTCTCAATATTTGATATATCTTTCTTATATAATATCTATAACTAAGGATACCAGATACTTAAGAATTTAAAACATAAGAATAAAACACACAACTTTTCATAAAAAATAATATTATGAGATGTATTTTACCTAGAGGACTCAAAGTATATGTAACTGCTTTACTGTAGATATAACAAACATTGCTTAGATCAATATGGTCTTGCAGATACTGAGCACATTTTTGTACAAGAGATTCCATTTGATACTTATGAGCTGCTTTTAAAAGTTCAATTGCTTCTTTCCAATCTTCTAGTATAGCATCTCCTAAATACATATACCTAAAAGAGAAATTTAAAAATAATAATAATAGTAATATACTGATTTTTAAAGCAAAGAGTAAAAGAAAAAATACATTTATATTTTAAAAATGTTAAAAAATAGAAATGGCAATAGCCCCCCTTGGCCAAAAATAGTTAGCACATGAGTGCGTAAAAGTAAAATTGACTCCCAAACCAAGAAAATCATGAAAAATTCAAATATTTTGTGAATTTTTTCCAGCAAATTATCACTAAAGCTAATTTGAATTTCATGAAAGGGGCATTATTATGAATTTATTTTTGTAAAGGGGCAGATTTAAAGAGGGGGAATTTTTGTGAAGGGGCAGCAAAAGGGCTCAAATTTTTGTCTGGATCAACCCCTGTGTTAGTAATGTTGGATGGCCAATATTAAAAACCTAAAGCCCATAATTGGAAAAGGGAATATAGCGAGAGGATTTAGGTATAAAAGCCAGAAAGTTTCGGAAGATTTAAAATTGACCAAAATATAAAAATAGATTAAATTTCATAAAAGGTACAATATTCATTAATAAAATTTTAATATTCTAGCTAAATCAAAAGAGTTGGCAAAAATGCACTAATAGTGCCATATTTTGTGATTTTTCTAAATTTTTTGCCATATACATACTTTTTATCTTGAAAACTCATACTTTAACTCAAGTTTTCAACTGGCTGACCTGGTCAACAGTCATAGTAAGAGCTACAACAAATTGGCTGCAGACTGAAAGAAATCCCTTGGCTTTTCTCTCACAAAACTTTTGAGTTTAAGTATGAGAAATCTTTTTGCAAGTTACGAGAAATAATTTTATTAATTTTCTGGTTTTCTCTGTACTTAGAACCTTATTTGTGTGCAAGATACTTTTAAAATATCCTTACTCAGGGGTCTGTCTAGACTTTTTGTGAAGGGTCCGTTTTTTAAAAAATTGTGAAAATCTACTCACAATTTTGTGAATTTTAGTTAGTGTTAATATAGTTCTTTTCAACCAGGAGCCTGTTTTTGTGAAAATAAGCTCACAAATTTGCAGCATTGTGAAAAATAGTGTCCATTTAAAGGCCAAAATACTTTGTGAAGGGTCCGTTTTTAAGGTAAAATACTTTGTGAAGGGTCCTTTTTAACAATGAAACATTTTGTGAAGGGTCCGAAAACGGACCCAAATTTCTTCTAAACAGACCCCTGTTACTTGTTATCAAAATGAAAAAATGTATATGAATTAATAAAATTTTATTTTAAATTTACAAGTGGATGATTAGTCCACTCAAATGATGCTTGAGTTCAAACATAGCATGCCATTACGCTCATTCTGTGCGTAATAGGGAGTAAAAAATTTTCATAATGTTAAGAAGGAAAAAAAATGGTAGCACAATGTGCTCTCATCGGGACATTAAACTGATTTTGACATTTTTTTTAAAGAATTACCCAGACTTTTCTAAATAAATAAATTCCCTGACAAAAAGGACACTTCAGCAGGGTTGGAAAAAAACATGTTTTTTTTAAATAAAAAACAAAAAACATGTTTTATTTGTTTTAAATGCGTTTTTTTTTGTTTAAAACGTTTTATTTGTTTTTTTACCCTCGACATAGAAATGATAAAAAAAATCCATGATTTTTAAAAATTTAAATTTGACTCTTCAAATCGAAATTAGATTTTTAAAGCTATACTTTTGAATACACCCCAAACAGTTAGTTCTTTTAAATGATTTTTACAAGTTTTCTTCACAGCATCATGCTCTTTATCAAGCAATGTACTGCCTATGTCATGGCGATTTGGTTGTTTGCACCCAAGCCTTATACTTGGCACCATCTTTTTAGGCTCTGGGTGATCCATTCATGAAAATACAGTATCGGATCCCGTATCCGGCGTCCCGATAACCGGAGTGTTCCGAAAACCGGCGGTTTTTCCCAAAATTAAAAAATTTTTTTTAAGTTCCAAATCCGTGCTCCGAAAGGATTCAGTGAGTTCCGACCGATGTACTCCGATTTTCGGCGCCGAAAATCGGCACGCGGATGACGTAGTCCCTTTTTTCAATCAAAAAGGGATAAACTTTGGCAACCAAAGTCGCGCGGAAAAAACGCGCTTCGGTACCGAAAAAATGCAGCGTACTCGTCACCGTGCCGAAAATCGGCATCGTATCAAAACCGAAACAAACAAGTCCGATCAGGTGAGTTCAGCTTTTAATTTCTTTAGTCTTAAGTTTATTTTTATGGATACTTAAGAACTATTTTAGTACAAAATCTTTAAAGTAATTGATTTTAATCACGTGACGCTTACGTTTTTCCAGCGCCGAGAAAAAGTCCATCTATGCCGGGCCGAAAACCGGCTTCGGCATGCCGGTTGAATACGCCTAGCCATTGGTCCGTAGGACTCACGTGACCTCCAAAAACGCACGCCGAAAAAACGCATTTCGGCGCCGAAAGGGATGCCAGGGGCCGCGCGAGATTGTTTATTTATTTTGCTCTCTAGCGCGACCCTGCAGATTGCGCGTCATTGCGCGCATTTTCGTTACGATCGCGTGTTACGAATAGACGCGGTCTTTCTGAGCTTTTTTCGGGAATTGTTCCGAAAACCGGATTTTCCCGTAAACCGGACTGATGCCGGTCCCGAGCGTGCCGGATACGGGGTCCTATACTGTAGTAAGTTTGTTGCCAAAAATAAAGGGAGCAACTTGCTAAAAACTACATGTGTTTTAAACAATGTTTTTTTTGCTTTGTTTTAAACATGTTTAAAACAAGTGTTTAAAACAAAGTGTTTTAAATGTAACAGCCCTGCACTTCAGACATTCAAATATTAATTTTTTATGATTATTTTATGGCTTTCAATAACAAACAAGTACAGAGATTCCATCCACAGAATATATCAACAATGGAAAACCAATAAACAGAACAGTGGTCAGTTTCCATGATAGCCCAGTTTTGTTAGATGATCCCTAAAGTTATCCTTCAAACATCCCCCACAAGTTATGGGCAAAATCAATCTGTATCAAAGGTACAATTTGTTACTTCATGTTGGTACAATTGTATTCACATAGCAATATGTAGAAAATGGAAATAGTGAAAGAAAATGGTTTAATGGTGAGTTTCGTGTTTAGAAACCAAAAATCTACAAGGAACAGTTATTTTAATCCCTATTTTATCATATCATTGTTGAACAGTGTTATATTAGACTATTTGTTACATTCAAATTATAATAAGGTATTACTAAGGTTAACATATTTATAATATAAATAAGGTAGGATTTAAGGATTAGCCAGGCACAATAATTGAGTTGGTACAGCTTTAGAATAAGTCCGCGTTTTGAACATGGCGGCCGGGTTTCAAATATGGCGGCCGACGCCAAGGTTGACAAAAGCGGACATATTCTAAAGCTGTGCCATTGAGTTTTATACTAAATTGTTTAAATAATCAAGTATCAAGGTAGCACATCATTGAAATATTTCAACTAGCAGTTTTCTTTTAATTTGTGCAATACTTTTATGAGTAAAAATAAAACTATAGCCTGATATAAACCAAAATAGTCTGATTGGAAAGATTTGCATCCAACTTATCTTATAGAACCAAAACCACAAGTCTATCAACAAAAATAATAAACTGACATAACTAATAGTGATTACCTAAGTAATTTCTTGAGAGTAGAAGGAGTCATATCTTGTAAAACTATTTCTTGAGTTTTTTTCTCAATGAAGTCACTATCCAACATGCGGTGAAAGACAATACTTTGGGCAGCAAGCACTGTACTATGTGCCGGAAATCGCCAAACAGTACAGTCCTCAGTAATGATTATGGTAATATCACTACAGTGTTCATTCATGAAAAGAGTTGCTCCGGCTCCATGAACAGGAGATGGTTTATATGTATGACTCATTATTTTTATATCTGAAAACAAATAGTTCAGCATCAGAGAATTTTTGAAGAATATATAGTACTGTAACATGTTCTGTTCATTTTACAAACATGATGATAGTAAAAATTTAGAATTTTTAACATAGGTATAAAAAATTAGATATACTACATGCTTAAAAATTTCAATTGTGTCTTTGTGTATTGATTTTTAGCAAAGCAAAATTTAATTATAATGTACGCCTAGCACTTTTATCTGTCATTGCTGCTAACTTACACCAACAATAGTGATTATTGTTGAAGATTCACCAAATCCAGGATGATAGGTTATCGAATCATACAGGAAGGCAGAGAGATTATATCAGAAATTCTGATTTCTATCCACAGGTGTTAAGTGTTTATATCCTAGAAGTAATTTCACATCACAGAAAAGAACTGAGAAAAACAGTCTATTCCTTTAAATCTTATGGAAATTCTTTGATTGCTTTAGTAATTTCAGTTTCTGAAAATGAGACCCCCCAACACATAAGATCCCCTCAGCTAAATCTATATTCGTTCTCAAACAGATTATTTACAACTAAATAACTTCACTAATTAATTTAAGATCTCTCTTAAAGATCAAAAAATTTTTTAAATACTATGTCTTTATTGATCTTATTATCAAAAGAGAAAATATATACTTTTTAAGAAGACTACAGATATAATTAAGATTTTTACAAGAGTGAAAATAATGAATAAGTTCGTATCTTATCAAAATAAACTTATTAATATGAGAATTTGCAGCTTTTGAGAATGGAAATTTTTATATCACCAGGGAATCTGACTTATTACACTTACATGACCGGCAATTCTATTTTCTATTTATTTTTCTTACTCTTGTTTATATTTTAGAAGACGACGACTACTAGCTACTTTAGATTCGTTGCCATTCGGAGCATCGGAGTGTCTAATTTTCAAATTGAGAGTAGTATCTTTGATTTTACTTTTTCCTTTAAATCAAATTTTAAATTTCCTTTCTATTCTTTTATGGCTTTCAATCGCTTTAAAATTATTTGGCTATTTTTTTAGTAGAACTTGCTGTAAAAATGAACAATTTAATTTTGTGATGAGAAGCAGTGATCGAGAAAAAAGAGCAAAAAAATTGACCCTTTTTGTGGTGTCGCCATCTGTTTGGTAAAAGCTGTTAAAATGACTGTTTAATTTTGAAATTCCTCATTCGAAAAAAAAAATTATAAATTTGGTTGAGGAGTTCCACAATTTTAGTGTAAAAATAAGCTGGAATTACACCGGAGACTTCTGGTCAAAGCAAAAGGATGTTCCGTAAAAATTCATAAAATGCAGAAAAATATTCGCTTTTCGAAAAATTCAATTTCAATTGATCAAGAAAAAGGAGCGAAAATGGATCCTTTCTGTGGTGTCTCCATCGAAAAAGTCAAAAGTAAAACTTTTAAAATGACTGTAAAATTTTTCGCTCTTTCAAAAAAAATGATAAATTTGATTGAGGAGTTCCAATATAGACGTCAAGAATCCCTAGAGCACTGGTCGATTGATTTTCAGCGTAAAAATAAGCTGGAATCACACCGGAACTTCTGATGAAAGCAAAATGATGTTTCGAAAAAATTCATAAAACGGAGAAAAATATTCGAACGATTTGCATTGTTGGTATAGGGAGGAGAGAGAGAGAGAGAGAGAGAGAGAGAGAGAGAGAGAGAGAGAGAGAGAGAGAGAGAGAGAGAGAGAGAGAGAGAGAGAGAGAGAGAGAGAGAGAGAGAGAGAGAGAGTAATCAGGAGGAGAAGTATACGGCGCAAGTTCAGACTTGCGTATGCGCCAAGTTTTTAGCGTTAAAGATGACTAATACGGTAACCCTAACTCATGTTAAAAGTTTGGCTTCTAATTGTGCCGCTAAACAGCCAAAATTCGCCACGCCAAGCATACGCAACTCTGAACTTGCGCCAAATATACCACTGAGCGAATGAAGTACTGGCGAGGCGACACGGTTTGGCCAGTTCTGCGCATCACAGCTAGGGCATCTCGTACTAAAAACACTCTTCTAAAGTAAGATGGATGCAAGATATATGTGGTTCAGTTCGGAATCTTCCATGAGAAACACATCTTTAATAAATCAATGGAGATAATTATGATTATCAATTTTGAAAGCTAATTAGAATGTAAGAATTATTAGAAATGTAATTAGTGGATTTTATGCTAGATATCCGTATAGAACCGTAATTAAGACTAATTTTTCTCACAGAACCGTTACTTTTTAGCTTTAAAGATCATGGGAACACTCTTATGTATTTTTTACACCAAAATATTACTCATAGTGCAAGAAAAATTTACGGAAAAGCTTCGCGTACGTAATAAACATGTCAATTTTTTCTTATGAAAATCTATAAAATGTTGCTCAATCGTCCAAGTATGGATAATAAAAATAAAAAACCCGTCCACGATCATAAAAATGTTCATAATTATTGAGTAGAAACCGATTTCAATCATTTTATTTGAATTAATTGTAAAATATGAGCCTTTTGGAAATCCCCCTAAAAACTTCACCCCAAACGCCGATGTTCCCATTTGGGAACATATTCAAAATCATACTTAGGATTTTTTTTCCGATAAAAAATGACTAGAATGGTTTTAGTAATGATGAAACAAGCCATTTTAGCCAAAAATCAGAACCTTTAATTCGAAATTTGAATTGCGGCGTTTAAAAGGTTAAGGGTAAAAATTCCAGAATTTCGGGGAGAACTCCCAAACGCTCCTCAAAATTTTGGAATCTGTGCTGTTTTCCCTTGAAAATTCTGTGATTTATAAGGAGTGATCCTCATTTGGTCATAATAAGTTCTAAAAAAAGAATTAAAAAACATATCTTAGGAGAAAATTTCCAAAATTTTTCTGAAGTGAGATCCCTACCCCCTCTCTAAAGTTTGGTGTTTATTTTTACTATACTATTTTTCCTTGAAAATTCTGCCACATAAAATGAGAGGTGCTCTTTGAGTGAAATCCAAAAAGGCCTAAAAATGAGCTACAAACCTATTTTGAAGAAGAAATTTCCAAAAATTTTTCTGGGGGAGGACCCCCAGATCCTCCAATTTTTCTAGGAATTTACTTTGTTTACAAAATTTTAAAATTAATTCACTAAAATTTATTTACAATGTGTATGTAAGTCATCTAAAATTTGATATAAAAAAAGTACCCGAACCCGAAAAAGGTAGTACCTCAGAAAAAATGTGTAAAAAATGCTCCCCTGCTAAAATCAAATATAATAAGCATATATGTACTAAAATTGAAGCAAAAAAATTAGTGGCTCTTTAAAAACTGGGAAATTTTTTAAACTGTAACTTTTGGATCTTTCTTTTCAAAAGGTTGCCGACCCCTGGGCTAGACCTTTAACTAGCTAAAAACGAAAAGAAGGTTAAAATTAATTAAAAATATTAGTACGGGATTTATATAGAAATTATTAAATTTCTCAAATTGGATATATTCGTTAAAAGACATACTTTAACATTAAATTAGAAGATGAAGAAAAAAAAACTGAGTAGTTTTCTGACAAACACATAAACAGGTATTTGTATTTCTATAGGTTCTATAGGTTTAAAATAGCAATTAATATTTAGAATATTAGAAAGTACTAAAGTATTCCAGTTTTAAAACTTTTAAATTGTAAACTAAAACAGAAAGCTAATTAAATTTACTAGCACCTAAGCAATTTTGATCCCTTAAATTTAAGATCCAGAGGTATTAGTTTATTCTATCTCATTAGGTACACCCTCTCTTGTCACAAAGAGCAGAAGTTATAACTTAAATAGGTTTGAAGACGATCCGTTTTGAAAACGCAAAACGGTCAAAATGACTGCCCCGAAGCTTTTAGTGTTAAATGGAGTGGCAGAAATCAAAGATCCAGTTATGTTTGCAATTATTGCGAATAATATATCCTTTTGGATACTTTTATCCCGTTTGTTTTTTAAATTTTGAACAATTTTTATCTCTTTTTATAGGGTTCCACTATTTTCACCCTATTTTTAAGATCCTTTTTGGAATCGTTTTTTTATTGCCATTTTCAATCCAAAATAATTAGTATTATTCATTGTTTTGCCTCCCATAAATTGTAATTAATAATACACAGTTAAACTCCATAAGACACTTCCTTCTTAAGAGCAGATCAGTAGGGTGTCTCAAAAAAACCTTTTTCTAAAAACCTCGCTCACCAGGGCTTTTCCCATTCCTTTTGGTCCCAAAAGATAGTGTGTGAAGTTTCAGCCCCCTAGGTTAACTCTAGGGTTTGCCTGTAGAGCCCCAAATTATGAAAAAAGTGGAAAAAATTACCAATTTTCAGAATTTTAAAAAATAATGTTTAAGATTGATATTGCAAATAAAACTGGTTCAAATGCGTCATTTAGGACTTATTTAGATGGAATATATTTATTTATGTGTATTGACTATACCCTATTGGCCCCATAATTTAAGATTAAAACGTATACTACTTCGGGACGTTGCACACGCCAAAACTTATAATGCACTACCGGTGGACAAAATTAATTAAATCCGAATTTCTTCGAAGGAACTCCCTCAAATGATGCCATTTGGAGCTAAAATGGTTATAAATTATAAAAACCAGTGAAATAACAGTTTTGAGCCTTTCCACTGAGGTTTTCATGTAAAAAGTGCTTTTTTTCAAAATTTCTCGTTTCCAGCTGATGAAACCCAAAACTTACACAAAAAAGAGGTTTGTTGAACTTTTTTAGATACCAAACATTGGAACCTTTATAGGGGTTTCATTTTTTCAAGTATAATTAAATTTTAGACAGCACAGATCGGAAATGACATGGATATTTCCTGTACCAGACGTGAAAATAAATTTTCTTTTTTCAAAGTTAGGGAAATAGCTTAATACTTGTGAATCTTGGTTGAAATGTTAAAGAAAGAAGTTTTTAATTAAAATTTTCCCCTAATACGTTAAAAGGAAGTAATTTTCTAAACTTCAAATAAGAAAATATATTTTCACGTCTGGTATAGGAAATATTCATCATGTCATTTCCGATCTGTGCGCTATAAAATTTAATTCTACTTATTAAAAATGAAACCCCTATAAAGATTTCAAAGTTTGGTAGTATCTAAAAAGTACAACAACCCCCTTTTTTAGTATAAGTTTTGGGATTTTATCAGCTGGAAACGAGAAATTTTGAAGAAAAACACTTTTTAAATTAAAATCTCAGTGGAAGAGCCAAAAACTGTTATTTTACTGGTTTTTATAATTTATAATATCATTTTAGCTCCAAATGGCATCATTTGAGGGGGTTCCTTCGAAGAAATTCGGATTTAATCAAGACCCTCTATATAAAGGCCTCCCAACTCGGCCGTGCAACGTCATAACTTTCACTCATCTTTGACGTCACTCCATAGACTTAACATGGCAATTTTCACCCACGTCTGACGTCATCACCCGGAGTTGGATGGCCATGTATATAGAGGGTCTTGATTTAATTCATTTCGTCCACCGGTAGTGCATTATAAGCTTTGGCGAGTGCAACGTCCCTAAGTAGTACGTTTTAATCTTAAATTATAGGGGCTATAGGGTACAGTTAATACACATAAATAAACATATTCCACCAAAATAAGTCCTAAATGACACATTTGAACCGGTTTTATCGCAGTATCAATCTTAAAATATAATTTTTAAAAATTCTGAAAATTGGTCATTTTTTCCACTTTTTTCAAATTTGGGGCTCTACAGGCAAACCCTAGAGTTAACTTAGGGGGGTTGAAACTTCACACACAATCTTTTGTGACCAAAAGGAATGGGAAAAACCCTGGAAAAAAAGTTTTTCCCCCTTTTTCGAAAAAAAGTTATTTTTGAGACACCCTACAGATCAGGTAGTATTGAAGTAATTATATTAAATATAGATGCGTGATTCATTATAAAAGCACCAATTATCTTCCTTCATATACTTACATAGAAGCACTATAAGATTTCATGAAAAAATAATAAAAGTAATCTACAAACTTATTTTGTTTCTTTAATTATAGTAAAACATCTAATTTAAAAAGAAGACATTAAAGATAGTTTAGAAGAGAAGAGATTCCAACATAGAAATTACCTTTTTAATAATATTTTTCTATTAAAAAACAGAGTGATCTAAATAAATTTAAAAATGTACTAGGATCTTGTATGGGTGTGAAAGCAAAATAGTAATAATAATAAAAATAAAAATAAAATAATAATAATAATAATAATAATAATAATAACAACAACAACAACAACAACAACAACAATAACAATAACAATAATAATAATTTCACAGTTTTGGCCTTGGAATTTCGATTCTACAAATGTGTTAAAAAATACTACCCCGGCCCTAAAATAATGTACCTCGAATTTTATTTTAGGGTTTTCAAGCAAACTTATTCGTCTCTTAAGATTGATAAGACTTATTTCCGTTTTCATAGCAGGGGGTGTTGCTGGTATGTATAAATTGAAGTGTAGAAAGACCAGAAAATAGCTTTATCTCAATACTAATGCCTGTATTCTACTCAATTGAGTTAATCGCGTGGTAAGTGAAACCGTGTTTCAGAGTGTGTTGAAAATAGGTATTCTACTGCCAATGATGACACTGCCCATAATAACTGGCTTTCCAAAACTCAATCTTGAGAACCATTTTGTCCGTTCTAACAGAAATAACTAATCTGACTATTATAAGGTAGTTTCAATAATTAAAATGTATTTCATGGACCTAAAAACTCTTCAAACAATACAAAAAACTGATTAAACTACCTACATTATTGGTTAAAAATGAAAATATCCTATACTTCATTCAAGCCTGTGCTGCCATCTATAAATCAGAAAGCTAAATGAAACCACTTCAGGTTATTGTAACTCCAGCAGACTATTTTGAGTACATTAATTTATCCTATAACCTTTAATCTTGTAAAAACACTTTTTTGCAATGAAAGAAAAATATTCCATCATAAGAAGAACCCAATGACAAATATTTTACTGAATAAAATATTAATCCAAAATCGTAGTAAGTAATAGATTTAAGATGGCGGCGAACTGCCTGTTTGCAGTGCAGTTACCTACGCACAGAAAACATAGTTCCTTCGCAAAATAAAGATGTTGTTTCATCTAGATGTTGAATATTAATTTCTAAGAACGCTTTTTGATGTACAAGAGCTATTAATCTGAAAATAATGTATTTATTTCATGAAAAGACATTGTAAACTTTGTCGATACTCACGGTAATTCAACTTACCGCCCAAATTTACCGGATTACAATTAACCACGAATAAACGTGGTTTTAGGAGGAGTAGAATACGAAAAATCCAAAAAACAGGGTAAATCGCATGATAATGAGTTACCACGTTTGAGTAGAATACGGCCGTAAGCGAAACTACATTTTAGACAGATTCTTTACTGCCAAAATTTTGACAGCTTTCTATACCGCTTGGGATGTGGAACCTGTTTTATACTGAAAAGTGAGGCAAGTCAAGGTTTGTAACACGATTTAATGTGATATATTTTTTTTATTTTATAAGGTCAAGAAATACCTTTAATAAGTGCCCATTAATTTACATTTTATTATGTATTAGTTTTTAAGGCACCCTGTAACATTAAAATACAATTAAATATTAAAAAGACGACATTTTAGTTCAATTAAAAAATTGGTTAACAAATTTTAAGGCACCTATACGGCATTTTACCAGGTATAGGTAATAATAAAATACTTTTATGGCAGTTATTTTTACTTGTTTTTCATGAATTTATAAACATAAAAAGTTCTTACAATGCTTTCTTAAAATTTTTGCTTTCAAAATCAATCTCCCATCGGGATTTTTTCAAAAATCTAATTATATTAATTATATCGATCTAGATTGAAGAAAGAAATCACGCAAACATGCACAGCAATTTTTTTATTATAAATTCAAATATTCGCATCAAACATTGACACTATATTTTTTTTCAAAGCAATAAAAACTTTTAAAGGGAAAGGTTTTAAAAACTAAAAAACTAATAAAATGAAACCTTGCTTAGTAGAAAAACATTAAAATGGATATATTTGTATTAGAAAAATATGCTTGTAATATATAATATTTTAGAACTAGTACTTAAAGTATGACTTTATCTTAATATAGCTATATTTTATGAAGGCTTCTTAAGTTCCATAGATAAAGTTTCTGAGCATTAGAGGGATAGCATTATTTCTTTAAATCCCAAATATTGTATAATTTCTTTTAGAAAACATAGTTTTATGTCATGAAAATATGAGTTTAAGAGTGGGTTATTTATGGGGTCGATAAGCAAACTTAAAGAAAGTTGTTTAGGAAAAAGTGTTGGAGAATTTTTCCCATGATAGAAATTTAAAAGCTAGCTATGTGTCGTACCTTGTGCAGTATCTCTCTATTCTAAAAAAAAGTTTTTGGTGAACGGTTTCCAGAGAAAGGCTTTTTAATTACTGAACCGAATGACACGTATAAGGTATCAAAATGTCCAGATTCTTTCCGGATTTCCGAGTAAGCCCTTCGATTTTTCAAAAAAATTCTCAATTTTAAAATATTTCCATTTTTTTTAGATTTCGGATAAGGTCACAGTTACAAAGCAAGAAACTATGAATTTTAAAACAATTGAAAACATATTTCACTGTTTTTTTTTATTCAAATAGATTAAATAATCATCTTTCTATTTATAACACGAATTTAAAAAATATATTTTGAGTTATTTTTAACAATATTTACAATTTTGTTGTTGTTCAAACGGTTTTAATTATATTAAAAAATAATGTATAATTAATTTATATCTTATTTTTAAATAATAAATTGATATTTTTATATTTATATTTGTCATAGTGGCAACGTGACAACCTAATGATTATTATATTTACAGTACAGTAAAATATAAACTCGCTTTCGGAAATTTTGTACTTTTGCATTTATTTTTTACAATAATTATTATTTTTATATCTTTTTGCAGGTATGTTTTTTAAGGTAGTAAAATGTAACTTTTTATTTCATAATGCCAAAACGCAAAAACACTAGATAACACTGGTAAATATTTTAGAAATAAAGATAAAAGTCGAAAATGTTAAAAGTCTAGACATTCGTGTCATTGCTATGAAACTGATACAACTTCAACGTTTGTTTGTTCTAATGAAGATAAAATTCTAAATTTTTGCGATGTTTACGATAATAACTACATTTTTCACAGCCAATCGATAAAAATCGTTACAAATTTTAAGAAAGTTAAATTTATTCCTGAGATGTGTCAGTGCTTCTTAATGAATCTGTGAAAAAATATCACCTTGGGGAAATAGTAAAAGAATGTTTACATTGCTCAGCTGTTAATTTTATTGGAATTATAGGGCAATTCGCCAATTCATGTTACCATAGAGCAGAGGTCCCCAACCCTATGCCCGCGGGCACCATGGCGCCCGTCAATCGGTCTAGGTGCGCCCGCTGCTTGTGCCCAAGGATAAAATATTTCAGTTTTCCACTATCCCATAAAATTCTAGAAATGAAATAACAACACGCATTTCAGAATTTCTTCAAGTAAGGCGATAATAGAAATTTTGGATCTTCAGAATGACATTATCCTCAAAACTATTATCAGATGATATGAGAAATTCTGGAATGTAGTTGATAGAAAAAAATTTCCATTCTAAAAAAGAGCAGCATATAAAATAAAATAGTTTTTTGTTCCACACACCTATGTGAATCATTTTCGACAATGAATATAATAAAATCAAAGTATATAGATCACGACGTACAGATGAACACCTTGACGATAGCTTGCGGGCAAGAATTTCATCATAATCTCCCAATTACAAAGCGCTGGCCCAAGGTATATAAACTAACAAGGTAGGCTCATGTGACGTCACCCAGGATATAAAATAACGGACCAATCAATGACGAGCATATCAGCCAATACAACGCCATTGCAATGCAACAGATCGTAGATACATCAGGATTAATTGGGTCGATATTATTGAAATTCATTATTTAGTTTGTTTTAAAACTTATGAATAAAATCACCCACTTATTTAAAAAAATTAGTATAAAAATATTAAAAAAGATAATTAAAGTGACAGACGATTTTAAGCATACTATTTCTGAATCTCAAATAAAAATAAACAAGCTGACTGGACTGTAAAAGGATCATTAAAGGTAAATGCACTAAAATTTTGAATAAATCCATTATTAAATTAAATTAATTAGTTCTTAGATTTTAGCTCATTGTTTTCCATATTTTCAAGTACTTGATTTATTTAGATACTGAATATTTTTTGTTTTAAAAATCTAAACTGCTTCGATACAATGGATATTCAAGTTTGACATAGCAGAACAGCGATATTAATTTTATCATAACAAGAATGTTCTGAAAAGTTTTCATGATTGAATATTTGCTTAATATTTGGTTTTCTTTGTATCAGCAGCTGTTTTAATTTCATTTATACAAGTTAGTAATTAAAATCAATAAGCAGAGAGATTGAAGCACATCGTTGTAGAGCTCAAGGTTCATATTTTGATCGGCTATTATTGAGTTAAAATTATTGTTCTAATTCAAAACACTTGATAACCTATAAACATGTTCGTAATTGTGTCCAGTGTAAACTGTTATAAAAGTTTCTTTGGTCCTTATTTTAAGAAAAATCGCCAAAAATAAGCATTTTCCCATGCTGTGAATAGGGAATATATCCTGGGTGACGTCATTTTCAAAAGCCACGCCTTTTTCGCCGGAAGAGCATACCTTGTTAGTTTATATACCTTGGCGCTGGCCAGTGAAATGCAATGTATTTTATATATTTTATAAATAATTTTCATACTTCGTATGTTTTGCTAGAAGTTTAGTAATAATTTATTTTACAAAAGAATTACTGATTATATTCACTATGTTAAATTAATTTTTAAATTAAATTTTTTGTGCATTATATGTAGTGTGTATTAATAACTATGTCCACCAACTATAAATTTATCTTGAAAAAATAAATGGTGCCCCCCATTCGACCGATATTCTGGTATGTGCTCTTAGGTACAAAAAGGTTGGGGACCCCTGCCATAGAGGAACTGTTAAAATTCCGCCACTGAATAAATATCCGTCATTTTTGAAAGAATACCCCGGAGAAGTACAACCCCTGCTTTAAGAATGTTTTATAAAGTGAAAAAGTGCAGTGAGCTGGGTTTTGTGAGGATTGCGAAAATTTCTGCGCAAGCAGTTAACGGGGGTTGGCGAGCGATAGCGAGCAGGGGGCGGTAGCCCCCTAGTGAGAGGAAAAAAAAGTTAAAAGTAATGTGATCAGATCTTTTGCATTTTGCAGATGCAGGACACATCCCTGCAAAACTATTTTTTGATTACTTTAATTTTGTTACTTTTATTATAAGAAATTACACTAGCGGAAATAAAAATCCCAACACCAAGAAGGAAAGGAGATATCAAAGTAAAATTTATTTCTATGATTGCACATAGTATTTGTTGAGTGGTGGCAAGTGTTGCTGATTGAACGAGGATGTTGGGATTACGTTTCTGGTGAGAGTAAAGAACCAACTGATATGGCAACTGAGGAAACTCAAAACAACTACAAGAAACTGCAGCAAAGATCGTACACCACTATATACTCTGGGATTGAACGACAGTTCCTGACGTTGATTTCACACACAACTGATGGTAAGCTGGCCTGGACGATCATAAAGGAAAATTTCGAACCTACTTCGAGAGCACGTCTGGCAGGATTGATTGACGAATTTTTTGAATTAAAGTTTCAAGAGGACGACGAGAGCATCGGAATCTACTGTAAGCGAATAGAAGACAAGATGCTGATGATTAAAGACGCTGGATTCGACATACCTGAATGTTTGACATGTTTTCAACTCATAAGGAAGCTTCCAGCAGAATACGATGGCTTAGTACAGATACTATATCGACTGGATGAGAGGGAATTCAATTTCAAGAATATCGAATCCCAGTTGATAAACGAATATGGAAGAATACAGCAGAAGAGGAAGGATGACGGCTTGGACCTGGCAAGCAACGCATATATGACTAAATCAAGTTCCAGTTTTTCTGACGGACGGAGGAATCGGAACAGCGGTCGTGTGCTGGACCCTGAGAAAATGCAATCTAGAGAAGTCTTGACCTGTTCTTACTGTAAGAAGAAAGGACACACTTTCAACAAATGTTACCAGAGACTGAATTCTAGAAACCAAAGTCGCCCTGAAAGAGATCATCGAAAGATCGAAATTGATAAAGGTGAAGGAGGATTCTACTCCGAGTACGAAGAACGAGCGAGCCACTGCTATACCACAACGGGAGATGAAATGGGAGTTGAATCGCCTTACCACGAACTGGAGGAGTGGATTGTGGACTCAGCAGCTACTTCCCACTTTTGTAATCGAAAGGACTGGTTCGATGACTTTAAATACCTACCAAGTTCAAGAGCTCTAATCGGAGACAAGAACTGCACCTCTGAAATACTGGGTACAGGTAATATAACTTTCTATGCCAAAAATAATGATAAATTTGTAAAACTTAAGTTGAAAAATGTACTATATGCTCCGAACATGCGGAGAAACCTTATTAGTGGAGCAAATATAGATATTGCTGGTTATAAAATTGTTTGGAAAAATAACAAAATGGTGATTTATAATGATAGAAATGAATATTTCTTAACAGTGCCTAGAGTAGATAAATTCTATATTATTTATGGTATGCCTTGTAAAAGATATGAATACTGTAATCTAATTGAATCTAAACCAATTAATGCTGAACTTTTACACAAAAGGTTTTGTCATGTTAATCTTGATCTGTTAAGAAAAATGGGTGTAAACAACTCTGTTAAAGGTATCGGTAAAGTAACTGGTAATTTAAATTCTTGTGTTACGTGTAACCTAGCTAAGAGCACTCGATCTTCTTTCAAAGCACTAAGTAAGGTGGAAAGATTATCCAGTGGAATTTTAGACAGGATACACATGGACGTTTGGGGTAAATCTCCTACAAGTTCATTAGGAGGAAAACATTATTTTTTGTCAGTCATTGATGATTATTCAAGATACGCCACTGTATACACAATCGAGAAAAAATCTGACGTATTTGAGTGTTTCAAAGATTACCAATCTTACGTTGAAAGGAAACTTAATAGGAAAATTAAGTGTGTAAGGACGGATAACGGTTTAGAATTCTGTAATAAGGAATTTGAGTCCTATCTAAAAAATATGGGGATTAAAGCTGAGAGAACGTCAGTTTATAGCCCAGAGCAAAATGGGATCGCTGAGCGATTTAATCGAACTGCTCTAGAAGGTGTAAGAGCAATACTAACTGAAAGCGGTTTACAGCCAAAATTTTGGGCAGAAGCCTTGCATGCATTTGTTCATATTCGAAATAAGTGTGAACACCAACTTACTAAGGGGAAAACGCCTTACGAAATTTGGACAGGCAGAAAACCTTCAGTTAAATATCTAAAAGTTTTAGGATCTCTTGCCTATATGCATGTTCCTAATGTTAAAAGAAATAAATTGCAAAATAAAGCCGAAATGGGTATACTTGTTGGTTACGCAACAAAAACAAAAGGATATCGCGTCTGGTTACCTAAAAGAAGAACTGTAATTGAAACAATCAATGTTAAAATTGATGAGAGTAAAAACGGAATGTTAACATTGTTTGGCCAAAAATCTAATGATAGTACTTACATTTTAGGTATGGGGGAAGTATTAGATAATGAAACTTCTAAAGTACCAGAGGTAAAAAGCGAGGAAGTTAAGAGGGAAATTAAACAACCTACAACCGCAATCGACATTGAAAAGTGGACTAGGGTAGAAAGACCCAGAAAGAAAAACTCACGTGTAGATGTTTACTATTACCCACCATCGGGAAAACCACGTTTAAGATCCACTAAACAAACTAAAAAGTATTGTGATCAAAACAATTTAGAATTTAAAGTTGAATTATTTAACTTTAAACCTGGGTGTGTAACTAGTGATAATGATAATCAGGAAAATTTTAATGATGAATCGGAAAACTCTGAAAGTTCAGCGGAAGTTAGTTCAGAGGAAGTACACGAGTCTGATTATTTAAATTTCCATACACTTCAAGAGGAAGTATATAATGTTGAAATTCCTAAAACCTTTATAGAATCTCGAAAAGTACCAGAAAAGGAAAATTGGGATCGAGCTATGGAGGAGGAACTGAAAGTTATGCATGATCGCAAAGTTTGGGAACTAGTGGAACGTCCAAAGAATGAACGGATTATAGGAAGTAAGTGGGTTTATTCAATAAAGAAAGATTCAGATGGAAAAATTAAGAAATTTAAAGCGAGATTAGTAGCTCAAGGATTTAAGCAAAGAATGGGACTGGATTATACAGAAACTTTTTCACCAGTAGTTAACTTTTCTGTAATTAAATTGCTATTCATAATATTTGTATGCATTTTAGGATGGGTGAATTTACAGCTAGATGTAAAAGCCGCGTACCTTTATGGGGACTTGCAGGAAAGAACTTTTATGGAACAACCTAAGGGGTTCATAAAATCTGGTAATGAAACTAAAGTTTGTTTTCTAAAGAAATCCATATATGGTCTGCATCAGAGTGGCAGAGTATGGAATACTGAGTTGGATTTAATGCTTAAGAAATTGGGATTTATCAAATTAAAACACTGTAATTGTGTGTATAAATTTGATGACAATGTTGTTTTGTTGATTTATGTGGATGATATAATCATGTTTGGTAAAAATGATAGTTGTATTCAACGTGCAGTTAAGTTGTTGAAATCTAAATTTGATACAACTGAATTGGGAAATGTTAAGTACATTTTCGGTGTCAATTTTGAAAGTATTGATAACTGTGTTTATTTAAGTCAAAGTACTTACATTTGTAAGCTGAGAAAAATGGTTTATTCAGAATATTTTTGTAAACTAAATTTTGAACCGATGGGGCCGATTGTTGAACTTTTAGTTTCGGTTCAAAGAAGAGAACCAAATTTATGTAAATTATTGTAGAAACAACTACTACTTGTTATGTATGAACTGTATATAAGCTGAAGCTCAGCACTTTGTAATATCTTCTCTCTCTTTCTTTCCCTATTAAATTTTAAACTGCCATCTAAATAAAGACGTTTTATTTTAAACTTTGATTTGATGATTGATTCTTCACACAGCTCTACAGTATTAAATGTGAATTGATTAAAAAATCAGCCTTCCTGGATGTTAGGGGGCCGAGAAAATCGGTGAGGAGTGTTGTCACCATAGGTGTCCATTACCGCCGTCACACGTCATGGTATTGAGTGACAGGGGATCTAAATGACTTTTGAGGGATTGGAGGACCATGTTGCCTCCTCAGATAGTCCAAATTCATATGGTGCACCAGCGGACGTTGCATACCGGGTTAGGTGATTTCTTCTCATTCACCGGACTTGTTTTGTGGGTGTTGGTTCTAGAGAACAGGAAAGACGAGGTAAAAATGCAGCCTAGGGGGTTAAGAAGAAAGCTTGGACATTGCATACAACATGTGGTTGTGCATGTTTCTCTTGAAATTTGTCCCCAGGACAGGTCTGAAGGTAAGGATGGTCTACCGGCTGCAAAACCTCAATGACGCAGCTCTGGTCGGAAAAGATACTGGTGAATCATACTCAGGAGTTGCAGAAATGGAATCCAATGCATCCCCACTCCGTTACCCTGCATCATCACTCCGTGGAACGATTAGAAAATCATCAGCTGAGTGCGCTCTCTCCATTGTGTCTTCAAACTCATCCCAACCGTCGTGGTACTCCAAACCGAATCAGGATTCTCTCATAAACACAATGTCATGAAATTGGGAACTTCATTTCCTTATTTCGTGCACTATTGGAAACAGAAATGCCCATTTTCAGCCCCTTGTTTATAGACAAAGATGTAAGAAGCTATGCGGACCGAACGGACGATCCGCAGTACTGCAAACGACATCCATCCCACTGCCGCTTGTCCTCAGTATGATCTACCGGTATTTTGGCCAACCAAAGCTGCTTCATTGAGGTTTTTTAGCCGGTTGTCCGTCCTTACCTTCAGACCTGTCCTTGGGACAAATTTCAAGAGAAAAAGGCACAAACACATGTTTCATGCAATGTCCAAGCTTTCTTCTTAACCCCCTATGTTGCATTTTTACCCTGGCCAATCCGTTCGTAAGAACCAACACTCACAAAACATGTCCGGAGAAAGAGGAGAAATCACCTAGCCCGGTATGCAACGTCCGCTGGTGCACCATATGAATTTGGACTACCTGAGGAGGCAACATGGTCCTCCAATCCCTCAAAAGTCATTTAGAGCCCCTGTCACTCAATACCATGACGTGTGACGGCGGTAATGGACACCTATGGAGACAACACTCCTCACCGATTTTCTCGGCCCCCTAATATCCAGGAAGGCTGATTTTTTAAGCAATTCATATTGATACTATGTGCAATCATAGAAATAAATTTGACTTTGATATGTCCTTTCCTTCTTGGTGTTGGGATTTTTATTTCCGCTAGTGTATGTATCGTATATATCAAGGAGAGGCGGCCTGTCCAGACGTCTCTCAAAAGTCTATAGTCCAGTCAAAATAGACGAAAAAAAGGCGAAAGTTCGGAAAAATTCGCATAGAGCTGAAAATTGGTACAGACGTAGATGACATCATTATAAGCGTTGTACCAAAAGTCCCCATCGATCCCATGTGTGCGATTTTTTTATAGCGGTTTTAATATCGCCTCGTTTCAACTTCGAACTCCTACGGGGAAACGGGCTGCGACAGTGGCGCCGCGCGCTATTGTCTCATAGGAGTAAGGAGTGCCGAGGAGAGGGAGATGGTGAAAAACAACTCTTTTTTGAGGATATTTGCTTAGGGATTTGAACTAAAATGTCCACATTTTAGTGTAAAAGCGTTTTTATGAGTTTAGGAACGTGGGAATAATGAAAGAGTGACATTTAAGTACTTCCCGTGTTGTTATTTTTTCCAAATCGTTTCAATTCATAAAGTTCTAATAAGCTCGGCTCTAATTAAGTCCACCTTTAGGATGTCAAAGCGATGAAGATAGGGAGATCGTGAAAAACAGCCTCATTGTGATGATATTCGCCTTTGAAATGATTGTAAAGCCAAATCCTTTTGAGAAAATGATCGCAAAGAGGCTGTTGAACATCAATACGAAGAGCGAAATTCCATTTATTCGAGTTAAAAATTGGAAAAATATCTTCTCGTTTTCTTCCCCTTGCAAAAATTTAAGGGAAATATTTCGTAGTAAGTTTATAGAAAATGGAATTATCAAGGGAAAACATGAGTAATTACTTTTTTAAAAATGAATTTGAGTTTCCGGAGTTCAAAAAATTGAGTTTTAGGGAAAATAACGGCGCCTTTTTTTACGTGGTATGCCGTTTGGATCTAATTTTTAGTAACAATTATAATAACCATTTTTATACTGATAAAAAATAGTATTCAAAAGTTTTTTTGAAGAAAGTGCAAGTTGAGTGTGAATTGGCTCCTTACTATATACGTTTTTCCTTAATATTTTTAGGTTTAAAAATAGTTGAATTTTTCTATTTTAGTCAGTCAATTTTTGAAAAGTTTTACATAATTTTAATGTATTTAGTAAGGTACCTAAGAATATATAATTATTTTTACCCGATTTAATTCAAACTATCTTATAAAACTACACCAACTATTTTGCTCCGCATCTAGCAGGGTTTCAAAAATAACAAACAAACGCGGCGCACTTTAGAAGAATACTAACTCCAATAAAAACAGAGGCCATATGGATCTGATTAAGAGTTGATCGACAGCTATGTCAACACGGAAGTGCCGACAGAAGTAAATTGGAATTGCCCCACGACTTGGGGACCGAACGCACGGGAAGCTTCGTATCTGCCCCTTTCGTTTTCATGGCATTTGCCATATGATTCAAATTATCGAAAATTTTCTTTTAAACCGTATTGCACATTTGCAGCCTTATCTACCTCATTCGTGGTCATGGCACATGTAACAAATTATCGAAAATTTTCTTTGAAACCGTTTGCACATTTGCAGTTAGTAGCATTGGCTGTTTCCATGCTGTGAACGTGATTAATATCATGTTGCTTCATTTACCAAAAATGTCAAGTTTGCTTCATTTGTGGAGGACTTTTAACTGAAAATGAAACCGTTGTTGTTAAGCAAGGTATGCAATCTTTGATTACTTCTAGTATAGAAAGGAATGACGGGAACGAGGCATATCTTAGTGACATTTCATCCGTGGTAATTCATGTAAAATGTCGCAAGATGTACACTCGAAAAAATTCTACATTTTCTCAAAAAGATTTAGCTTTAAAATCATTTCAAAGGCGAATATCCTCACAATGAGGCTGTTTTCACGATCTCCCTATCTTCATCGCTTAGACATCTTAAAGGTGAACATAAATTAGAGCCGGGCTTATTAAAACTTTATGAATTGAAAGGATCCGGAAAAAATAACAAATTCACCACGGGAAGTACTTAAATGTCACTCTTTCATTATTCCCACATTCCTAAACTCTTAAAAACACTTTTACACAAAAATGTGGACACTCGTTCAAATCCCTAAGCAAATATCCTCCAAAAAGAGCTGTTTTTCACCATCTCCCTCTCCTCGGCACTCCTTACTCCTATGAGACAATAGCGCGCGGCGCCACTGTCGCAGCCCGTTTCCCCGTAGGAGTTCGAAGTTGAAACGAGGCGATATTAAAACCGCTATAAAAAAAATCGCACACATGGGATCGATGGGGACTTTTGGTACAACGCTTATAATGATGTCATCTACGTCTGTACCAATTTTCAGCTCTATGCGAATTTTTCCGATGTTGAGTGTCTATTTTGACTGGGCTACTAAGATGTCCCAACATCAGTTGAAACACTACTTTTTAGACTTAAATTTAAAAACCTTTCTGGAGATTTAAATAAGATTTTTGGTAATCTTCAAAAATTAGTGTCTGAAAATATAATATATTTAGCCCTTTCCCTTTTGAAATGGAAGTCCAGTAACGCTCTGGAGTGTTTCATTGCAAATTTATTTCTTTAGTAAAATCTGAAAATTTTCTTGTTTTTTTTCCTCTGAGAGGGAAAATAAACTGCTGTTACCCCTCTTTTTCAATGCTATAGTCCATAATTTTAGTTTGAAAAAGCTTGTCACTGTATTTAAAGTTTATGGATTTAAATAGGGAAAGACAATTGCTTTGACCTGATGTAGAGTTTGATGTATTTGTATCTCGAAGGCCTCAATTAAGCAAATAATTTTCATTCCATCATTTTTTTTAAATCAACAAATAGTTAAATAATTCTAACCCTTATGCACATTACGAAAATTACATACAAAGCACCACCATGATAACTACTTGCTTTTTGTTTCATAACGGTTTATATAGATTGAAAACACATTCAAATTATGTAGGTTTCCACAAAGCAAACCATGTCTTTCGCAACACGAATCATATGTTATCTTTTCTTGTAATTTTAATAGTATTTTTAATCTCAACTATCTGAACAAATATTGGTTCTTCAAACAAGATTGAAGACCATCTTAAGCTCAGAAAATTCTCTACCAAAACTTTTCAAAATTTATTCTGAAATCTGATACGAGAAAAAAAATTTCAAGAAATTTTTCTTCTAAATTTGCATATTGTGAAAAACTATGGTTTCTAAATAAGGTTTTAGCTAATTTATTAGAGAAAAATTTAAATCGTAAAATATCATCACTGGGGTAGCTTAGACACCTATAGTTCATATATACTATACTCCATGTTTAATTTTCTGGGCAGATATAAATTCAAAAGATAATAATGATAAATATACAATAAAATGTTCTTAAATTATGTAGAAATTTGTTTAAGGAATGTTCTTAGATTTTTTTCTGATAGCGATCATACATACTCCCTTTAAGATTGCCTAAAGATACTCCTAAAGATTTATATTGAAGAGCTTGTTTTCACAGTTCATTCATAAACTACAACCAAATGAGAACAACCATTATTAAGTTTGCCAGAGCTTTTTTAAGCTAATTTTAGTGATTATGTATTTTAAAAAGAAGTGTTAAACACATTCAAAAACAAAACCATGAAAAATCAATAAGCTTATATAATTTCTTTGAGCATTTGCACCATAAATATGTATTTTATTTAATTGGATAAATATGTAGGTACACTAGATTTCTGCTTCGTGATGATTTGCAATCTTTTGCCCGTTTTCATAGTCCAATTCTCTTTTGTAGCGTAGGTGACTCATTCTGCAGGATCTAGTTCTGTTAGATGTTATGATAGAGGTTTTGGCTTGGAGTGGCACAGACCTTGCTGTCTCTCCTAAACCAGTAGCTTCAAAAGGTTTTGAAGAATATTTGTTCAGGCACAATACAATATGGAAATAACCTCTAAACCTGCAAAATATTTTTAAAAATATCTGTTTTAAGAGTTATATTTAATATATAAGACAATCCCCATTCATAGAGTCATTATTCGCCATTAAATACTACTTTCATTAAACTAAGAGAAGAAGAGGATAAAAAAAATTGCGAATGCTTCTTGTAGAATCTTTTTAATTATAGTTGTACTTATAAAAAAAGAAGAATAGGGGAGAATATTGTAATTAAAAACATTATTTTAATAATGAATAATAAATTGTATGGACTTAACTTATAGTTTAAAATAATTACTACAATATTAATATTGTAACATGTCTATTCAGTTGCAAAGTTATATTTTACACAATTATGTTCCGGTGATTATAATGAAATTTCTTATAAATTTAAAGATATTATACGAAGTTATTCTACCTTGCGTTCATTATGTAATACACAATTGGATTATAACAAGAGTTGGACATGGCCAGCCAGTATATTGCCAGGTAGACGTGCTGAATGAAGTGTTTATAAACCACATTAGCATTGAAGTAAGTATACAAGAAGTAAACGTGATACGGGAGCCAACAAACACCAAACAGGATCATGATGGCCATCAACATGTGAACTGCCTAAAAAAAGAAAAAAAATGCGAGATTAATTATAATTATCATTCTTACATGTACACTAGGCTGGGTCGAAAAAGACAAATTTTCGAAATTCTAAAACATTGGGGTCTCAATTATTGCGTCTTGGCTTGCTGATAACTGGAAAAAATAATCGAAAAATTCCGAACAAAATCCCTGAAGAGCGCATCGAGACTAAAGTTTAAGAAAATTGAAAAAAATCACCTTGCATTGGAAAAATTCCACAAAATTGAAAATTAAGTTAATAAACTTTAAATTAGGTGTTTATCTTTTTGATAGTCTGAAGGAAAATAAAAATATTTGAAAAATCTTACTTCATTTTTTAAATTCAGGCCTAAACTTGGTGAATTTTACTGAAAAATCTAAAATTTGGCACTTACAAAACAAAAGCACTATTGAATTTAAAACTTACCAAATGCACTTTCATTTATGCTTGCTTTTTTTATTCATGAAAAACTTTTTTCATACTCATTCTTCAACCTTTAATCATTTTACAGTGTGAACAGTCAAAGGAATTAGTTACATGAACAAACGCATAAAAATATCTCCTGTGAAGCTTGTCTCATTACTTTACCATTACATTAAACCCCATTCAATCGTCAAAAATATATTTATAACTGATTATGTATGGTAATTAGCTTTTAAGTCCACTGAATAGCATCAACGTTAGCCAGTAGCTTCAAAATGAATTGCAAGAGACTTAACATTTCCAAACCCCTTAATAAATAGTAATTTTTATATTGATGGAGGGATAGTAATAGGTTATGATAGAGCACCATTTTATATTTGGCTGTTATTCGTAGCATTAAGGACCTTATTCAACGTCCTTAGCAGTGTTTCGATTTCTCACTTATTTTTAAGGAATTACTTTTCAGACACTTTTTCAATATTTTAATGGTGAAATTAAAGGACTATTAACTTTCAACGGGAAAATTTTCAAACAATTAACTGGTTATAAAGAACTACCTGCTATAATTTTCAAAGCAATTTAAAGGGAAAAATTCAAGGGTGTCAAAAATGGTTCTTTCAGAAATGGTTAAAGCAATACAGGCTGGAAAAAGCTCTTTGATATTGCTGTAAATGATCTTAGGTTATTGAGACTATTGTTTCTATTATAGAGTTTCTATTATAGGTTTATTGAGACTATTGTTTTAGAGTTTCAATTAGGTTTTCATATTATACTTTTCTGAAAGACACCCTCCCCTAAATGCTAAAATGTTAGAATAGAATAATTTGTAGGCACATGCCGACTCTCTGTAGTTCAGTGAGAAGATAGGAAACATTAAGAAGATAAAATTAAATTATGGACAAAGCATTGTATTACCAATTTTATTAATTAACTATTATTGTCACAACCAAGCTGTCTCAAGATGAGTGCAACTTGTAGGATGAGCTAAGGTAGAGAAGTAAAAATAATATTGTTTTCACAAATGATCTTGTATTCCAGATTTTAATTGTAAACCCAACTTTAAAGCTCATTCACTGACATAATCTCTCTATTCTAATAAAAAGTTTTTGGTGAACGGTTTCCAGAGAAAGGCTTTTTAATTACTGAACCAAATGACACATATATGGTATCAAAATGTCCGAATTCTTTCCGGATTTCCGAGTAAGCCCTTCGATTTTTCAAAAAAATTCTTAATTTTAAAATATTTCCATTTTTTTAGATTTCGGATAAGGTCGCAGTTACAAAGCAAGAAACTATGAATTTTAAAACAATTGAAAATATATTTCACTGGTTTTTAACATTCAAATACATTAAATAATCATCTTTCTATTTATCACACTAATTTAAAAAATATCTATTGGATTGAGAAAACTCCAGCTCTCAAGCGCCGCCTCCAACCGTGGACCGGTTTCGCCCTTGTTAGGGCTCATCAGCACGGCACCGTGCTGATGAGCCCTAACAAGGGCGAAACCGGTCCACGGTTGGAGGCGGCGCTTGAGAGCTGGAGTTTTCTCACACATTCCTCTAACCAGAGGTTACTGGTGAATAACTCTTCTTTTCATCTATTGGATTCTTTTTAACAATATTTATATTTTTGCTGTTCAAACAATTTTAATTATATTTAAAACTAATGTATAATTAATTTATCTTTTATTTTTAAATAATTAATTCATATTTATATATTTATCTTTGTCGTTGTGGCAACCTAATCATTACTATATTTACAATCTATATATATAAAATCCAAATACCATTCATTCATTCATAACACTCATCACGAAATCTCCAAAACTGCCGGACCGATTGGCTTGAAATTTGACAGAGACCTTCCTCTCAGTCATTAGACGCGCACTAAGAAACGATTTTAAAATCGAACGACTCCTTCCCTGCTTTTCGGCGCTTTTTCGACTCCATTTTACCCATTGAAATAGCATTGTGCATTGTTTAAATGCATAAATTGCAGTGTTTACTTCTCTATCTTAAGGCGACGTCTTGCCTCACTTGATAAAATATTATTTGAAATCATTTTACAATTTATAACGGAGTTCAAGACAAAAAACAGAGTAAATTTCTAATTGAAAGTTATAACAGTGATTAGAAAACTAAAATAAATTGAAATAATTAATTTTGAAATATTAATTATACATTATTTTAATATTCTCAAAAATAAATATAGAGCGACATGATTTTATAGGGCATGGTTTACTAGACTTACATTCGCTAGATTTGTTTATTATTGTTAGAAATTTGTTTTTACTTTTCAAATTAGCTTTTAAAGAAGTTGGTTATCATAATAAAATTTCCCCTGAATTACTCATCGGGATTACTTTAAAATAGTTAGATTTTTTAACATTTTTTAAATAGTCTGAGGTGGTTAATAATTTCTTTTGTTATAAGTTTTATTTATAATAATACTGTGTTTATTGAATGGATAATAGTTAAGGGTGCAACATCGGAACTGATTGGGATTGGGTAGATCTCACAGTTGTAACAGAGATGAAAACAGGCACCTGGAACACAGGGATAGGAAAATTACCGGGAAAACTGGGATAGGAAAATTACCGGGAAAACTGGGATAGGAAAATTACCGGGAACACCGGGATAGGAAAATTACCGGGAACACCGGGATAGGAAAATTATTGGGAATACCGGGATATGAAAATATGGAAATTATCGGGTACACCGGGATATGGAAATTACCAGGAACACCGGTTATGAAAATAATTGGGAACACGGGGATATGGTAACTGGGATAGAATATACTGGGATAGGAAAATTACCGGGAACACAGGGATGGGAAAATTACCGGGAAAACTGGGATAGGAAAATTACTGGGAACACCGGGATAGGAAAATTATTGGGAACACCGGGATAGGAAAATTACCGGGAACACTAAGAAAATTACCGGGAACACTATGAAAGTTATAGGGAACACCAGGATATGAAAATTATCGGGAACACGGGGGTATGAAACAAAATACTGGGGACACACCGGAGTGATTGGTGATACGAAAAATGAGACACGTAACTTGATAGAACTATAAAAAAAGGAATTGTACCTTCCACCCGTGCAAGGCCGGGCAAATCAGCTAGTAAAATATAAACAAACTCGCTTTCAGAAATTTTGAACTTTTGCATTTATTTATTACAATAATAATTATTATTATATCCTTTTGAAAGTTATATTATTTAAGGTAGTAAAACGTAACTTTTTTTTATAATGCCAAAACGCAAAACTAGATGTGGCGGGGGAATGTTTTAGAAATAAAGATAAAAATCGAAAGTCAGAACATTCGTGTCATTGCTATGAAACTGACACAATTTCGATGTTTATTTGTTCTCATGAAGCAAAATTCTAAATTTTCGTGATGTTTACGATAATTACTACATTTTTCACAGACAATCAATGAAAATCATTACAAATTTTAAGAAAGTAAAATTTATTCCGGAGATGTTTCAGTGCTTCTGAATGGATCTGTGTGAGAAAAACATTACCTTGGGGAAATGGTAAAAGAAAGTTTACACTGCTTTGTTACTAATTTTCTTGGAATTAAATGGCGATCCGCCAATTCATATTGCCATAGAGGAACTGTTTAAATTTCGCCGCTGAATGAATATTCCCCTTTTTTGAAAGAATACCCCAGAGAAGTAGTTCCCCTGTTTTAAGAATGTTTTATAAAATGAGTAAGTGCTGTGAGCTGTGTTTTGTGAGGATGGCAAAGAGATCCTTAAGTATCAGCGTCAGCAATTAACGGGGGTTGGCGAGCGATAGCGAGCAGGGGGCGGTAGCTCCCTAGTAAGTTATAAATATCTTTTTGACGATTAAATGGGGATAAAGTAATGAGGCATGATTCACAGGAGATTGCTTTATGCGTTTGTTCATGTAACTAATTTATTTAATTTTTCACACTGTAAAATGAACAAAAGCTGAAGAATGAGTATGAAAGAAGTGTTTCATGAATAAAAAGTGCATTTGGTAAGTTTTACATTCAAAAGTGCCTTTGTTTCGTAAGTGCCAAATTTTAAATTATTCAGTGAAATTCACCAAGTTTAGGCCTTTTGCCCGAATTTCAAAAATGATGTAAGATTTTTCAAATATTTTTATTTGCCTTCAGACTACTAAAAAGATGTAATTACACCTAGTTCAAAGTTTATAAACGTAATTTTCAAATTTGTGGAATTTTCCAATGCAAGGTGATTTTTGTCAATTTTCTCAAACTTTAGTCCCTATGCGCTCTTCAGGAATATTTTTAGGCATTTTTTTGGATATTTTTCGATTTAAAAGTAACCCAAGACGCAAATTTTGATACCCCTATGTTTTTGAATTACGAAAATTTGTTTTTTTCAACCCAGCCTTATATACACCGACCTAAAATATTCTATATCTGGAAAGAAAGAAAAGAAGAAATTTTCTTAATGATTTCAGCATTTTTATTTTACAGGAAAAGTGACAAGTATATATGACAAAGGAAACTTTTACACTTACAATTTTCAATCTTGTACTTCAATTGAAAGATCTGAAGTTGTTTACGCAAATGCTTTCTTTCTGGACAAAAAACTAAAGCCCACTAATCTTACCACAAAAATAGCTCTAACTTATTTCGGCGCGTGGAGCATGAACATAAAAGGAACAATTAGTTTGTCACTATCAACTGCATTAGTATATAGCAGTGCATTTCACCACCAGATTATCCTTAATTGATCATGACTTATTTCCCAAAGTAGATTACATTTGTTAGCTTTGGAACAACTTCTGTAAAAGTTATTCTAGGATTTTATTATCTTTTTTTTCCATTTGTGATTACATTAGTATAATTCATTCTAATTTGGGACTGAGTGAAAAGGAAGACCATGGGCAAATTTGCTTACTGAAAAATATTTAAAGTATTAAATGTTGTTTTAAAAAAAACTTCAATTCGTTTCTCCTACATTAATTTTCATTTCTCAATATATTATGCTTCTTGAACTGGTTAGTCAAAACTAGTTTCTAGCTTCTTAGAAGAAAGTATATCTTCATACATAGGTAAAAATGGACATGTTATCTGTGATTTTGGGAAACGTTACACCTATAATTACATTGCTTTCAATCCTAAAAAATAATTTCTATATTTGATTCCCTACTTATGATAAGTTGTTTTTTGTAGAAGTTACACAAGTCCATAGTTTATATGAGTTAGAAAATTTATTAAAGTAAATTATAGAAGCCAACTGGGAGAAACACTATGAGATGTTCTTGAGGTTCTTTCCCATTGAAAGAAAAGTGGTTCACCTAGATCTATCAGTTTTGTATCCTTTAGATATACTTATAAAACTATCCTAGAGGTTAACTATTTGTTTAAATTGTCCACTGAATTAAATAAAAAAAAACATTAATATACCACAAATTATCTAAAACGAATTTAACAAATTTTCAGTGACTCATTTGTCACGGAAGACCGAAATCATACTTTAGATGTCAAACTACAAAACCCATTAGTCAAGATTAATGGAAATTAAATAAAGTTCTGCAATAAAAATCAAGTTAATGAAAGCTAAAACCAATAGTTTTGAAGAAAACTCAAAATTACGGTGAAAAACATTTTTACATGATATGAAATCAATGCTTCTGAGAAAAATCAACAATAAAAATGGATGACTTGAACATAAAAATAGTCGGGGGAATATTGGGACAAATTAGTCATAGTTTTGGAAAAGTTAATTCAGTTTTACATAGTTAATATCCGTTCGCAGAAAAGGGAAAAGCTCTGAGCTAATGGGAGTCAAAAACATTTAAATCTGACGTTTCTTACAATGTCACGAATCATTATCAGAAATATTAAATGCTAATAACTATTTTCCCTGTAAAGTGTAACTTAAGAAATATTGTCAAAGGCATTTTAAAAGTGTGGATTTTTTATGGTAAATATCATTAAGTTAGCCGATATAACTATCAATTAAATGTGTCACTGATAAGTTAATTTACCTTGATTAATAGATTACTAAGTTATCAAAGTCATTTTATTCTTATTAACGGATAAATTAACCTTAATTGTTTCTTAAAAATTGAGTGTTAAGTAACTTAAGTGTGCACTTAATTTTCAAACCCCTTATTAATCAACTGATACTTTTAAAAGAAAAATACAATAAAAGATACAATACAATAAAATTAAAAATAAATACAAATATAAATACAAATATAAAAATGATACAATAAAAGATTAGCAACGAAGATAATCTAATTATTAAATTTTAATATATGATTTTGCTAAATAGCCTCTAAATTACACTGCAAAACTATCTTTAAAGGTTCCTTCGAAAAGTTGACAGTTGGGTTGTCCATTTATTCCAAATTATGTTTGGCATGTTATTGCAAATTTTCGTATTTCGCTCAACCGCACCATCGATTAACACCTACTACAAATAATTTCTTCATCTCTCTGTAAACCTTATCAACCTCAAGAGGTCAAAAGTCAATTAGAAAATCCTTGGTTTAGTCTTGTAGAATTTTAGATTTTTTAGATTTTCTACAAAGTAGAAATTTCGGTATCTCTGTAAGAGAAATTGCGCAGCACGGCAGCCACACATGCAGATTATAGTCCAGGATCCACGGTACACTTTTTGCACTTGATTACTATCAAGCTAATTTTCCGTGAGTAGCTTCATTTTGATGAGACGCCCAACAACTTCCATTACGAAAATCTGGATTGTGGTAGCTAACAGAGGTAGCAAGGATACAATATGTCGATTTGATGATTCTCAAATATTTATTACTAACTGGATTCTTTTTTATTATATCTCAAGATAATTATCTAAATTATTCGAAAATATATTTGTCCTACAAAATATAGGGTTTGATCAAAGAGTCCCCTCCTTTCAACATGTATCAATAACAATGACATCATAAATTATTACTAACCAGCTGATTTTTTTTGTTTTACTTAGGTAAAATTTATATAATTTAACAGTCATATTGTCCTACAAATTGCGTGGTACGTTATCCCGGTCCTACGCTCGAAAGTAGTAGTACATATCCTTGATGTAAAAGTAATTACTATCAAGCTGAATCTTCGTGAAGAGCTTCATTTTGATGAGACGCCCAACAATTTCCTTTACGATATTCTCGATTGTGGTAGCTAACAGAGGTAGCAAGGATACAATATGTCGATTTGATGATTCTCAAATATTTATTACTAACTGGATTCTTTTTTATTATATCTCAAGATAATTATCTAAATTATTCGAAAATATATTTGTCCTACAAAATGCAGGGTTTGATCAAAGAGTCCCCTCCTTTCAACATGTATAGATAACAAGGACATCATAAATTATTACTAACCAGCTGATTTTTTTTGTTTTACTTAGGTAAAATTTATATAATTTAACAGTCATATTGTCCTACAAATTGCGTGGTACGTTATCCCGGTCCTACGCTCAAAAGTAGTAGTACATATCCTTGATGTAAAAGTAATTACTATCAAGCTGAATCTTCGTGAAGAGCTTCATTTTGATGAGACGCCCAACAATTTCCTTTACGAAATTCTCGATTGTGGTAGCTAACAGAGGTAGCAAGGATACAATATGTCGATTTGATGATTCTCAAATATTTATTACTATAACTGGATTTTTTTGTTGGATCTCAAGATAATTATCTAAACTATTCGAAAAAAATATTTGTCCTACAAAATGTATGGTTTGATCAAAGAGTCCCCTCCTTCCAATATGTATCGATAATGAAGTCATTAAAAATGATTACTAACCAGCTGATTTGTTTTACTTCGTTAGGGGAGGGTGGGGTTGTAAGATTCTATTGGGGTAATCAGAAACATTAAAAATTCCACAAGTTTATCCTTTAAGTTTATGAAGCTAACTTTTTACAGAATTTTTTGCACCATTTGTAGCTTTCTTTGAAAAAATAATGAACCTCTTAAGTAAAAAGGTAAAGGGAGTTTTTACTTGTTTCTTATCACCCCAAGCGACTGTATCTTTTTACCCCGTTTGGGGTAATAGGAAACAAGCCAGTTATTTGCTATATAAAACAATTAAAAATCAAGTGAAGGTATTAATATAATCTATAAAGAGTATTTTATAACTCCAAAAATTTTCATTAAAACCTTTCGATATATGCCTAGTAAAAATTAGTCTTAAGTAAAGTACAAGTTGAAAGTTATAAGCAACGCTATATTTTTATACAAAATATTTGAAAATCATGACAAAATTAATCAAATGGTGTTTCTCTTTTTTCATTCATTTTGTGATACTGATTGGTTATCATCCCCCAAAATCAACTCACTTTTTTTGCAAGCTCAGTTTTTTTAAGGTTGGTTCCACTTCCTCTATATAAGCTTAGCGCTACCCCATTTCTTCAAGTTTGAATGGTTCAGGAAGTTTACGAAGACCCTTAAACCTATTCCCCACCCCCTGCATTTAAATATTGTTTTTAATTAATATCACGGAAAACTAAATATAAAAAAACCCAACTTAATATTTTAATATACTCACCATAACTTAAATTAAATCGTAAAATTTATATACATTATCGATCAAATTACTTAATGATTTTTTAACCAACTTTAAAGTGGTGAGTAAAAGTTTTCTTTCAACCCACCTATTTCAGGAAATTTAAGTAGAAATAAAATTAATTGAATTTAAACTTTTAACTTTATAAATGAAATAAGAACAATAAAATATTAATATAATAAAGAGAAGATTTTGATAAATTAATTTTCATGCATAAAATGCTAGTGTTCCTTATTACCCCATAATTTTGATTAAATGAGGAAATAAGAAACAGGGCACTTTAAAGAATGATCCACAACCCTAAATCGAAGAACAAAAGGTGAATTATATAGCCCGTTAACCTCCTTAAAAGTTCACTAATAAAATTCCGTAATAATTGAACTGCATCTTATGTTGCAAATAGGAAAACGAAAAAAATGACAATTCTTGTCGGACTAGTGATAAAATACCTGTTTTCTTGTAGGACATTGTTTCATTTGGGCAGAGAACACACTAACCTATTATGTAATATTTTTGTCCTACAGTTAGTAATGAGAAAAATGGTCTTGTGGTATTAACAGTTTCTGAGCGTAGGAACGGGATAACGTACCACGCAATTTGTAGGACAATATAATTGTTAAATTATATAAATTTTACCTAAGTAAAACAAAAAAAATCAGCTGTTTAGTAATAATTTATGTTGTCCTTGTTATCGATACATGTTGAAAGGAGGGGACTCTTTGATCAAACCCTACATTTTGTAGGACAAATATATTTTCGAATAATTTAGATAATTATCTTGAGATTTAATAAAAAAGAATCCAGTTAGTAATAAATATTTGAGAATCATCAAATCGACATATTGTATCCTTGCTACCTCTGTTAGCTACCACAATCCAGAGTTTCGTAATGGAAGTTGTTGGGCGTCTCATCAAAATGAAGCTACTCACGGAAAATTAGCTTGATAGTAATCAAGTGCAAAAAGTGTACCGTGGATCCTGGACTAATATCTTGAAGTTAGAAGATTAATTTACAATTTTTAAAAGCTACAATATTATTTGATTAATACAGGATTGTATGTTTATTATTAACTGCTTTTCTAGCCTTCCCTATGTTAAATGATACATAACTTTGAAAGGCATAACTGTTTTAAGATTCTGTTTTCTTTAATTTCAGATATTATTCTGATATTGTGTTTATTTTCATTAACTACAGTTTCAATTTTAAATTATATAAGAATTTACTTATGCATTATTTTTGGTATCTGCCATACTCAAACTTTTCCAAATTTTGCTTTAAAATGGCTATTATTTATTAGAATAGTAAGCTTGGTCCACATTTTTCGGAGTTGTAGATATAATTTGGTTTCTAAACCAGGTTCTGTAGAGTGAGGCAGAAATTTCTGCTTCCGTTTGTACGGTATTATTTCCTAAAGTTATCTATGCAGTAAAACAAGTTCAAGAACCATTAATACCCTTCAAAATGCCCATTTAGTAGAAAATAGTGTTTAATTTTTAAAATTTTCTTAATGTGTCTTTGAAATTTACGCTTTCATACTCATTTATGGGCACCAGTTCGATTATGGATAATTTCGCGCTGCCATGAATAGGAGCGGTCGACGAATTCAATTCTCGACCTGTTACCACAAACTCCATTACTATGCAAATCACTTTGCGTCAGAGAAGACCTGGCTTTGATTAATTTATTGAGCCAAAGGATTTATTACATTAAATGAACTCAAACAGCTCCCTCGGTGAAAGGAATATTGCCTCCCAGTCCTAATCCTCGACAAATTGAAATGTAAATGATTATCGTTGTGCAATTTGGAGACGCAAACGAAGCGCCAATTACTGAAAAATTTAGTTTCAGAAGAGAAACTGCTTAACGTATGGATTAGGTTGCGTTTAAAAGGGAAATAACCTAAAGCGATTTTAGTTAGCTTATTTTTAGCGAAATGCCGATTCAACTTGTTAAAATGATTTCCCCTGCATACGTGCGTTACTTCTTTTGAAGGAATTTTCAATTTCCTTGAATGTATCTAAAAATATAAATTGAAAACGTGTACTAAACGTGTAACTAATTTCTCAAGAGCTAAGGTATTCAGAGGCAAAGAAATCCGTATCAATCTTTAAAGATACAATGGCCTTATAATGAAGAATAATGAAATAATGATAAATAACGTAATGGTGAATTTTTTCTATACTGTTTAAAAACAGCTGGTATTAAAGTATATTTTTCTTACCCTTTGCTTTGATTTGATGACATGGTTTTGGGGGTCGCTGTTTTCTCCAATAACCTTGCTTCCCCAAAGTATGCATCCGATCCATGTGTATGTGACGGCCATACAACTCATTGGGATTACATAGGTAACAACCATAAATGCAATGTTGTATCTGAAATAAAAGTGATCAAGTTATTCAACAAAACACCTTCATCAGGGGCTATTTTCTGATAGAGATCCCTTTACCATGCAGTTAATAAAATATTTGATGTGTATAAATAATTCAATTAACTATATAGAAATAAAGAAAAATCAATGTTTGTATGTATGTATATCCTTAATATTTTAAAATTTTTCAAGCTCACATTAACTTTTAAACTTTAACACGTTGCTCTACTCACTCCAGGAAAGGTTCATGAAGAAAAAAAAACTAACACCTTTCTAACACTTTTTTTAATTTATTTTCAGCTTAAAAATCCTAATTTCATGCATAACATTATGAAAGCATGGCAAAACCTTTAACTGTTGTAAATATTAGAGAAGATATAGCTTTAATTGTTGTTGGTATAGCATCAATTGTTATAAACATAACATCGATTGGTATGCTAGTAATTGATAATATTCAAATAATTTATTACATTTACATGCATAAAACTAAATTTCCCAATACTTTGAATTTGAAAACAGTGCTTTAACAGCAGATCATAATTTTAAAGCCTGACGTTACTCCGTTATCCTTTACTTCCACGTTACTTTCATGTCACTCTTCTATTAATCCAAAGAATATGAAACATCTGCTTTGTTTAAAAACACAGAAAAGAAACTTCCAAAAGTGGAACTCAGAAAGATTCCTAATTAATTAGTTAATTAATAACCTATAATGCACAATTGTGATATAATTTCAAATACTGAGATCTTTGCATCGTTACTACTCTTTAGATGCTAAAGAATCGTTTCCTTTGAACAAACCATTACTAATGGCTTACGTAAACGCATGGTATTTTAACTTAAAAAGGAAATTTCAGTACATTAACTTTTGGAATAAATTGCTATTTATTGGTTGTAAATAATTTCTCCGTTTGAATACTCAAATTGCTTTATTTAGTTCAAAGTTTATCTTAAACAGGGTAATACAAAAAATTCAGGATTACTCAAACTTCCATTTGTACATTACGTTATGGTTTTAGCGTTACCTCTTAAAAGTGAATTTATTCTTGAAATAAATCCATTAGGGTTCAACAGCATTTTGCGCTTTAAACACTATAGTATACAAGAGCTAAAAACGTTTTATGGGTGATTATTTTCCTAGAAAAGAGTCGATGGTATTTTCCAGGAAGAAAATAGAATGTAATCGATTTTCAGAAACGCATACGCAAATTTGAGGGAAAATATTGGGCCGAATCACTATTCAAGGTACTTTGAAGTTAATGCTTCTCATTTCAAGATGATTTTTAATTAACTCTCCAGATATCTTTGATTTTAATTGGAAGGGAACCTCATTAAGGTTGTGAAAAGTAAGGTAAGGTGTTCGTAAATTTGCAAATTTTTCAGTGTTATTGTGTAGTTTTGGGTATTTTTCGAATGAAGTGAAAATTAATCGAAAAATCAAAAAACTTGTAAATTTGGGAACTTTTTCTTTTTTGAGGCCTGAAGAAGTGCTATTTTCACAAGCTAATATCTCCACGAATATTCACGATATTTTTATGAAATTTTTTCTTCATAAAGTTGGCAAAAAATACTATCACTAAGGTTTTTGCTCTATCTTCTTTAGTTTTTAAACTATTTTTTTTAACTTTTTTATTTTGCTGCTAGGAGATCTTAAGTCATTTCCTTGGATTCTCGAGGGTCACTTACCTAGGGGTAGACCTTACTTCCTTTTGAACCAAGGACACGTTGGTTCCAAATAAAAGACACTAAATGAACTTTTGAAACACACGTGTTTATTTATAAACCTGTGTGTGACTTATCCCACTTGGTAGACAGCAACATCACACCAAGTCCATGAAGCCGAAATTTTTTAACAATTCAAAAACCGCGCCTGGGCCTGTTGTTAACCTGTTAATAAACCTGTTGGGCCTGTATAATAAACCTGTTGTGAAACGTTTAGTGCAGTTGGACATATTTATAAGACAATCTCTGTCAGAACCTGTTACAATTATTTATGATGGCTTGGAGACTGGGAGTGTTTGGAAGTTGGCCACAGTTTCAGTATTATCTGTTACTAAACGATCTTATCTTGTATTGCAGTATAGTGTTTGCTTTAATTAAAAAACTTATTTAACTCGGTTTTCATAAATTCAGAACATTTTTATGAAAATGAACTTTTTTGATGTTCCGGGAGGTCTTCTCATGACTCTATTATTCTGTGACATAAATCATCTAGCATTAATATTGTTGCATGTGCTTTACTACTATTTCTTGATGCAATCCGACATGATTTATTATTAAAAGTTATAAGGGATTATAATCGATAGTATTTTTAAGATAAGATTTTAAAGAAAAATATTTGTTAGAAATTAGTAAAAGAAGCTTTAAGTGGCAATAAATAAAGAGGAATGTAATAAAATACTTCAGAACCATAAAACATCATGAGTTTCATACCAACTTCTTTTAATATACTCTTACTACTACCTCATATCCTAAATGCTAATCTTTAACCAAAAATTAATTATGTTAGGTTGTAAATAACAAACTGTCTCTTTAAAAAGACGTTAACAAGAATAATGAAAACAAAATCTTGGGAAACGGTAACATAACAAAACACCATCAAATTCCTTTACAAAGACGCAAAATGAAACTCCTGTATAAAAAAATATATACTACTCATGTTAAGTGAGCTTATAATAATAAATTTATGAAAGTTAATAATTATTTCCAAAAGCAGTAAACTGTTCTTATATTTTTAATAGTTTTAATTCAGTTTTCATTAAAAATAATAATAAAAAATATTCAATAGAACTTTAAATATTTATATATCTCTCTTTGGATAATTTCTTGGTGAAATACGTACAGGGTTTGGTAGGATATTTTAAGATTTATGCAAAAAAAAAGAATTCAGAAAATTTGTTGGTGTCTTTACTTTTAAACCCTTTAAAAGATATAATAATAAAAAATTTCCTGATAATTATGAAATTAATCCGAGACACAGAATATAAGTGATAAAAACATTTTTTAAACTAAAGACTTGAACAATGGACTTTTAAACCAGAGATATGAGTTGATTTTATCGTAAACCAATTAAAATATTTTTAGTAAGGATTATGAAAGTTAATTTGCTTATCTTGAACATTTTTGAAACGATTAATGAAATATCCTTTTAACCTTTTAAACGCCGCAATTCAAATTTCAAATTAAAGGTTCTGATTTTTGGCTTAAATGGCTTGTTTCATCATTACTAAAACTATTCTAAACATTTTTTGGCGGAAAAAAAATCATAAGTATGATTTTGAGGATGTTCCCATTTGGGAACATCGGCGTTTGGGGTGAAGTTTTTAGGGGGATTTTCAAAAGGCACATATTTTACAATTAATTCAAATAAAATGATTGAAATAGGTTTTTACTCAATAATTATGAACATTTTTATGATTATGGATGATTTTTTCATTTTTATTATCCATACTTGGACGATTGAGTAACATTTTACATGTTTTTTACGTACACGAAGCTTTTTTGTAAATTTTTCTTACACTATGGATAATATTTTGGTGTAAAAATACATAAGAGTGCTCCCATGCTCTTCAAAGCTAAACAGTTAAGTTTCTGTGAGAAAAATTAGTTTTAACTACGGTTCTATACGGATATCTAGCATAAAATCCACTAATTGCATTCAAATCTAATTAGCTTTCAAAATTGATAATCATAATTATCTCCATTGATTCATTAAAGCTGTGTTTCTCATGGAAGATTCCAAACTGAACCACATATATCTTACATCCAACTTAGGTTTGAAGAGTGTTTTTAGATGTACGCACTTTTCCTTATTTTCAAAATTCTTCAATTTTATTCCTAAAATTTTTATGTAAAAAAAGTACTTGAACAAAAATATATTCGCAAATCCTCAGAAGCACTCCAAATATGCTCTTTGCATAACCCCTACTGATAATTACTGAAAATTAATCGATTGGGGAGTTAGAAAAATATACAAGTGTAAGAATCTGCTATAAAGATTTGGAATTTATATCTCCATAAATCAGGTGAAAAAACAAAAATTACATATTTTTGAATTTAAAACGTCATTCTTAACCTGTTTAGATCCTTTGATACAAAAAAGGTTCAAAAAATTAAAGAAAATAGGAAATAACTTGAAATTTTACATGTTATAAAATCCCCTCAATTACTATACCCCAAACGCCGTTGTTCCCATTTGGGAACATATACGTTGTATTGGTAATTACCCTCCAAAATTGCAATATGAAGTTATTTTGTCAAGCCAAATGGGAAGATGTGTACTTAAGATACCTAAACACAGCAAAATTATTTAAAACTAAATTTATTTAAAATTTTAACAAGTTGAATTTGTGCAACTTTTGGAAGAGCCAAAAATCTCTAATTTTGATGTAAATTCTACAAAAAGGATTAAATTGCATGTGAAAAACTTTTGCATGTAAAATAACTTCATATCTTTGAGGTGATTTCTACCAAGTATCAAATTCCTGCATGAAAAATTAAGTGGTGAAAAAATTCCTTAAAATGATGTTCCCATTTGGGAACATCGGCAGGTAAAAGGTTAAGCTTTAAAGTTTACAAAATAACAGTAGAGATAATAACAGTAATCATTAAATGCTTTAATACAGACATGTGAAGGTTGAGAATACCTCCGCTCGTGTCGCTCCTAAAACGCCACCGAACAGTGCGAAGAACGGACTTAGCAACTCAACATCGAGATTTCGCCGGAAAGGCGGTAGAACTATTTTTGTGTATGAGTTCGGATTCGGCTCTGAGGAATGTGGCAAAGCTTGCTTTTGTAGTTGTTATTGTTATGTTTAATTAAATCTGTAATTTTAACGATGGTGTTCGCTATCGCTGGCGTCTTCCCCCTCACATGGGGGCTCGCCGAAGAAACGATCGCCGGAGAAACCCAGCTACGAGCGCGCTGGTACGATGAAATCAAAAGTTGTGTGGCGGCTTAAATTAAAACTGCTTTGAGCTTGCTTTTTGGACTGTGCGTGAGCATTATGGACTGTGCATTAGTGAACTTTTTTGTGGTCATCCGAGGATAAAACCCAAACCCGTGAGTACTTTTTATTTGACGTTGTTTTCTGTGCTGCAAATCGAAAATGAAGCTTGTTGGCATTCCGCGAATTGCCTATATTTTGAAGACTGCTCCCAAAAATGAAAACTTGATTTTTCACAAATTTATCTTCGGTACAAACGGAGATAGGGGAAATCGAAACCGACTGAGAAACTTTTCGTCTTTTGACCCAACCCTCACATTGACAAATTTGAAAACCAAGTTTTGCCTTCATTCACATTAGAAGAACTTTCGACTATTTGTCGCATACTGGATATCGATCCAGCAGAACAGGCAGATGAGTGTATTAATTGTATTTTCGAAGCTTTAAATGATCTTACCCTTTTAAGAGATGATGTGAGCGATTGCTCTGATTCGGAGCCTGAAATGCAAGATAGTTTTTCGCCTAAAACAACGGTGCGCCAAGAAACAAATTTAAATCTACCAAAAGAAATAAAAGATCCTAGTCCTGAGTATGTTAGAGATACAGAGTCCATTCACACTTTTGAGACTGCCTCTAACTTAGGCATGCAGCCAGACCCACCTTTGTTTACTAAATCTCTCCCAAACAATTTCAATTTTTCTTTGAAAGACTTGACTGAGACCATTCGTGTGTTAAATGGGCTAGATAACCATTCAGTTGAAGATTATCAAGAAGCACAGTCAGTTTATTGGCTACCCAATCAAACTTGTAGTCCAGAAGGAAAGGGAATAGGAGATTTCTGATGATGAAGCAGAGGAGGAGAAGGAAGAAGAGAAAAAGGATGATGAAATGAAGGAGGATGAGGATAAACCCAAAATTGAAGATGTTGGAGAGGATGAGGAAGAAGAGAAAGAAAATGACAGATAGATGAAGAGAAAGAAGATGACTGATAGACGAAGAGAAAGAAGAAGATTGATAGATGGAAGAGAAAGAAAAAGATTGATAGATAGATAGAAGGGAAAGAAGAAGATTGATAGATGGAAGAGAAAGAAGAAGATTGATAGATGGAAGAGAAAGAAGATGACTGACAGATGAAGAGAAAGAAAATGTCAGATAGATGATGAGAAAGTCCCTGAAGAAGAAGATGGTGAAGAAAATGCTGAAGATGACGAATCTGATGAAAGAACTTTTCCCTGATTGACTGTTCCTGAATAACTTTTCCCTGATTGATTGTTCCTGAATAACTTTTTTTCTCCCTAGATTATGACTTTAAACTCTAAACTTTGAAAAAAAAATGATTTTTCTTTTATTTTTTTGAACATTGATTTTTTCATAAATGTTAACCATTCCTTTTGTTTTTTTCAGATCTGCCCTGATGGACTCTCTTTAGAATGTCATATGAATAATTCTTAAATGTTTTAATTTTGATAATAGTTTGATGTCATTTTGTATTTTTCAGCTTTAATTTTTGTTTTGTATTTTTCAGCTTTAATTTTTGTCTTGTATTTTTCAGCTTTAATTTTTGTCTTGTATTTTCAGCTTTAATTTTTGTCTTGTAGTTTCAGCTTTATATTTTTCTTGTAATTTTTAAGAGTTTAAAGTTAAGCTGTTAGATTAATCTTTCTTTGCCAAAAGCTTTTGACAGCTTATTTTTCTTTCTTTAATTTTAAGTGTTAATTTGATGTTATTAGTTGTGATTTTTAATTTTTTGGTTTAATTACTAATTTTGATGTTGTGATTTTTATTTTGAGTATTGATATTGTGAATTTCAATTTTTAAGAATTGATGTTGTGTTTTTTTTGTTTTGTCCAGGAGGTCCTGGGCCGTCAAAATGGCCGAGTGTGAAGGTTGAGAATACCTCCGCTCGTGTCGCTCCTAAAACGCCATCGAACAGTGCGAAGAAGGGACTTAGCAACTCAACATGAGATTTCGCCGGAAAGGCGGTAGAACTATTTTTGTGTATGAGTTCGGATTTAGCTCTGAGGAATGTGGCAAAGCGAGGCGGAATGCGCCGGCTTTTGTAGTTGTTATTGTTATGTTTAATAAATCTGTTATTTTAACGATGGTGTTCTCTATCGCTGGCGTCTTCCCCCTCACAGACATATATATATCTTTAAAATTGACATTTTTATAGGTAACTAATTAATTTATTGAATGTATTCCGTATTTCCCAAAAATATATTAAGCAAAAAAAAGTTTGTTAGATTTTTCCAATTTTAAGTAAAAACATGAATACTTTTAAAAGCTAGTATTTAAAGCTTTATTTTTCCATGGAATTTGTATAGTATTGAAATTAATACTTACATAAGATCGATATAAGACCTTCCAAATTCATAGTCTGGCCACACCAATGTACAAAGTATCCGATAACTATCATCCCCATATCTGTAAGTGATGGTGGTGGCATGTAGTAATGCCGGAATGGACAATAGACAGCTTATGGTCCAAACAGTGAGGATGATCGAACAAGCGAGTGTCTTCGTCATTTTCGGTCTGAGAGGACGTGTGACAGCGACGAACCTAAAAAGATTTTATAAGAAATTTGTTTCAAATAATTTCAAATAAAAGTTAATTTTTTTAATTACGTCGAGGAATGGGTCGCATAGACCATTTCCCTACATAAAAGTTAAAATTTGATTTAACTATTAACTCTTTATCTACTGAAAGTACTTACAAGTCCCAACAACTTTAAAACTACATAGAATAACCATCCTTACTGAATCCCTAGAATAAGGATTAATAAGGATTAGAATAAGAATAAGGAGAATCCTTAGAATAACCATCCTTAGAATATACTGACGATACTTTGCAGGAACATTCTTTTTGTTTTCCTCTTCCAGGATAAAAGTCAGCACAGGTTCTGTGATGAGTATTTTAACAGAAGATTCGAATAGATTTAAAACTGACGTTATGCTTTCAGCTGACATTCGATCGGATTCCCATAATTGTCCTTTTTGTTCCCTCAAAAAGTAAGGAAAGACAAAAGGAAAGTGTGTTATTTTTTAAGATTTAAAACTGCGATAAAAAGCCGTACATTTTTTTTTGTATTGTGAGAATATTTTAGCCCTCAGTGTAGTGACAGTACTAAAAAATATCATATAATTAGCTCTAGCGAATCAAATTTTCAAAAGATGAATATTTTATTTATGTATATTGTATATCCCTTAATTATCAATTTAGTGACTCAAAAATATATGCAGAAATAAATTTGCAGAAAATCATATTTAGTCCAGTCAAATAGTATTTATTTTGGGAAAATTTTGGAGTAGAAGATATTTTTCGCTGTTTTTTGGGGTGCTAAATCCGAATCTGAGGTTTGCCAACAAAATTTCGTGACGGAACATTGTTAAAATTCGAAAAAATGGCAAAAATTCGTCCCTCTTTTTCGTTTTCTGCCCCTAGAACATTACCTTTACGCTTCTGAGCTAAACAGTCAATTCAAAAAATAAAGAAAACTAACCAAGCTACAAAAAAGTAAATTACAAGTTTTCACTCAGACGCATAGTTTCGCCGATAGAGCTCGTTGAAAAAGGGGCCATTTTCGTTCGATTGGTAGGAAATCCAAAAAATGTCACTAGTATCTCCAAAAAAACACATTTTTGTAACAGGATATTATAAAAACTGACTAAATAATATTTCACATGGAATTAACCATCTAAAAACTCCAATGATGATAACTAAATGCATTTTTATTCGAAGATTTCTCTTAAGAACGAAAGTTCAACTGGAGATAATAGTATTCCTATAACTAAGTTGCTTCTTCGAAAATACATGCAAAATTTTTCTATTGACTGCTGTATATGTTTATGAAGGTGCTTAATTCGAATGTGAGATTTGCGAACAAAATTTCGTGACGGAACATTGTGAAAATTCGAAAAAATGCCAAAAGTTCGCCACTTTTATTCGTTTTATACCCTTAGAACATACACTTTGCTTTTCTGAGCAAAACAGTCAATGCAGGAATAAAGAAGAGAAAACAAGCTACAAAAAAGTCAATTACAACTTTTCTCTAAGATGAAGGGTTTAAGCGCTAGAGAACGCTGAATATTGGGAAGTTTTTGTTCGATTGGTGGAAAATCCATAAAATGTCACTCGTATAACCGAAAAGCGGCCTGTTTTGGAACAGGATACTATAAGAACTGCTTCAATTATTTGTTAAGCCCATGAAATCAACGTTCTGCCTACTCAAAAGTTAATATAATTAATTAAACATAACAATAAAATACGACCATTAGCAACATTTTGGGATTATTGTAATATTGCTCATTGTTAAAGACTTTATCAAAGTAAATAGAAAAATAGGTATACGAAATAAATCTAGCATTTAATTAATTAACATTTAAATACACAGAACGTTGATTTGCATGGGCGTAACACATAACTGAAGCGGTTCTTATAGTATATTATCCCAAAACAGGCCGCTTTTCGGTGATACGAGTGACATTTTATGGATTTTCCACCAATCGAACAAAAACTTCCCAATATTCAGCGTTCTCTAGCGCTTACACTCTTCATCTGAGAGAAAAATTGTAATATACTTTTTTGTAGCTTGTTTTCTCTTCTTTATTCTTGTATTGACTGTTTTGTTCAGAAGTCCAAAGTGTGTGTTCTAAGGGTAGAAAACGAAAAAAAGTGACGAATTTTTGGCATTTTTTCGAATTTCAATATGTTCCATCCCAAAATTTTGTTGGCAAACCTCAAATTCGGATTCAGCACCTTCATAAACATATACAGCATTCAATAAAAAAATTTAGCATGTATTTTCGAAGAAGCAACTTAGTTATAGAAATACTATTATCTCCTGTTGAACTTTCGTTCTTAAGAGAAATCACCGAACAAAAATGCATTTAGTTATCATCATTGGAGTTTTTAGATGGTTGATTCCATGTGAAATATTATTTAGGCAGTTTTTATAGTATCCGGTTCCAAAAATGCGGTTTTTTGAAGATACTAGTGAAATTTTTTGGATTTCCTACCAATCGAACGAAAATGGCCCCTTTTTCAACGGGCTCTATCGGAGAAACTATGCGTCTGAGAGAAAAGTTGTAATTGACTTTTTTGTAGCTTGGTAAGTGTTCTTTATTTTTTGTATTGACTGTTTAGCTCAGAAGCGCAAAGGTAATGTTCTAATAGGGGCAGAAAACGAAAAAAGGCACGAATTTTTGCCATTTTTTCGAATTTTCACAATGTTCCGTCACGAAATTTTGTTAGCAAACCTCAGATTCGGATTCAGCACCCCAAAAAACATACAGATAGCGAAAAATATCTTCTACCCCAAAATTTTCCCAAAATGTCCTTATTTTATGACAATTTGACTGGATTAATTGCAATAGATAAAGGGTTAATGCGTTAAAAATATTTCCTTAAAATCCCTTTATTGTTTTAAAAATGCAATTCAAATAAAACGATAAGCTGCTTTGAGTGAAGATTAAATTTCTACTTACAACATTTAAATCTATACAAATAAAATCTAAAAAACCGTTCAGAATTTTCGTCTAGTTTTTTTAAAACTTCGTTCAGAATATGAATTAAAAATAACAGGTATTTAATTCTGAAGCGATATGGATAAATCTCACTTTATTGATGAGGTATGTTTCGATGAATATTATTTCAAAATATTTTCCATTTCTATTTTAAGTAAGATCGGATTTAATTGTTTCTTAAACATCAAGAACTGGTTTTATATGCTTGGGGTGGATTAAGTCAAGTCATTTAAGCTTGGAATTACTTTGAACGACTTTAAAAGGTTAAAATTACTGAGAATATTTCGCTCAAAGGTTTTACTTCATTTATAGTTACGTTAAATTCATTAAAGTTATTCTTTTTATTTCTTTATTCAGTACTTTGTATGTATTTTGATTTTAATATTCTAGAGAGACCATACCACCCACAGAGATTCTACCCATGGAAAGATTCTTTCTAACATCCTTCAATACTCTTAGGTACAAAGCAATTCTAAAAGACACATTCTAAATCAACACATCAATAAGGATGTCCAAATTCCGAAAACTCGAATCTTGAAAGAAACCTAAATCCTGATTAAAGAAAGCGTTTTAACTTCATTTACGAAACGAAATTGTTTTCTTAATAAAAACAAACTTCGCAGGGAACCCCTATTTATGTATTCAAGTAACAGTTTGTAGATTTTAATTACTTCTATTCACTTTCAAAGTAAGAAAAATAAATGTTAAAAGTGTTTCTTTCCTTAATCTAAGTGACAAAAATGTTTTTAAGTTATAAAACTATACCCTTTCCATGATTGTTTTATAATGCAAAAATTTTACTGAAAGGGCCTAGATACTTTTGAATAAGTTATTCGTAAAAAATAACGCTACACCGAAGCTCAATGGGGGTGTTTTCACAGTTTGTTAAAAATGAATTCCTTTAAAAACTTCAACTCATTATTTATTTTACTTACGTGCATCAAGAAAATCTGTTTTGGGTCGGGTAAGAGAAAAAAGACTCTGATTTCAGAAAGATTGAGATAATTTTTCACTAGTTTTTCCGATGTCTCCTATGTTTTTCCATTTTTTTTTGCATCGTGAAAAATTTAGTCGAAAACTATGTCCATTGTTTAAACGTGCTTGAAGTTTCCGGACCGAGTACTCTTTTGTTATTCCCTAGAGCACTATACTTCAAGCCCTGCGACAGCTTACTTCAAATTTGAAACTCAGCCAACAGACTTCTCCACTACTAACTTTCAGAAAAGACTCCCTCAAATATGACGAAAGCCGATTTGCTACCAGATTCTCTTCTGAAACATTTCGGTAAAAGGAGTTTTATATCATACGGTTGTGGAGGTAACTATAAATGTTGAAGGTTCAGTATTCAGAAATATAGAACTAGTATTTTAACAACTCTGATGGAAGGGGATCTTATATAATAGTTATACTCCTAATCGCTTAATCTATACTAATATATTTCAGTTAAAGAAAAGAAGATTACACACCATAAATTAGGTAGGTGAGTGAGGTTTTGAAATTGGAAACTATGTATGAAGTTTTTTATGCGCAGTAAAAGTTTACAGGTAATATCAACAAGATCTTGAAGTTGTTAATTGGAATTAGTAATCTGACTCCTATCATATAATCATATTTTAGTTGTATTTGTAATAGTATTCGGTTGGAAGGAACGAAGAAAACTATTTTTACTACATTTCTAATTAATAACTAATTACCATTAAGATATCCGACTGGTCTAAAATTCTCATTTTTTTCAAAAAAAAATTTTATGATGTATTCTGGAAGCCAGTTTAATAAGGTTTCCAAAAATATCTTACTTTTTATTCTAGCTAAATTAGAAAAAGAGTTACATCAATTTTTAGTATCCAAAAATCTATCTCGTACTGTGGCCAGAAATATCTTTACACGCGTTTTGTGAGGAATGGTATTTTTGAGCAGTAGGGTTCACGGTAAATACTATTTTAAGTATGATTACAAAACTTTCTGAGTTTGTTGTTCATATTATTATGAATGTTTTGTTCTATTATCTAAAGCCAGTTCTTAAATAAAACTTTTTTCCAAGTGGTTTTGCATAAAATATCGGATTTTTTTGGTAAATTTCCATAGAAGGTGGTTTTGAACATCTGTATCTCTGAACCTTGTGTTAATATTTTAATTTCTGTAGTTCACGACATAGATGTATATATGTATAAACTTCAGTTTCTGCCAAACAACATGTTTGTATCTTATTTAGAACTTTTATAAACGTGTTTGGCGTAACGTGAAAATTTGCTTTTATTTTCGTACAAATGTCTCAATATTTTGAAAAATTATTTTTAAAAAATTTTGCTTTTCAGTTTTTTTGTAGTTTTGAAACATATCCTATTACAAAATAACCTTTTAAAATTTATTTAAGGAATATTTAAAAAAAATGTCTCCTAGACCAGTCGGATACCTTAACTAGATAACAAAGATAATATCTTACCGGTTTTCATAGTAATTCTAAAGGTGAAAAATTTAAAGCTTAGCGTCACATTTCATGTTTATGAATGTTTCTCATGTTTAATCATGAAAATGACGTATTCCAACATTTCTCAAATCTTTTTACCCACGGTAAGCGTACTCGAAAACACAATCTAAGATTGATGGATGTTGAGTTTTTGTTTTAACACATTTCCGCTGAAATATTGGATCGGATAACTTTTCAAATGAAAGAGGGAAAAGTGAAGGATCATTTATAACAAATCTTTCTAACAAGACCAGCTGCATAAGAGCTTTACATCGTAAAACGTTAGAAACGAAGTTAGTTTTACTCCATTTAAATAGTGAATTGGTTGATAAAAATACTATTAACGAACTTAGAAGTGAAAATTCAAAAGGTTTTCTGTCTTTCCTAAGTCAAAATAATTTGCTTGATAAAGTATCTGGGACATCCGATAAAAACTAAAAAAGTTGCGCATAGAAATTTTATTTGTATATTGTGACGGAGAAAGAAGATGCAGACCAAATCCAAAACACTTGATTTATTATAACTTTAAAAACATTTAAGAAGTTTAAGTTAAAAAGAATAAATGAATTAAAACCCTAAAATCTAACGAGTAAAAAACAGGAACGAAGCAGCAAGATCGAAATCCCCCTTCCTGAAGAATGACCACAAATATATACGTAACCTCTCCAAGCTCCAAGTGATGACGAAACCCATACTTCCAATCATCAGCTCGAATCCTCTCCCGAACGGCACACCTTCCCGCAAGAGGACTCGAACCCCTTACCCGAGTCGAACCCAACACTGGAGTCAAACCCAACACCGGACTCGAACCCCGTGGCAATATTATAGGGAGCTACCGCTCCAGCTCGCTGTCACTCACTATCCCCTGAAAACTGCTTAAGCAGAGTCTTCTGAATTGCTTCACAATCTTCACAAAACACAGCTCACTGAACTTAACTCACTTTATAAAATAATAAGAGCAATTAGAAGAAGAAACGTCAGCCAACTTTTCATAATTACGTTTCGGATCATGTCCATAAATAACACTCTTTTAAAAGTTTTAATATTCATTTACTCTAACTTATATCAATAATTTAATTAAAAATTTTCCTTAAAAAATATCCAGCACGTCTATTAATTACTATTTGTTAATCAACATTCTCTGAAAAAAGTGTAATATAAGTATGAACCAATGTTATGGGGAACGGATGGCCGGTTGGGTCTGCTCACTGCCCTTCACGCCAGCAGTATGTGTACTGTTTCCGTCGTCAGTTCGATTCTGACCTCGCCCCTGGGTGTATTTTCCTTCTTTGTGTCAGTAAAAATTATGTTGTGTCTGTCTCACTTGACGAAGGTGTATAAGCGGATCCTTGAGATCAAGCACACATACCGGAAAATATATGTTACCCCAACCAACCCAACCCAACCAATGTTATTTTTCTATGTATGTTACTAATAGAAACTCGTTAATCTAGTGTTTTATCATCCCTATTTTTGTTTCAACCCAGACATGCTAAGCAGTACTCGTTAAGCTTTATTGAAAATAATAAACCATCATGACACTTATTATTTACATACAATTATTTTCGATTATCAGGCTAAAAATTCAGATAAAATGTGTGCCCTTTTAAATGCGAGTACATTTATGTACATTTTTAAAACGTAAAAAAACTTAATTCATCATAAAATATGGCATCAATTAGTTGTTGTGATTGGAATTTTTTTTAAATTCAACAGTTTTTGGCAAATACTCGAAAGAATCCGGAAATTTTGATACCAGAAATGTGCCCTTCGGTTCAGTATTTAAAAATTTTTTCTCTGTAAATTGTTCACCAAAAACATTTTTTTAGAATAGAGGGATTTCAAGTTAATTTTTTTGTTCAAACTTTCCAGTATTTGCTAATAATTACTATCTATTGTATTATCCCTCTAACATTTTGAAGATTAATTTTAATAATTGGTCATCATAATTTATTTCAAATGAACTTCTGTAAGTAATACTTATTTAAGAAGGGAATCTCAATTTCCAAATGGTCTCTCAAATTGATCCTACTAAAATAGCCGAATAATTACAAGCAACAGGTAAACATGCACGATATATTATTAAATTACTGCGTAAAGAAATTAAATAACCCAACTCATGATGATGATGATGATGATACTGTTAACAAACCTTTCCTATGCATTCATTCTTGAGCCTTAAGTGGCCTAAGAATCTCGAGTTCAAAGCCTCTTATGGGTGAGTCTTTTACAAAATAAACTTTATCATTCAAGAAATGAGCATCTTCTAAAATAAATTAACCCATAGAACAAAAAAGAACCGAAGAGACCGCCTCTATTGTTTTACCCGACGGAAACATAAAAGGCAGTTGCTGGCTTAAGAGTCTTCAGCAACTGCCTCAATCAGCTTCTATTCAGCCCCCTACCGATCGAATTTCGGTTATATGGCTCTCAATAGATTAATTAAGGATGCATCCGTCCGTAAAACTTGATTACCTCAGCTCAGAAGTATAAAGTGATTTTCCAGAAGAAAAGAAAACAAGAATTGAAAAAAGTAAATAAATAAAAGCGTGGATAATGTATCAGAGTTATCCTTCTAAATCCTTTGAAGTTTTTTTATTCGTTTTTTTTTCATAAAATTATTTTTTAAGAGTCAAATTTGAAGCTTTGAAGGAGCGATTACTGGATAAATTTTCAGTGATAAATTTCATTTTCAGGGATAAAACTTCGATATCACGGGGGTTGTTCTTTTAATGTTGGTGATTACAGGATATTAAATTTTAAGCCAGTTTCGTAGGAACTCATTTTTATGAGATAGCCAGAGTTCTTTAGCCTTACATAAATCACTTGAAAAGTATTTGGGGATTTTTTAAAATTAAAACTGGTGGTAGCTATTCTACATTATGTCAGTTTTCGTCAATATCTTTAATATAAAGTGTTTTTTACTTGATAATTAAAACCAAAAAAGAGAATTAAGGTACTTATATTTCTATAGTTATATTAGGTTCTACATTTTTCTATGTTTTGATCTAAAGATTTATATTTGCTTAATTTAAAAGATAAAATAACATACAGTAGCTAGTCTTGTTTACAATGTAATGTAATCCTTTCCAATAGAATAGGGATTTGAATTCCGTTTTCATTTTAATACGCTTTGGGACTTCTTTTGCAAATAAACGAAGGGGAGAGTGGGGCGCATTCGCACAAAAAGTGCATTTCGGCATACTTCTCTCGATCTAGATGAGACATTGAAACAAACTCGGATTCAAATGAAAGTTAAGACCTTTCCCGATATTTTAGAACGATAACTGGTCGCATTCATCTATAATTTCTAACCTATATAATCAATCTAAAAAACGAGAAATTTCGTGCGAATGTGCCCCATGCGTGGGGCAGTTTCGCACACGTGTGGGGCACATTCGTACACATGGAAAAAAAATATACAATAATTATTTTTACAAACTAAAAAGATTATTGTACTTTAAAGTAAGGATAATTAAACGAAATATTTGGCACTTTTACATATTTTTCCTCTAAATTGAAGATTTTTTTTACAAAAAGAAAACAGCTTCAGAAAATATTGAACATCTAAGTTTTTTATAAGGAAAACAATTGTAGTAATGAAGAGTATATTGCACATTGACATACTTCACAATATAATTAGTTAGAAAAAGTTCAACCAATATTTTAACTGTCAGGTTTTATTCGAAAAGAAAAGTGAACCAACAGCTCGCTTATTAATACCTGAAACTGACGGTTGGGGATCTTATAATACGATATTATGTTTTTGTATGAATGTTGAATCATTACTTACGGGGAAAATAAAAGTTTCGTCATTAATTTTATATAGTTTTTCATCATTAATTTTAAATAAGAACCATTCAATTCTAAATTTTCAATTTGACCAACATAACAAAATTTTCTTTTTAGTAGCAAATTCTACTAGAATAAAATCACTTAAGTCCAAGTCAATTGGTATTAAACAATTATCAGGGATATTTATTTCTTCAATGTTTAAATTTGGGTCTAAATTCCTTAAAACTGAAGCTTTCTTTAAGATGTTATTATTATCACCAAATTTTGAAACAATTACAATAAAAAACAATTAAACTTCAAGTTATTAAATATACTGCACTTATAAACATATAAATCAGTTTCATAATCAAAAATGGGAAAGATAGGCACATTCGCAATGTCCGAATCTGCCCCATCTTTTGGTGTACGAATGTGCCCCATCTACCAGTTCAAGCTTACCAAGTCCCAACAAGATATTTATAATTAAAGCAGGGAAATAAAACCTTTCTAGAAACTTACTTTAGTAGTGCCTCTACTGAATAAAATGCTGAATGTCCACTTGAGAGTTATTTTTGATTGATATTTTACGCCAACAAAATGACAAGAAAATTTACTTTGCTGCTTCTAACGCTAGCAAATTTCTAGTACGTATACAACAAAATGGATCAAAGCTTTGAAAATTCATGCAGGAGGTAGTCATGCATCCATCTACTGGTATTTTTTTCAGATTTTTAAATTAATAATTACTAGGGGAAATGCCGTCTGTCCGAATGTGCCCCATGTGTGTGCGAAATAGCCCCACTCTCCCCTATACATATTTATAAGGATAAAAGTTTCGTTAAATTTAAATTTTTAATCGTGTATTTATAAGAAGTTGAATTTAATGAAACATTGTTTTATGTGAACTTTAAAGAGCTATTTTCAATAGTGGCAGTAGCATAAAAAAGAACTTTATTAAAGTGCATATGGAATCATTTAAAATCTTTAAGTAATTTTGTAAATTTACAGTAAAACTAGCCATGAATCATGCATTCTTTCCAGTTTTTAAAGCGGCCGAAAACATTTTTACGAAAATCAGCGTTTGCGGTCTATTTTTCAAACCGCAATTTTGAAAAGAAATTATATCACGAGAACTAACAAAATTCCTCATTATGTTCATAAATATACATATATTCAAAATCCCCTTTGTTTGAAATCTCCACCTATTTCCAGTTTTTCAGAAAAAAAATTTCAAATACGAAACTTTATAAAAAGTAACAGAACTTTTGAGACAACCCACTACTCTGCTACATGTCTTTTCTCTTATCAGGGAAATATTATCCCACAAATTAATAAATACGAATCGCTTAAAAATATTATATTCCGTAAAATTTCTCCTTAGAGCTTATAGTACATATTCACTATTTAGCTACGTGTATCAGTCTTGTTGCATTCCATTGTATTTTCCCTAAAATCTGCAACCGACCGCAATTGCGGTGAGCTTTTAAGCTCACAATAAATTTCAACATTACAGATAAAACACTGTTTTTGTTTATCATACTTTTTACGGAGTATTTCTAATAGTACGGGAGCTGGCGTTAAAATGAAAAATTCATCTGCTCGTACACGATTTTAATATGACAGGATAGTGTTAGTGGTGTTGATCACGGAATTGAGCGTCAGCTGGTCAGGTATCGGTGGGTTGAGCGTGGGGAGGGGGTCAAAGTTGCAAAAAAAGTAAAAAATAAATTCATCTGCTCTTGTATGAAACTTGGTGGAGATGGTAGTTTAGGCCTTCCTGATTACAAAAATGACCGTCAGCTGGCTGGGTGGCCGTGGAATGACCGTCAGCTGGTCACGTGAACTTTCAAACAAAAAATTTATCTGACAATGCATGGAACTTGGTAGGGTTGTCAATCTCTATTACTTGAAGTAATAACGAGTTACTAGTCTTCAACTTACACCAGCAACTCATGAATTAATGTCTGTTGTACTAGTAACTGGTTATTATTTATGTAACAAAGCTTGATTTCCTACCAAGTTTCTTGCTTTGTCAGATAAATTTTTTGTTTGAAAGTTCACCTGGCCAGCTGACGGTCCCAGCCTGCTGACGGACATTTTTGTAATCAGGAAGGTCTAAACTACCATCTCCACCAAGTTTCATACACGAGCAGATGAATTTATTTTTCTTTTTTTGTACCTTTGACCCCCCTCTCCACGCTCAATCCACCGCTACCTGACCAGCTGACGCTCGATCCCATGATCAGAACCACTAACACTATCCTGTAAAATTAAAATCGTGTACGAGCAGATGAATTCTTGAAATTTAACGCCAGCTCCCGTACTATAAGTGAAGGGTTTTCCAAATGGTGTAAAATGAATTCAAAACTAACAGTTGTAGAGTTTCTAGACCATAAAAAGCAATTTAGTTGAACAGCTACACTTAGCAAAAGTACAACTTTCAGCAAGACATTTCAACGGAAAAGCATCCAAAAGCGGCTATAGACAGTTATCACCACGTCCTCCCATTCCCATTTGGCTCAGCCCCGGGAGATTCGCTAGACCTATTCCATTATCCGATATTTTCCCGTAAAAGTTTGGGCCCAATAGCCTCCATTGATCTTTCCAGGCTTCAAACGCTTTAGGATTATAACTCACTTCCATCTTTTAAGTTTCATCCTTTTACTAAGCAAGGCTTTCTCGAATACTTCGATCAGAAATTGACTTAAACATGAGAACATTGAAATTTGAGATCCATCAAAATTTCTAAAGCATAAGAATTTAAAAGTAACTTTGCCTGTTTCTTGGGAAAGGAATAAAATCAATTTCCCCACTTCAAAAATCCTGAATTATGTTCATCTTCACTTGTCTGGGGCCTTTATACATAGCTAATGAAACTGAGAAAGTAAGAATTCATTCGATTTATTGAGCGTTATTATTCAAAGGACTCGATTGATACCTTTTGAAAGAATCGATAAAATCCTGAATAGTAATTGAAAATCAAAAAAGATTTAACCATAATAAATTACAATCCTTTTTTGAAAAGCATTATAATAGATTTAAAATTTTCCTACTAACCAAAGGTTTGAAATGCAGGAAATTAATTCACTATTAAAATTTTTCATGGGTTTAAAAACCCAGATAATTTAAATTATATCTCTCTATATTAAAAAAAAGTTACCGTCACCGCGGCCGCCGCGGCCGCCGCCGCTGTTTCAGAAAATTTTATTTTTCAACTCTTTGAACTCTCATAACACAAAAACTACTTGATAGAAATTTATGAAATTTGAAACATTTGCAGAAGAATATTTGGGGCACATTCTCGAACAAAAAGCTAACAGATGTGATAGTTAGTTCTGGGGTATTTTTAAGGTCAAAGTTGAAGTTTTTCTTTTTTCGCCGCGTAATCCAGTTCAGCGAAATCTATTAGCAGCAGAACTATGATTTTTTGCAGCCTAATACTCTGAAGTATGAAGATGTGCACTACGTCGCCCTTTTTTTGAATTTCGAATTTGGTTTAGAGTAATTAATTTTTTAATTTTCGAAATTTTTGACACTTTTTCGTTTTTTTCTATCTAAAATGAAAACTAATCACGGTATCAATATGATGTTTTGAACACTTATATTCTTATTTTTTAGAAAGAGATTGGCGTTTAATTCTTTAAAAAATTCTAATTAGTTTTGGAATTATTAAGCATCAAAGTTTCATTTTTTTCATAGTTTTAGTAGGTCTTTATCAGACGTGTTTAATGTTTTTAAATTATATATTTGCCTGTTCACTAGATTTTCACGAGCACAGATATTTAAATTGAAAGTTTTGAGGTGCATATTTTTGCTCTAAGTTTGCTAGCGATATAGTATAGACTTGTTTATTAATCTTTTAAAGATACTTCGATATTTTTTGAAATACTAGAGAAATAAATAATTTAGCTTTTTTGAGTGTTATTTGTGCCGATGAAAGGAAGAGGATTTTCGAGAAGTTTGTTTTACTCTGCTAAAGATCGATTGCAGATATTACAGATCGCGAAGCGATCTGTAAAGAGCTGCATAGCAGTTACGGGGGTTGGTGAGCGTAAGCGAGCAGGGGGCGGTAGATCCCTATCCATTAAATTATTGATAATTTAAAAGGAATATTTCAGTAATAGTTTTATTTTGATATTTTCGTGGTAATGATCCGAATTAAGTTATAGAAAAGTTTGAGAGATAAGAAGTTTCGATATTAAGTGATCATCAACTACACTGTTCATTTAGAATTAGCGCCTGAGACGTAATGTATTAGAAGCATTTATTATTCTAATTATCGTCGAAAAAATTTTCTTCTGCAATGACAAGTCAGTCTAAGCAGAAGTAGTTAAAATACTATAGAAACAATCGGTCACTGAAGTTGTCTGATGAGCGTTATTAAGCATTGTTGAGCGTTTTTGATCCTTTTTCAGGCGCCTATTCTAAATAAACAGACTATAAGCAGACAGATTCCAGGTTGTACTGGATAGTTGAGATGAAACAAGCGAGCTCTGCTCAAAGAACTGCGAAGCAGTTCCGGGGGTTGGTGAGCGATAGCGAGCAGGGGGCAGAGCCCCCTAGTTTATGTAAATAAAAGTATTATACTTGAGAAAGAATAAATTGATCCTTGATCCATACAACATTTTAAGAATAGAATACTTCAATAAATATATACTCTGTAGGGTAAAATTTTAATACATTCACATAAATTCTATACTTGCATATTTTTCAGAAGAATAGGTAACAAAATGGATAAATTTCTTATAAATCAATAAATCATTCAATAAAAGAAAAATTATCAATAAATATGATGCATAGAACTTTCTTTTGATTTTTATATTATCTCTCAAAGTTTCTCGTTGCACATAAATAATACAATCAATAAAGAACTTTTTAAATAAGCCGCTTATACATGGAATATTTACAGGTTTCAGTTTTGTATTATTATTTTACCAAATAGATACTTATTTTATTTTCACGACAAAGGGTTATTTTATGTACTCGTTGTATATAACACATTTATCAAAACACCTAAAATAGCTCTCTGTTCCGTTCATTGACTTAAGTCAATTTTCAAAAGCCTGTCATATTCTTTTTAGTCCAGTCAATCCGTGCTCAAAAGTGACGTTTTCAAAACATTTGTATAGAAGTTTTTTTTTCGACGGTTTTATATGTTTTCGAGGGCGCTGATTACGATTATGAAGTTTGCTGCCACGTGAGAGGTCGGCTTCATATCGAAAATCGCAAAAAATCGTAAAATTTTCAAGTTTTTTTTAGATTTTTGCCTATATTTCTAAAACTATAAGTTTCACGAAGAAAACCTCAATTACAAAATTAAAGGTGATAAAATTTCCTATAAAAAACACTATTCAACTTTGATTTTGTGATGAGTGGTTCTACCGCTAGAGCGCGCTGAAAAACATATATTTTTTCGCTTTTATGCAAAAAAGTGAAAAACGCGCGCTTCAAACGTCTGTAAAATAAAAAGTATGCATTTTATTGGAAAAAAGCTTATATCAAGTGAAAGATAATTTAATTTTGCATAAAATGCACTAAAAAGTTTTGATTTTCTGTCAAAAACTGTTTACTCTAGAGCGCGCTGAAAAAAAAGCGATTTTTGCCATTCTGGAAAAATGTGAGAAGTGTCCACTTCAGCCCTTTATAAAATGGAAAAATAAGCATGTTAACTAAAAAAAATTGCATAACATGAAAGAGCATTTAATTCTCTACCTAAAACAATTCTTAACATTTAGTTTCCTTAAAAGGGGGAGAGAGCGAGGCGAAAAATTTAAGAATGCCTACTGGCCCGCTGAATCGATCCCTCGGTGATTCGATCTCTCTCCTCCGTACTCCAAGGAACCCACCTTACCGGTTAGTTCAGTGTCCCGGGCAGCTCAAAAACAGAGATCGATTCAGCTTATGGATCGATTCAGCGAGCAACGTCTGGAGAGTAGAGCGAAAAGGGGGATTTCTCGACATTTTCGCTTCGCATCCTCCCTTTTTACGAAAACAAAAATATGTAAAGAACCAGCTTTGGTAGGAAATTTAACGCTCTTTCATGTGGTATAAATTTTTTTTTGATAAAATGGTTGTTCCTTGTGTTTTTTAAGAGGTAAGCGTGGGCACTTTTTACTTTTTTGCAGAATGACAAAGTTTCACTTTTTTTTAACGCGCTCTAACGAATCTTGTTTTTGTCAGAAAACCAAAGTCAACTAGTGAATTTTGTAGAAAATTTAATGAACTTTTAGGTGATATAAACCTTTAGTAAGTTATAAGCGTCTGTTAAGTTTTATTTGAGGTGGAAGAGCACGTTTTCCGGTTTTCCGCAGCAAATACGAATAATTGCTGGTTTTCAGAGCGCTCTAGCAGCAGAACCTCTCGTCCGAAAAACAAAATGAGACAATGCATCTTATAGGAAATTTTATGTACTTTAATTTGGTGTAGTGTGCACTTTCGAAAAATTAATTTTTTTTTAGGTACAGTTAAAATAACAGCAGAAAGTATACAATTTTTCAGGTTTTTTGCAGTTTTTGATGGGGAGATGATCTTTTACGGAAATGAAAACTTGAAATTCGGATTCAGCACTTCAAAATACACATAAAAACGATCATTAAAATTTTTTTACAATTTAATACACGAATTTCATATTTTGCTTGATTTTCCGTGAAATGTACCAATAAAATTGTAAAATAATATTTTTTTTACTTTATTTATCATTCTTAATCATCAATTCATTATAAAATATTATAAAATTCCTTTTTCATTGGTAATATACCAAAGATAAAGCGCTGATTGGAGTTAGACTTGTAAGATGGTTCAATTTCGCACACGGCATTACTCCCCGTTTTCGCTTCCCGCCCTTTTCCCTCACGACAAAATTTGAAAGTTATAGACGTTTTCTGTACAAAATAAAATTATCTTTCACGAGGTATAATTTTTTTTCCTATAAAATTCGTACTTTTTGTTTTATAGAATCTTGAAGCGAGCGTTTTTAAATTTTTTGTAGAACGCCCAAAAAATAGCTGTTTTTCAGCGTGCTCTAGCGGTAGAACCACTCATCGCAAAATCAAAGTTGATTAGTGCTTTTTATAGGAAATTTTATCAACTTTAATTTTGTAATTGAGGTTTTCTTCGTGAAACCTATAATTTTTTAAATATAAGCAAAAATCTGAAAAAAACTAGAAAATTTTACGATTTTTTGCGATTTTCGATATGAAGCCGACCTCTCACATGGCAGCAAACTTCATATTCGTAATCAGCGACCTCGAAAACATATAAAACCGTCGAAAAAAAAACTTCTATACAAATGTTTTGAAAAAACCACGGATTGACTGGACTATTTGCATTAAGTCGAGAATTATACTGTTTCTTCAGCCCTATTCATTTTATAATTAACCGGTTTTTGTATTCAGAATCCACAAATTAAAGAATGTTTGAAACTCTAGAGTCTATTCCTAATGATGCTTGAGATGCAAACTCAACTTTCATTTATCTTTGCAGTGTTCTAATTCTGCTGATGACAGAACGTCCTTTTCAATGTAGACAATGTAGACTTTTCAATGTATGGAATCTGCTAAATAGGGAATAGAGCTAAAATCAAACTAATTGGTTCTTCAAAAATCTTTAGATAATTAAATTTCAAGTAATAAAGTATTATAAGAACTTACTTGAAATATATTTACATTAGGGTTTTTTAAGATAATTTCTTCCTGAAGAACTTGAATTTATGAAAAATACTAAAATTATTTTGTAACATAAAGAATAAAATTTCTAATCATCACAATGCTAATCACGAATGAATTCAATTTAATTTTAATGCATTTTTAAATGAAGCACCTACTTGAAAGGAGAATTTCACCGTTTATCGCTGGTTAAGCGGACAATAAGTGTAAACTCACCGTGGACCGGTTTCCGTCCTTGTTAGAAGGACGAACAAGGACGAAACCGGTCCACGGTTGGAGGTGACGCTTGAGAGTTGTGAGTTTACACCTAAGCACCTACTTACTTACATTGACATCTTTTAACAACTGTAAAAACCTTTTAAAATGGACGAAAACGATTAAACATATACGAATAAAAATATGTTTGAAATAATTTTTTTTCAGCTCTTTAATTGTAGTATTTACAAGTAAATGTAACTGAATGAATGGTTCTAACAATTTCTTTAGTGGATCATAACACCTAAAAGACATAATAAAAAATCTCACACCGATTAGTACATAAACTAAGTATCCATTTCAAGAAAAAAGGAGAAGTTTGATATATAACACTGACGTTGTTTGTCGTGTGCAACTAAAATTGACTGAAAATTTATTCAAGCAGAAAAGCTTATAAACTCTTTAGGGAATAATTACGTCTATAATTATGGACAGCTTGTGTGATGACAAAATGATTTGTTGCGGCATGATTTGCATGATAATGTGGTGGGAAAACTCTCATCTGAGTGCGAGAGCTTATAAAATCGCTAGATAATAACCACTTTTGAGTGTTTAACTACAGATATTTAAAAATGGATGAAAGTGTAATAAGAATTTTTAAGGGCTGTTGTAATAAACAAAGCTAAAATAGCTTCAAAATTTATTCTTTATTTTAATCACCTTTTCATAATCTATAAAATCTCTAGGGTTTAATTTTGAATTGATATTTTTTCGGTATTATTTTAATCTGTGTGATCCAACCCTTGGTCCTCGTGCTTCTTCGATGAGATTTTCATGACCCCCACGGGGATAAAACTTAATAAATATTCAATCAACATGAAATCTCATAATCCATTTAGTCGTATTAATATGTAGTGGTAAAGAATCTGATTTTAAATGTTAACACCTAACCTTTTTTAAGTATTTTTCAATTTTGCTACTTTTGGTAAACACTTTTAGCTTAAATTTCGCGTACCTTTTCTTTTTAAAACCCCAAGTCTTAACCCTCATCAGGCTAGACTATTTGTGTGTGACAACGGCTTGTACTAAATATATTATCTAAAAACTTGGTCCAGCATATGAAGGAAAAGTAGTGCAAAGAGTTTAGATTCCTTATATGGTATTTATGATTAACTGAAGCACTTAACTTTAATAATAATAATAATAATTATAGTAATAGTAATAGTAATAGTAATAGTAATAGTAATAGTAATAGTAATAATAATAATAATGTAGTAGTAGTAGTAGTAGTAGTAGTAGTAGTAGTTGTAGTAGTAGTAGTAGTAGTAGTAGTAGTAGTAGTAGTAGTAGTAGTAGTAGTAGTAGTAGTAGTAGTAGTAGTAGTAGTAGTAGTAGTAGTAGTAGTAGTAGTAGTAGTAGTAGTAGTAGTAGTAGTAGTAGTAGTAGTAACAACAACAACAACAACAACAACAACAACAACAACAACAGTAACAGTAACAGTAACAGTAACAGTAACAGTAACAGTAACAGTAATAATAATAATAATAATAATAATAATAATAATAATAATAATAATAATAATAATAATAATAATAATAATAATAATAATGAATTTTCAAGGATATAAAGGATATAAAGGGGAATCAATCCCGGGTAACTGAAAAAGTCTATACATTGAGTAACACTGTTGAAATTAAAAAAAATACAATTCATCATTAATGAGATACAAAAAGGAAAGTACATGGTACAAAATAATGAATTTTTTAAAATGAATACTTGTTTTTACAAAACACACAAAGTATTTAACTCAAAAATTAATTAGGTTGCCAAACAACTGAGGCAAAAAATTAAATTACGTTGTGCTTCCATTTAAAAAGGTTCTTAACGTCATTTAAGGGAATGATAAAATTATATAAAGAGAGTTTGCATGAGGGATAGGAATAAATGTTTTGTAGTTCTGCAGGTAGACTATTTAATAACTAAGGTGCAAGATAACAGAAGTATTTTCGAAATATCTCCTTATAGAAGCGTGGAATCTGAAAAATTTCACTAATTCTCCTTTCGTTAGCCCTATTGCAAATATATCTCTATTGCGAAACAAGATAAGTGTAATTTTATAAAAACAACAGGTCGTTAGGGGAGTAAACCTAAACTTTTAAAGTCAACATAATAGGAAATATTAAAACTTAAAATTTTGAAACATTTATTTTGAATAGAAATTTAAGACAATAAGTAAAATACGGAGATTATAAATTTATAATCTCCAATACAAATTATTATTCAATAGTTGATTACAGAGCAAACCAAGAAAAATACAGAGTTTTAAAAAATATTGTGTAACTTTATTTTTTAGGTGATGAAACTTTGCGTAACTCACCAACATGGGTTTTCCATTTTAGATTTGAGTCGATAAATAAACCCAAATATTTAATATTTTTAACTTGTTCAAGTGTTTGACAGTTACAAATAAAATAGTCATAACAAGAATTAAAATGAAATTTAATATCTAGCTAAATGAATGTTTGTTTAAGATTTAAGTAAATATAATTAGAGATAAGTCCTTAATGATAAACCATTTTCTGATTTCGATGAAGTTATTTTCAATCTTTAATTTAAGTTCTAAAATTTTATCACAAGAATAGATTAATGCCGAGTCTTCTGCATAGGTTATCATTTTGCCAAAGAGTTTCAGTTTACAAAAATCGTTTATAAAAATGAAAAACAATAATGGGCCTAAAATAGATTCCTGAGGCACACCGCGATTTACAATTATATAGTCACTTAAACTGTTCCCAATTTTTACTCGTTGTTTTCTATTGAAAAGATACAAAATGAACCATTTAAATATATTGCCTCTGAATCCAGCATAGTTAACAAGGAATGGTTTACGTTATCGAAAGCCTTAGAGATATCTAGAAAAATCGATACAAAAACAAGTTTATTAAATTCTATAAGTGCGGGTTCAGTATTTTTGCTCTTATAATATAGATTTCCATAACATTTAAAAAGTACTTTTTGGTGAATACATTTTTAATAATTATTATCATAAAATAGTTTTTCTATCCTGGCAGACGTGCACGTTAGAAGAAAGTTGTTATGTGTATTTTAAGGTATCGTGCTATGAGCGTATGTGCTTTAAGCGTTCATAGATAAAAAATCGAAATTAAAAATCCTAAAAATCTAGATGGAATCGGTAAGTTAGTGATTTTATTTGCTTTTTGTTGTGCTCGTTTTAATGATCGTTTTTTGTGACTTGCATGTTTTATGTAACTTCAAAGAGTACTGAGCCCCTTTTTCTGATTCGTCGCTATTACTGATTACTCTCCAAAAGAGTTTGGTTATAGTTAGAGCAGGGGGTTTTGGGGGAATGCAGCCCCATCTCAACTTTTTACCCCCTCTTAAACTTTTTACATTTTCTCTGATGTTGAAATTCAAAATTTTATTTTCTATTCATTTTCAAGCCTAAAAAAGTTCAATATGCACTAATTTTACCATCAAAATAGATTAAAATGCTAGTAACATTTATTCCCTCGTAACACATTTGAACAGCAAGTAGCGACAAAAATCGGAAAAATTCAAATCAAAACAATGCACTCATTTTGTAAAACTGATTGTTGCCAACTGAGGAAAAGAAATACAACGAAATTCGAGAGCTACGTAATAGTTTCACACATGAGGGCTTTATTTTATCTACTTATAGAGCTGTTTGTCTCAAAAACGATGAATGGTAAAACATTTAGACCATTATTATAAATAAGTTGTTGCCAGACAGATATCAAAACAAGTTATGACCAGTTATACTATATTTATGAAAACAACCTTATCATACTTACACCTAATTGCAAAGAACACAGCAGATAATAATTTTCTGCAGAAAGCGCTTTGTGCTAGAAAACCAACCAAGAAAAAAATAGGGCAATAAACACCGATCTATTTTCAGCTTTGCCAAGTTAGCCTAAATAGGATACTTTATTAGCTTTCCAATGGGCGCTTTCTAGCCATGAGGAATAGAGTTAGTGTGTCCTACCAATGAAATCATCTGGAGTAATTTATTTGCCTTGGAGTTTCTTTCCGCGAGATCAAGATGGATCTTCTCAATTAACAGCAAATGGATGGATGTAAGGTTGAAAGAAAAGTAACTCCTATCATAGAACAGTTTCATTTTGTTGAGTGATTTATAGATGTTGTTCTAATTTGAATTTTCTTGATGGATGACTCGTGGTTTTGTATACTGAATAGAATATTTATTGCAATAAATATTAAAATTTTAATGATAGCCGAAGTAAATGATGATAAAAATATTTAAAAACTTACTAAAAGGACGTGATTAATGATATTTTTTCTTTGTAACTCAGTAATGATCAGGGTTTCAAAAATATTCTAAGAATGAAAACGATATGTTAACTAAAAGCAGAGACAATGTGTTATATTATAATGTAGAAGATTATTGTTTGGAATAATTTCAATTATTTTATAGGCTATAATTTTGAGCTTTCATAGGACATTAGAGTTGAATTAATTACATCAAAAGTAAATGTTTCATTAAAATTTTTAAGTACTATATATAGTTTCTGATTTGCTACAAAAGACCATACTTTTATACATTATCTCACAGATTAGAATAGAAGCAGGGGATTTATGAATAGTTTAGATACTAGTGCAGATAAAAAGGCTTTGAAAACTCTGAGAACCATTTATATTATATTCTAAAAATATTCTGAAAGCATCCAAAGGAAACGACTGCTAATAGAAAAGGAAAACTTTTGATGCACATTTTTCCTCTAACCCCAAGTTTTCAAATATGTAGAAGATTTTCGATGCATTGTGTGTAGAAAGATTTGAAGTAATTCTATTCTATCTATCTCCCAGTGTATCAAACTTATGCCCACATTTGTTTTTCTACTTTCCAAGCATATGCTTAGAGAAATCTCTTATTTTAACTTCAATTCAAATGTCAATTACTTTTTTTAATTGACTACTCAGAAGATAATCTTTATTTGCGGTGTTATTTATTTATTTGTAGTGGAATCCATCTTGATCTTATTATTATTTTGTATTCAAGATCCATTTCTTAATTCATTCTTTTCGATCAAATCTTGTTTTCTTACGGCCGTATTCTGTGTTACTTGATCAGCGGCTAACTACCAACCAAGGAAGTAATCGCCAACTCTGATTGGTGGAATCCTACTTTGATTGCTGTTCAACCGCTGATCAGAATGCACGGAATACGGCCGTTAGACATCTTTCATGGTCTAATGATTCAAATTAGGAATAAAAGTTTGCTTCATGCACAAAATGTCAAGTTTCATGCGTGGATTAACCTTTTAAATCATAAATCACCCGATAATATCATTGAATCCTATGGAAAATTTGGGGTGGCTAGGACTGAAAGGGTTATACCAATGATATTTAACGCGATGGATCTACATTAAATAAATACCCTCTACTCCCCTCTTAAATACCCTTTACTAAAACTAGACCTTGTCAAAGGCATTCCAAAAACAATCCAAATGCATCACTTGGAACCACAAACCAACAGAAAATTTTCAATTGAAACGGTGCATTAGAAAAGCCCGACGGTAATTCCTTCTGAGTTATCTTCCCTTTTCATGTCCGATGCGTAATTTAGAGGATGCAGGTGGCATTCAAGTCAGTAGACACCCACCGAGAAAGCCCCTGTTTTCGCAGAGGGACCTACATGCCTTTCTCGGTGGGAAGCTAGTCAATTTAGTTTCTTGTTTTGAGAACTTTCGAATTTTCTCCCTCCTCCTTGGGGTTCGTCTCAGAGGATGGGGGGGAAGTGCCCCTTTGGAAGCGGAAGAAATATTTCCGAACCCAGCAATTTGGTTCGAAATTGGAGATGTGTAAATTCCATTTCTGATCTTTTTTCGGCGAGGATGATGGGAAAGTTGGGCAGTTTCTTCAAGAGAGGGGCAATTGATGTACCTTCTGTTTGTAGATGTTGGGTTATTTCTGGGTGTGTTTTACTTAAAAGGTGATTTTGACATGTAAATGCTTTTTATTTAGGGAGACTGAAATAGAAAGCGAGAGAGCGTTTTGTGTGTAAATAAGTAGTCGAAAATTTAGCTTTCACCCTTAAAACAAACATAACACCCATGAAAGACTAATTTCCTGTTGTAATAAAGTTACCTTAACTACGAAATCAAGTTACATAAATGTTTATACGGCACGTTTCATAGATTAGAGGGAAAAAATTAAACGTCATCCGATTACTTTTTTATTTTGTAAATTTTAAACACCCATCAGTAAAAATGCTATTTAAAATGAATTTTAAAACGTAATAAAATGGGATTTTAACATTTAAAAAAGTCAGTTTCTAAAGCTGTGAATATGTTTGAACGGCTGTAGTTTTCTTTCCTACTTGTCTGTTTCAAGCTCTATGAATTAAATATGAGGAAATGAAGTATCACATCAGAATATTATACCCAAGCATGAGAATAATCCTCTTCAATACACCTAGAGTAGGTTTACTATTATAAACTCCATTTGAATCTTTAAAAATATCTTTTAAAATGTATCCGAGTAAGTACTCGTTTTCTGCAATTAGGGTTTTCAAATTTTCATATGCAAACACGCACCCCAAACTTCAAGTGGGAGTCTTTCATAAAGATGGGTAATAATAAAAACTTCTCATTAGATCCAGAGAGGGAATAAATTCATAAAATGTAAATGTTGGGATGAAAACCTTTTAAAATGAACGATATGGTTTTCCAGTAGATGGCAATTCCATGTACACACGCATTATTGGAATCGTGCATAATTTACTACATATAAAGAATATATTATTAGTAGCTTTATGTATAGAAAAATCAACTCTCCTATACTTTCCTTGAATAGTTTTTCACCCTGTATGTTACATATTTTCCTAAAAATACATATTTAACTTTTAAAGGAAGACCTGCTAAGGAGGCTAAGGTGCTAAGACAGTTTTATTTGTAAACTTTTAAAGTGATACTTATTTAGAGATATTTTTTTACTTTGACTCCATAACTATTATTTCTACGAAATATGATTCCTTTGCAATTTGTTATTCCTATATTACGTTTTTCCAAGATTAAACTGTGTGTATGAAGTATTAATATTAGTCCCAATGGAGTCAATAAAAGAACGACATTTATCATATACGCTTTCGTTTGGCGTTCCGTATTCAAGAGCAATATTTGACCTAAAAATTTTAGCAGCATACAATGGATAACTAAAAAGTCAAAAATTTATTTTCCAACGAAGTTTTTTAATCAGAAAACTTTTCATGGGTTTCTCTTTAAGTTATTTAGCATTAATCGTGTAGCTTTAGGTTAGGAACTAATAGTTAAGATTCGAAGTAGTGTTAAAAACTCGTAAATAAAATAAATGCTTTGTATGCTTTCCATAAAAACTTAATAAATAAAATTACTTCATGAATTGAAAGCAATATATTTGAAAAGAAAGTTACGATTAATGTACTTAAAACAATCGAAATTCTTATTCAATTTATTCATCATTAATGTTTTTTCAATTTCAAACAACTATGAGATGCATGCGAAACTGTTCTTGTGAAAATAAGAGATAAAATTACTATTTTCAACTGTATTTACCTATTGTTCAATAAATTTATCCAACACTAGCTGATATGCCCGGCCTTGCACGGGTGGAGATGGAGATCTTTTTTAAAATTTTTAATTCATTTTCTACCTTCCAGGGGCGGATTCAGAGGGTAGCACTCTGGACAGCGCTCCCCTTGGAAACCAAAAAGGTTGTCAAAATGAGTAAAACCCTACTTTTACCGGTCTATTTTCCAATTTTTTTTCTGGGGGAAGACCCCCATGCCTCCCATTAGTACCACCAGGGGATCTTCAGTGATAATTTCTAGGAAATTCCCAATGTTTTGATATTTTGGGTGAAAAAGTAAAGGTAATAGTGTTAAAAAGTTCCCCTTATACTCAAAATGTTGGGCTAGAAGCAATCGGGGCAATCCCCGCATGACCATCTTTTAATCCGCCGATGCCTGTTTTTTAAAATATTATGAGCAAAATTTAGAATGGTCGTTTCATTCTGTGAATACAACTGAGCTAACAGATGGTGAAAATTAAAAGAAGATGGAAATCCTTTCCGTGGTGTGATGCGGTTTCGGCACGCTAACTAGTCACTCCAGTTTGTTTTATAGCTCAGAGTATTTCCACTTAAAAGGGTTTTTAATATTAACTCTAGTTTTTGAGTCTGTTAACCAACTTTCTTAAAAGCTAACAATATGATCATTATTTGATTTTGCATCCTCGTTTCCATGGAGACTATTTTAACAACAATGCTATTCACGAAATTCCTAAATAAACAAACAACCAACGGAAGTGACGTCACCAGGTAACTCAATCTTCCGGTTTGTCTGAACTTACATTGAACAGCATTACACTACGGCGCGTTTGGTTTTTTATAATTTTTCTTTTCTTATTTTAAAGCGTAATTTAAAGGAGAAACTCAAAATATGAGTTCTCCATACTTCCGATCATTATCTGAAAATTGTAAAAAGAGATATCTTGATAAGTTATCTGTGAATGGGACGATTGATTTACCCGATCCATTGGACGAAAATCTCAACTAATACAATCAACGCCATTGCAACAGATCGTAAATACATCAGGATTAATTGGGTCCGATATTATTGAAATTCATTATTTAGTTTGTTTTAAAACTTATGAATACAATCACCCACTTATTTAAAAAAATACGCATAAAAATATTAAAAAAGATAATTAAAGTGACAGACGATTTTAAGAATACTATTTCTGAATCTCAAATAAAAATAAACAAGCTGACTGGAATGTAGTAGGATCATTAAAGGTAAATGCACTAAAATTTTGAATAAATCCATAATTAAATTAAATTAATTAGTTCTTAGATTTTAGCCCGTTGTTTTCCATATTTTTATGTACTTTATATTTTTAAGACAATAAAAATTCAGTTTCTAAATAAATAAACTGCTTTGATACAATGGATATTCAAGTTTGACATAGCAGAACAGCGATATTAATTTTATCACAACAAGAATGTTCTGAAAAGTTTTCATGATTGAATATTTGCTCAATATTTTGTTTTCTTTGTATCAGCAGCTGTTTTAATTACATTTAAACAAGTTAGTAATTAAAATCAATAAGAGGAGAGATTGAAGCACATCGTTGTAGACCTCAAGGTTCATATTTTTGATCGGTTATTATTGAGTTAAAATTATTTTTCTAATTCAAAACACTTGATAACCTATAAACATGTTTGTAATTGTGTCCAGTATTAACTGTTTTAAAAGTTTCTTTGGCTCTTATTTTAATAAAAATCACCAAAAATAAGCATTTTCCCATGCTGTGAATAGGAATAGGAAATGTGTGGTAAATCAATCCCATTCACAGATAACTTATCAAGATATCTCTTTTTACAATTTTCAGATAATGATCGGAAGTATGGAGAACTCATATTTTGAGTTTCTCCTTTAAATTACGCTCTAAAATAAGAAAAGATAAATTATAAAAAAACAAACGCGCCGTAGTGTAATGTTGTTCAATGTAAATATCAGACAAACCGGAAGATTGAGTTACCTGGTGACGTCACTTCCGTTGGTTGTTTGTTTATTTAGGAATTTCGTGAATTCCATGATATTTTTTATTTGTAAATTAAACTCTAAAATAAAAATAATTTGTACTATACTTACCAGTTTTAAAATTTTAAATTTTGCTGAAATATATTTATAAATTATTAATATAATTTTTAAATAGTCTTGTACCTAGTGTTTCTATTAAAGTATGTATATATGTTTGTCTTTTATACAAATCCACATTTTTCTTCCGATCTGTACCAAACTTGGTATACATACGTAAAAAAGTCAGAAAAAACCTAGGCTATGTTTCGAAAACTTTAATTGACCCCTTGACCCTCTTTTGACCCTTTTTATGGTCATTTTGCTGAAACAGCTTTATATCTCCTCAACAAGAGATCTGCTTACTCCATTGTTACAAAGAAAATTTAATGCTAAACAACAAGTTTTTAATAGAAACACTAGGTACAAGTCTATTTAAAAATTATATTAACTAGGGAGCTACCGCCCCCTGCTCGCTATCGCTCGCCAACCCCCGTAAACTGCTGACGCAGGTCCTTTTGGAATTGCTTCGCAATTCCCACAAATTCCAACTCGCTGAACTTAATACACTTTATAAAACAATTAAACAATTTACAGAAAAAACGTCAACTAACTTTCCAAAAACACGTCACCAAATCCCCTTCATGAATAAATCTCCCTTAAAAGTTTGAATATGTATATTAACTCAAACTTATCAAAAATTTAAACAAAATGTTTTTAAAAATATTCATCTTAATTATTTTTAATCTATGATTATAAAAATAACTAATTCTAATTGTTTATCAATATTCGGACCAAACAAAAACCATTATTTTAAAGTAACTCGTTAGTATGATATGCCTAGTGTTTATCATTCATATTTTTTTAAAACCCAGACTTGTTAAACAATACAGTTTAAGCAAATAAAAATAATAAGAGACAAAACATCACTCTATGTTGTCAATTAATTTCGATAAAATCAAACTAAAAATTACAAATATTGGACAAAAAGTGTGAAATTTTAGTATAAAATGGCGTACATGTAAGTTTTTAGAATATGTTTTTATCAGTCTTTGAGTGATATTTCATCAAGAAAGTACTTTTTAAAAGGTGAAAAAACATGTTTCATCTTAAAATATAGCGTCAATCGGTCGTTTTGATTGGATGCATAATAATTTGATTGACAATACTTGCTTTGTAACTGCGACCTTATCCGTTATCTAAAAAAATGGAAATATTTTAAAATTGAGAATTTTTTTGAAAAATCGAAGGGCTTACTCGGAAATCCGGAAAGAATCCGGACATTTTGATACCATATATGTGTCATTTGGTTCAGTAATTAAAAAGCCTTTCTCTGGAAACCGTTCACCAAAAACTTTTTTTTAGAATAGAGAGATAATTTAAAAATCTGTTTCAATGAAATTTAAAAGTTTTAAGTATAGTTTAATATATTTTTATTTGAGAGTTTATCTAATTTTTATATTTTAAAAAGCTTTATGGAATTTCATTGTTGTTAAGATAGTCTCCAAGGAAACGAGGATGTAAAATCAAAAGGCGATAATATTTCAGCTTTTAAGAAAGTTGGTTAACAAACCAAAAACTATTAAAACTCCCTTTCAACGCCTTTCAACTAGAAAAGACTGATTTTTTTCCTTAAGGCTAAGCGCGCACTAGGAGACAAAGACAAAATTGCTCTCGGAGACAAAGACAAAATTGCTTCCCTGGCTATTGCAAGAAGCTAGAGTGCGCGCACATGGCGACGAGACCAAGATCACTAGGCCAAGAATTTCCTCATAGAAATGCATTGCTCTCGAGTGACTAGTGTTTTAAGTCGCCGAGACAGAAGTCTCTTAGTGCGCGCTTAGCCTAAATTTCAAAATGGAATAAGCTTTAATTATTGAATATATTCACGGAAAACGTTAATTCCTTCCTACAGATATGATTAACCAAGGGATCTAAGCAATTTTAAATAATTTTTAGAATACTTTCTCCATGTAAATGTGTAAATCATTCATAAAATTGTATTGTTTGAGAACTGAAGGAATTTTAATCCATCCGGGAACACCGGGATAAGAAAAATTGCTAGGAACATCTGGATAAGAAAAGTTATCGTGAACACCGGAATATGAAAAAGACGCCTGAGATACCGGGATGATTGGTAAATGCTGATTATACAAAATTAGAAATGTATTCGGGAAAACGTAAAAATAATAAATTTATACTCTCCACCCGTGCAAGGCCGGACATATCAGCTAGTTTATTATATTAGATAGTAGACAACATATGTTATTATTAATTAATTAGTAATATTATTATTAATTAATTTTATTTATTAAGTGAAGTTCAAAATCATAATCTATTCTTATGAATTAAGATATATTTTATTCCTAACATAAAGAAAGAAGTGTTTTAAATTCACTACGTAAGTATATGTATGCAGCAATTTACTACCTGAAAAAGCTTATTACAGATAATTCCACATTTAGCATGTCACATAAAGAGATTAACGTTATTAGAAAAGTCGAAAATATTCGTTATTCGTCATATAGATACATTTTAAGACCCATCATCACTCCAAATTAAATACACATTCATCACTCTCAGTCTTTACTCTAACTTTTGGATGTTGACAGATGAGATAAAACTTTCACAAAAGATTTTTTTTCTGCTGCATTCGAGTAAAACCATGACTTTTAATCATAGTTTTGTGCAAGCAAAGACAGAATCGAGATATTTCTGGACATTTCATCATCTTAGTCTTAAGACAGAATATGAAGTGTTCGTATAAAACACGAAATATCTAGAGACTTTCTCATTTAGATTGACGTTTTTACGTTGTTTGTTATATCCCATCTAGTTATTTTCATTCTCAATACAATTTTTCATAGTTATGTGTGATTTGTTGCTTTTAATTTTTGATGAACTAGGGGGCTCTGCCCCCTGCTTGCTATCGCTCACCAACCCCCGGAACTGCTTCGCAGTTCTTTGAAGATCGCTTCGCGATCTAAGCGAGCAGAGCTCGCTTGTTTCATCTCAACTATCCAGTACAACCTGGAACTTGTCAGCTTATAGTCTGTTTATTTAGAATAGGCGCCTGAAACAGGATCAAAAACGCTCAACAATGCTTAATAACGCTCATCAGACAACTTCAGTGACCGATTGTTTCTACAGTATTTTAACTACTTCTGCTTAGGCTGACTTGTCATTGCAGATGAAAATTTTTTCGACGAAAATTAGAATAATTTCTTCTGATACATTACGTCTCAGGTGCTAATTCTAAATGAACAGAGTATAGTTAATGATCATTTAATATCGAAACTTTTTATCTCTCAAACTTTTCAATAATTTAATTCGGATCATTACCTGGAAAATATCAAAATAAAACTATTACTGAAATATTCCTTTTTAAATTATCAATAATTTAATGGATAGGGGGCTACCGCCCCCAGCTCGCTTACGCTCACCAACCCCCGTAACTGCTATGCAGCTCTTTACAGATCGCGAAGCGATCTGTAATATCTGCAATCGATCTTTAGCAGAGTAAAACAAACTTCCCGAAAATCCTCTTCCTTCCATCGGCACAAATTACACTCAAAAAAGCTAAATTATTTATTTCTCCAGTAGTTCAAAAAATATCGTAGTATCTTTAAAAGATTATTAACCAAGTCTATACTATATCGCTAGCAAACTTAGAGCAAAAATGTGCACCTCAAAACTTTTAAATTTAAATATCCGTGCTCGCGACAATCTAGTGAACAGGCAAATATAAAATTTAAAAACATTAAACACGTCTGATAAAGACCTACTAAAACTATGAAAAAAATGAAACTTTGATGCTTAATAATTCCAAAACTAATTAGAATTTTTTAAAGAATTCAACGTCAATCTCTTTCTAAAAAATAAGAATATAAGTGTTTAAAAAATCATATTGATAACGTCATTAGTTTTCATTTTAGATAGAAAAAAACGAAAAAGTGTCAAAAATTTCGAAAATTAAAAAATTAATTACTCTAAACCTAATTCGAAATTCGAAAAAAGGGCGACGTAGTGCACATCTTCATACTTTAGAGTATTAGGCTGCAAAAAAACATAGTTCTGCTACTAATAGATTTCGCTGAACTGGATTACGCGGCTAAAAAAGAAAAACTTCAACTTTGACCTTAAAAATACCCCAGTAATAATTATCACATCAGTTAGTTTTTTGTTCGAGAATGTGCCCCAAATATTCCTCTACAAACATTTCAAATTTCATAAATTTCTATCAATTAGTTTTTGCGATATGAGAGTTCAAAGAGTTGAAAAATTAAATTTTCTGAAACAGCGGCAGCGGCGGCGGCGGCGGTGACTTTTTTTTAATATAGAGAGAAATCTCTCTATATTAAAAAAAAGTAACAGTCGCCGCCGCTGCCGCCGCCGCCGCCGCCGCTGTTTCAGAAAATGTTATTTTTGAACACTTTGCACTATCACTACGCAAAAACTATTTTAAGGAATATTATGAAATTTTGACCATTGGTAGACAAATGTATGAGGGTCATTTCAGTTTCCAAACCTAATTAATTAGATAATTAGTTCTGGAGTTATTTAATTTTAAAGTTGAAAATTATTTTTTCGGCTGCGAGTTCGCCCCCAGCAAAATCTATTTACAGCAGAAACATGATTTTTTGCAGACACATACTCTTAGGTATGAAGTTGTGCACCTCGTCGCCCTTTTTTTGAATTTCGAATTATTTTTGGAGTAATTAAATTCTAAAGTTTCGAAATTTTTTACCCTTTTTCGGTTTTTTCGTTATAATAGAAAAACTAATCACAGTAGAACTATGATATTTTAAACACACATACGAATATTTTTTATAAAAAAATTGACGTTTCTATTTTTAAAAAATTCGAATTAGTTTTAGAATCATTAAGATTCAAAGTTTCAATTTTTTCTTCTCTTTCTGGTCGTTCACTAGGGAAACAATCGGTTTTTATGAGTCTGATTTCTTTTATTTTTGTCGATTACACACGTTTAAAGTTTTTAAAGGCATGTTTTTGCTCTAAGATAGTTGATGATAATCAGTTGACTTGCTGGATCTTTTTTAAAACATTTCATTCGAAACATTCCGATAAGTTAAAAAAAGGATATTTCAGTAGCAGTTTTATGTTGATATACTCGTATTTTTAAGGTAGTCATCCAAATTAAATTATTGATAAGCTAGAGATATCGGTAGTTTCAATATTAAAGGAGCATTAAAAGCCGACGAGCCCGGAATGAGGAAGTTGCATGATTTTTTTTATTTTTTTAATCGATTCCTCTTGCAAAAATCAGCAACTACCCAAAATTTGAGGCCGATCGAGAAATTTTTTGATTGCCAAAAAAATTAACAAAAATCCCCTTTTTAAAAGCGCGCGAAAACGCCAAGAGTTTGGATGTGACGTCATCTTATATTAAACATTGTTGTAAAGCAATGGAGATGATGGTATTATTGTTGACGTCATCTTATAGTTTAAACAATAAACGTTTTCAGTCACGTGTTTTTTTCTCGACTTTTAAATTAAAATATTTAATTACATGTACATTTTTTTGAAAAACTGACTAGATATTTCATTTTACCATACAAAAAACCATACGGAACACTTATTTATTTTGGAAAATCTGACACATGCAACTTCCTTATTGTGCTGGACTGTTGAGATGAAATACGCGAGCTCTGCTCGCTGAGATCGCGAAGCGATCTAAAAAGAACTGCGAAGCAGTTCCGGGGGTTCGTGAGCGATAGCGAGCAGGAGGCAGAGCCCCCTATACTGTTGAAAAATAAAACATTTTCTAAAACTAAATCATCTGGATTTTTTAAAATTTTATTTCAGCTCTTTTTTCTAATTTAATTAATAAACCTACAAGAAGTGTTAATAGTAATACCAACTTTTTATAAAGTATAACTTCAGAACTTTATGCTTCAGAATAATAAAAATAATAAAATCAGTTTTTAAGATAAAGAACATTAATTACGCCGTGCAAACGATTTTAGTGGGAATTGTTTGAAAGAAAATTAATTAAGCGTGCAAACAATTTTAGTGGAAATCGTTTGCATTTAAGCGGGAAATCTAAAGAAACCAATTTGTACTACAGCATAGCATAACCTAAACCGGCTACGATGTGAAGGAGTACACTCAACAATATTTGAGGTTCCACATCACAAGGTATGTGAGTACTGTTTTCTAATGTATTTTGTAATTTTTTTGCGTTTATTAAAATATGTATAGATTTGTAAAAAATTTTATCATTATAAGAATGTTAGTGCCATTTTTACCCTACAACTGTTCTGGCTAATCATATTTGATCATCATACGCAATATTGTTTTCTACTTTACTAAACATCATTTTTAAACGTGATTTTATACCCTCCATTTAAAAATTAACAAAGGAGCTTTATCGATTTGAAATTAACTGTGAATCCTGTTCAGAATTTATGCTTATTAATGATAAGTACTATGTTTGTATAAATTTTGGCCATACACTCGCAAATCCCTATAGCGAAGATTAAACAGGGACCACACAAAGGAAAGGAAATTTCCGAGGTGGTGAAACGTCCGAGACAACATTTTTGTTATGTTCCGGTTCAATTTAAGTATTCGATGTGTAATAGAAGAGCAAGAGTGTAAAGATAAAAAGTTAATTTATGACATTATTAAGCACTGAAAAAAAAGCTATGAAATTCTTATTCTTTTAAAACTTTTAACTTTTGTTCAAGAGTATAAATTAAGAACAACCGAACTTTCCTTAATTTTTAAATGAAAATTGAAATGGAATCTTCAAGCTAAAGGCATATTTCTGTATAGTTTAGGCATATTTCCGTTTCCAGCATGATTAGCGCGCATTGTATAGCGATCAACCAATATGATTCAATGATTGCTGTTTTAGCTCTTCCCTTTAACTATTCGTATTACAACATACAGAAGGAATCAAAATAAAAAAACGTGTTATACAAGTATTGAAGTATTATTCTTATTTTTAATGAGCTGGGTTTTTGCATTAAATTTAAAAGGTGTGAATTAAGAGCAAAATTATTTATTATTCTTATTCTTGTTCCGATACATTTTTTCAATATGTTTTGTTGTGGATCAAGTATAGAATGATGAATTCTGAAAATTCATTCATTTAATAATTTAATTTCATATAAATACTGCATCTTTTGAGTAGATTAAGTAATTAAAAATTAATATTTTTGAAATCACTTTTCACTAAAGATTTCTCTCAATCGTTATCAGAAGTTTAATTCCATAAATTAAAGTTATTTTAAAATAGAAAATATTTTTCCTCCATGCATCTTACGAATCCATCTCTATGAATCTTACTAATTAAAAACAAAAGTTCTGATGGTAATTGAACGAATCAAAGAACATATTTTATTTGAAAAATTTTAACTTTCGTCTTTTTATGCTTCTCTGACTGATGTAGTTGATGGGAGGAGATATAACTGCAATCCTATTTGTGTGTCAATCTTCTCATACGCAGAGTAGTGTAATATTTTTAAAATATGAAATAAAATTTTAGTTTTTTTAAATTAAGAGACAGAGTAAATGAGTATGTTCTAACTATTGGATTTTGGACAAATAAAATAAACAATGTGTATTTTTTAATTTCGTGCAACTCTCAAATTATAAATTTAATTAAAGATAAAAAAAGATTTTTTAAAGTGATTATGTTTATGAAGTCAAAATTTAAAAAAAAAATGCCATGGAATTCGTTTTCAATTTCCACTTACTGAGAAGGGCTTTGCTCTTCTGTTCATGACCAGCTTTTTCGTTCCACCTCGGAAACCCCAAGGTATTCACTCCCGCATAAAAAGTTCTTGGTAAAGCTAAAATCCTTAATTCTCTTGACTTCATTTAAGGAATCTAAATCTTTACCGTTAACTTTGAGAATCAGAATTGTTTAAAACATTCGCTAGCTGACATTGTTTTTTTTATCCGAAACTTTTTAAAATGCCAATCCTACTACTATTATAATTGTGAATGTTTGTCTGGATGTTTGTTACTCTTTCACGCAAAAACTACTGAATGGATTTTAATGAAATTCTACCATAATGTAGCTGATACATCAGAATAGGACATGGGCTATAATTTATAAAGAGAAAATCAGTCCTTCATTCTTTTTTTCCCGTTTTTCCTGCTTTTTTTCACTTATTTTTCCGTGTTTGAAAACCTGTTTTACCAGTCATACAACGAGTTAAAAATAAAACATTGTTTCAAATGAGACAGATCACTAGACTTTTTCATTTACTAGATCTTTTAGTTTAGTTTTAAACACTGGTTTTAAATTTGTTAATTTGTTCACTAGACTTACTAATTTACGAGACTTTTTACTATGGTTACAAATTGGTTATTTTATAAAGGCACCAAGATATTAAACATTATCAGGAACATCGGGATTGTAAAAAGTGACAAGAACACCGGGATTGGAAAATTAGTGAGAACATCGGGATGGAAAAATTACCGGGTTATAAAAATTACCGAGAACACTGGGATAGGAAATTTACCATAAAGACACCCAGAATACCGGAATATAAAAATTACCGTAAACACTGAGATAGGAAAATTACCGGGAACGCCGGGATTAGAAAAATTACCGTGACCACCGGGATAAGATTACCGGGAACACACTGGGATAGGAAAGAGGCGCCTGGGATACCGGGATGATTTGTAATATTGTTAATTTACAAAATTATAAATGTATTTTAAGAAATATTTAAAAAATTAATTTATTCACCCCACCCGTGCAAGGCCGGGTATAACAGCTAGTAATAAATAAACGCTAGGAGCTTTCTGAAAGCTCTCAAGAAATTCTGACTATTTTGAATGTAAAAGTAGGTCTATTGACCATTAATCAAAGTTGTATAATAAATGCATGGACCAAATCTTTTTTAAATAGATAAATTACTGTTGGTTAAATATCCATGTAATAAATACATATTGCTACAGTTTGACTCAAATTATCCGAATAAATTGCAGCCTGAACTTATTCTGGTACTTTACAATTTATGGAAAAACGGCTATCAATCTTCCATACAGTTAGTTACATAGTTTAAAAATTGTGTTGCATCAGTTTTAATGACATATGAAAATAAATATTTTGTTAACTTTTAACTATAAATTCAGCACGTATAGTTGTGTACGTTTTATTCTGTATATAAATATACAGAAAAAAAATATATATATATATATCCAATATATATATATTTTCTCATCGGTACTAATTTGTTCATAGTCATGTTTTTGGTCAGCTAAATGGGCATATGCCCCAGTCGACTAATATGTTTTTCTCCTATTATCATTTGTATACCATTGCACACAAATAAAGTTATTATTATTATACGTGTTAAGGGAAAGCAGGGTAATTTGATACAGAAAAATTCAAACCCAATTTTTGAGTAGAAAAAATGACTTATTCAGATACTTTTTTTCTAAAAGTATCTAAGAATGACTCAATTTTATGAAATCAATTACAAAAAATACAAGTTTAATAAAAATTAAAATATAACAACTTTTGTTAAAATTAAATTTTGTACCTAAGTGCCCGACCGGTGAGGCAGTTGGATACATTACTTTGGGCATTTCAATATGATTTGCTCAAAAATTGCATTTAATAACAAAAATTTTGGAAATTAATAAACGGTATTTTATTAATAGAGATCCAAAGCCCTTTCACATTATGGTTTTTTTAATATAATCACAAATTTTCATTTCAACATTCAAGGGTAAAAAAATATTAATTTTAACAAATGGTCATTCCTTTAACTAATATGTAATTAAGGAAATAAGATGCTAATTTCATAGGTATAGTTGCTCCTGAATTAGTTCCTCTTTTCGTTAAAAAACGTCCTAAATAACATTCATAGCTTTTGAGATATTGAAATTGTATCAATGTGCCTTTTGTATCAAATTGCCCCGTTTTACCTAATATAAAACTTAAAATTAGTTTTATAATCATTTGATTCAAAGATATTTGAATGACTTATGTTTTCCCTTTATTCTGCATTGTAAATGGAAGAAACAATAATGTGTTTCATATAAACAATGTTTTAAGTGTCTGTATTTATGCATAATCCTCCAAGTTCATCTTTACTTATAATTTTTATCAACATAGTCAAGACAGAATTATGCCGCTTCCTAAAAAAAAGCAATCCACCAGAAGAAAGAAGGAAAAGGATAAAAATTTTAGGGAAGATAACAAATGTAGAGATGATGAACACAAAACTGAAGCCAGAAGATTAGCGAATAGAACCTCAAATATGAGCGAAGCTAGATTAAGGAAAAAAAGAGTTTCGGACCTCACATCAGTTATGCCAGAGTCAAGATTAGAGAAGAAGCGAACTTCAGACCTTACGTCGGAGATGCAAGAGTCAAGGTTAGAGAAGAAGCGAACTTCGGACCTTACATCAGAGATGCCAGAGTCAAGGTTAGAGAAGAAGCGAACTTCGGACCTTACGTCAGAGATGCAAGAGTCAAGGTTAGAGAAGAAGCGAACTTCGGACCTTACATCAGAGATGCCAGAGTCAAGGTTAGAGAAGAAGCGAACTTCGGACCTTACGTCAGAGATGCAAGAGTCAAGGTTAGAGAAGAAGCGAACTTCGGACCTTACGTCCGAGATGCCAGAGTCAAGGTTAGAGAGGAAGCGAACTTCGGACCTTACAGGAAATATGACTGAGGCTAGGATGAAGAGTAGACGTGACGCAAACAAGACAGTTAATATGCCTGATATCCGGTTAGAGAAGAAGCGAACGTCGGACCTTACGTCAGAGATGCCAGAGTCAAGGTTAGAGAAGAAGCGAACATCGGACCTTACATCAGTTATGACTGAGGCTAGGATGAAAAACAAACGCTCATCAGGATTGGTTGAAAATATGTCTGAAGGAAGACTAAAGAATAAACGCGAAGCTGCCAGGAGTAGGATACACTCTGAAGAGAGACCAACTGAAGATGCCATAGCTCGCCTGGCTGCAAGGAGAACAAAGGCAAGAATCGCTAATAAACTTCATCTGGAGAAATTAAAAGAAGGAAATAATTCAAAGGATGATGAAGTATTTGTTGAAGATAGATATGAAAATGGATGTGCAACCACTTCAACTGGTTTTCGAGTTAGAAGAGAAGTGGAATCCACCACTATCAACCTACTTGAAAATCCCATGAAAGGAGAGGATATCTTTACTTCCCACTGTCCTATGTTAGAAGAACCAACCACATTAAGAAAGAGTGATCCATCAGAAGCTGTAGAAAAGAAGAAAAGGAAATCAAGAAAGGATTTCGAATTGGCAGGAGATATATCTATGGGTACTTATTTCACTGTTGAAAAGTACACAATGGGAGAAATGAATGTGGAGTGTGCACATTGTGGAGCTGTTCGTTTCCCTGAACAGAAGGGAAGAAGTGTTAATTCATGTTGCCACAACGGACAAGTGAGGATTCCACCTCTGAATGAGTATCCGCCCCTCTTACAGTCATTACTTACATCAGAAGATGAAGAGTCCAGACGATTCAGGGAACGCATCCGAGCCTACAATGCATCGTTTGCGTTTGCAACTTTTGGAGCCCGCTTCCAAGACTTTCATGGGAGAGGTCCACCACTGATCAAGATCCAAGGACAGGTGTATCATCACGCTACCACTTCTTTGGACAACGTGGAAGGAAATGTACCGAGAAATGGCCAAATCTACATATACGACAATGTGGAAGAAGCAGCGAAGATGAGGGTGGATTTAGAAAACCCTGAATTGAATATTCGACTTGAAAACTTGCTGCGCGAAATAAACCCGTACGCACAGAAGTACAGAATGCTGCACGAGATGACAGTTTCAGGAGAGGAATTCCAGCTGTGTTTCGTGAAATACGCTTTTGACGACAAGCGCAGATACAACAAACCGACAACTTCAGAAGTGGCTATGATAATAGAGTCCAAAGATGGATGTGTCCCTTGTGCAGATTTGAGAGTTTATCCAAAGCAGGAAGATGGACGCGAGACTACTATAATGCAACAAACATCTCAGCATGCTGATCCGATGACGTTTCCTCTCTTATTCCCTCAAGGTGATTTTGGATGGACCTACAACATGAGCACTGAGAAAGGAAAGAAAATAACCCCTGTGCAGTATTATGGACATCGACTGGCTTTACGCCCCGGTGGAGCTTTCAATCCCTTGCTGAAGGCTGGAAGATTGACGCAGCAGTATGTCATCAACTGCTACGTGATGGTGGAACGGCAACGCTTGGACTTCATCCGTCACAACCAACAATCTCTGCGCATGGAATGCTACCAAGGGTTAGTCGACCACGTAGAAAACAACGATTTGAACACGGCCACTGAAGTGCGTCTCGGCACAGCTGTAATTTTGCCTGCTACGTACATTGGATCTCCAAGGTGTTTACAGCAACTATACCAGGATGCCATGGCGATTTGCCGTAAAGTCGGAAGACCGGATTTCTTCATCACGATGACCTGCAATCCCAAGTGGCCTGAAATAACGAAGACCTTGGATCAGCACTTCACTAAAGGGACGACTGCCAACGACATTCCGACGATCGTGACGAACATCTTCCAGAGCAAGGTGAATGAACTCATTCAAGATTTAGTTGAGCGACAAGTATTAGGACCGATAGTAGCATACGTCTACACCATCGAGTTCCAGAAACGTGGACTACCCCATGCGCACATCCTGGCTGCTCTGAGAACGGACTGCAAATTAGTGACACCAGAAGAAATAGATAGGTTCATCACTGCAGAACTATCCGACGAAGACCCCTCTCTTCGTTACTACCAACTTCGCCATATGATGCATGGACCCCACACAGACGGTCTTCTTTGCTGGGATTCTGAAAAGAAAACTTGTTCGAAGAATTTCCCAAAACAGTTTTGTGAAGAAACCGACATGACAGGAGAGGGATTTCCAAAGTACAGAAGAAGAGATAACTCCGACAAGATGTATGCGTACCATGGAAAGGTGAAAGGGAGAGTCCGCTACGTCGACAATCGGATGGTCGTGCCACACAACCCATACTTACTCAAGAAATTTGATTGTCATCTAAACATCGAATACTGTGCATCGGCAATGGCAGCCAAGTACATACACAAGTATATTCACAAAGGACACGATCGAGCAAGGATGGAGATGAAGCACCTGGAATCCAACGAAGTCGAAAAGTACATCGACAGCCGATACGTGGGACCGATGGAAGCAGCGTGGAGATTGAACATGATACCCTTACACAATCGAAGTCACACTGTAGTAAGACTCCCTGTTCATCTGGACGGACAGCAATATGTAACATTCGAAGAGGGACAAGAAGAGAATGCCGTCGAAAGGAATTGCACCACCATGTTGATGGGATGGTTTGAGTTGAACCAGCAAGACTCCGATGCGAAGAACATACTCTACGGTAACTTACCAGAGAGTTACTCTTGGAAAGCCTCAGAAAAGAAGTGGATTCCCCGCAAGAAAGCCTGTAAAGTTGTCGGACGGATTGTCAACGTGTCGCCTAGAGATGCCGAGAGATTTCATCTGAAGCTCTTGCTAAACCGAGTACCCGGTGCTACCTGCTACTCGGACCTTCGAACCCACGAAGAGGTCATCCATGCCACGTACAGAGAAGCTGCGATCGCCATGGGAATCACCGAAGACAGCGACGAAGCTACAGCTGTTCTGCAAGAAGCTGCAACCACCCTGATGCCAAAACAGTTCAGACGCTTCTTCGTGTACTACCTGGTCGGGGACGAACCATCGGACGGTCTGACACTGTGGGAAAATTTCAAGGATCAGATGACCGAACGAGACAGCACCATCTACGACGTCCTATGTGAAATTGAAGCGCAACTGAATTCCGAGAACAGATCCTGCTCAGATTTCGGACTCCCACAGCCCAGCGACTTCAATCTGCCAACTGAAGACATAGACATTGAACATCACGAGACGACGTGCAAGGAATTGGAAGAAAAACTGAATCCCGACCAGAAGGATGTATACCACAGGATAATCGACTCCCTTACCAACAACTGTGAGGATCCTTCACGATGTTTTTTCATCGATGGACCAGGTGGAACCGGCAAGACTTTCCTCTACAACGTGATTTACCACAAGCTTTTGAGCCTCAAGAAGAAGACAGCGTGCGTTGCCTGGACAGGAATCGCTTCGATACTACTGCCTGGTGGAACAACATCCCATCGTTTCTTCAACCTACCCATCGAGTTGAGCGAGGAAGGCATCTGCCTCTTGAAGAACCTCGACAAACTCCGACTTCAGGACATCGAAATCGTTATATGGGATGAAGCAAGCATGATACCAAGGAAAGCCCTCGAGATCATCGATCGCACTCTCCGTGACGTGATGGACAACGAGATTCCTTTCGGCGGAAAGAATTTCATCTTGGGAGGAGATTTCCGTCAAGTCCTTCCCGTCGTGAAGAAAGCATCACGAAGGCAAATCATCGACGAGTGTCTCAAGTCATCTCACCTCTGGCCTCTTTTCGAAGTGCACCATCTCTACGTCAACATGCGGGCAGGCGAAGGAGAAGAAGAATTTGCCCACTGGCTTCTTCAGTACGGAAACGGAGATTTGGATTCCCTTGTCATCGATGAATCTTCTGCTATGGTCTGCGCGGATTTGGTAGACTGGTTTTTCGAAGACGTAACAGATGTCACAAAGGATCTCGTGACTAGGATCATTCTATCACCGCAGAACGACGAGGTCAACAGAATGAACGAGAAGATACTTTCCAGAATACCAGGAGAAGAAGTTACGTGCCACAGCATCGACAAGGCAACCCTCAGTGGGATAGATCGAAGCGACGCCAGAGAAGAAGAGGCAACTTTGAGGTATGCGGACGAGTATCTCAACTCGCTCACCCCGTCAGGAATGCCACCCCACAAGCTCAAGTTAAAAGTCGGATGCATCGTGATGCTGATAAGAAACGTTTCAATAGCCGACGGACTCTGCAACGGTACCCGCATCTTGGTGAGAAGAATAGGTTGCAGAGTGTTGACAGGACAGATCATCACAGGAGAAAGAAAGGGCACTGTAGTGGATATACCGCGAATCCAGCTCAACACCTCGAGTGGACATTCCCAGTTGCCCTTCGTGCTGTATAGAAGACAGTTTCCAGTTCGACTGGCCTATGCGTTGACCATCAATAAAAGCCAAGGACAAACATTCGAACGAGTTGGTCTTTTCATCGAGCGACCCATCTTTGCTCACGGTCAACTATACGTCGCTCTGTCAAGGTGCGTATCCGGAACACAGATCAAGATTTCCGTCAAGAAAGGTGACTCTGTCAACAACATCGTATATCCCGAGGTACTTGCATGAAAGGTAACGTGTAAGATTCTTTGAGTTTATTTCTTTTCAGTTTAAATATGTTTCTCCATCCACACGAGTCGTGTGGTGGTGCGTCTCAAGAGGTTGTCCAAATAAGGTGTATCGAAAAAACCTTTTTTTTTATTTTGATGATGCATTAGTGCGGGAAAGTTGTCTAAGGTGACAGAAAGTACACGTGATTTTTTCAGAATTTTCGGGTAATATCTTGAGGTGCCACATAGGCCCTGAAGGTTCTCCATGTTATCCTATGGAGCGCGCAAGCCAAAAAGGCCGAAAATTGGTTTTTCGCCCCTCATTCCTACTCTAATCACACGACGAATGTATTCACTCGAATTATGGACCCTATATGATGTATACTACCCGATAAAAACTGAATAAAAGCCTAAATATGTATCTATATTATGTTGATTGTGGGCTCAAATTTGCACTAGAAAAGACTCGATTTTCGACGAAATTTGAGTCTACAAAAAAACCGTAATATAGAGATTTAGGCTGTTATTCAAGTTTTGTTGGGTAGAATGTAACATATAGGACCCAAAACTTGAGTGAAGACATTCGTTGTGTGATTAGAGTAGGAATGAGGGTCGAAAAACCAATTTTCGGCCTTTTTGGCTTGCGTGCTCTATAGGATAAGATGGGGAACCCTCAGGGCCAATGTGGCACCTCAAGATATTATCCGAAAATTCTGAAAGAAATCACAGGTACTCTCTGTCACCTTAGACAACTTTTCCACACTAATGCATCGTCAAAATAATGAAAATAGTTCTTTTTCGATACACCCTATTGTCCAAGGTGCCGCGAGTATTTTAGACGAGTAATTCATACTTTATTAGTGTTTTTTAACTTTGAAATAATGTCAACGTCAATTATTACCCTAGAAAAGCTATTTAAAAATTAGTGTCTTCCCATGATTTCATTTTGTGATTTTTTTTCGAAACTTCAGCAAGTATTGATTCAGATTAGATTAATGCTTTTCAATTTCAGTATACTATCTTACTTAATAGAAATTTTTTTTCCAAAATATTAGATAGCTTTTTATTAAAATTCTATATTTCTAAATTAGTTTACGTTCAAATTCACCCGTTTAATGTATTCATTACTAATAACAACCCTAAAAGCGATAGCACTTAAAAATATTTTAATGAATGGGAATTTTTCCTGGTAATTTTGATCTAATTTTAATACAATTTGTTTATGAAAACAGGTTTAAATATCTCATCGCAACTAAAGGTTGTGAATAATAATTTGTTTAATCATTCAACTTTTTGGATTTTTTCCTTTATGGTTCGCCTCCAATTTTTCCAGATATTTAATGTACTATACTTAAAGTAGCCCTCTTAAATCAGCGGAACTCAGGACAACCTTTTTTTGCAAGCTTTGTGTTAATAACATAATCCGTCCCTCGAGGGACATTCACCATGAGTTTGCTTCTCTGATGGCCCTTCTGATGCTGCCATTAGTTACCTTGTTATCAATACAGGATCATCTCTCAGTCAAGATCCCCATCCTCATCCTCAGATTCAGAATGACAAGACAAGATTATCTTCAAGATTTTCATGCTTCAATTTTAAGCTCTCCTCCTTGCCGATCGTGTCAACAGACTTCCTTTTGCGTGTCTTTTGGTTTCGGTGAAGCTACGTACCTAGGGAGATTTATTCTCGCCCCTTTAGGAAGCCTCTCCCGGCCAAAAGCTATCCACCTGATTTATTTGAGCCCACCCCCTCCAAAGACTGGAAATGATTAGGGAAGATTTCGATTGAAATATCAGCAATGCCCCGATTTTCAATGTTCCATCTGATGGTTGCCGTCAATGATTCACGCTTACAGTTTAGAGAAGGGGCTGATACCTGGGTAAAAAACTAAGCCTCTAAACAATTGTAAGTGGTGATGAGACTCCAGGTATCAGGCGGTTGCAGTGGACAATTGCCGGTAAAAGCCCATTACTCCACTTATAAGGTAGAAAATGATGATTTTTAAAACTTTCTTTTACACTTGTATCCTGAAAGTTGCTCTTCATCATTTATGTTTTTGTATAACCCTCTATTACACAATAACGTTAGAAGCACATGAGTGTCTCAGTGGTTAGAGAGAAGGCATGAACAAAAATAAACCGAACTGAAAGGGTTATAAAAGCGGTTGCGGGGGTTGGCGAGCGAGAGCGAGCAGGGGGCCCAGCCCCCTAGTATTATAAAATACCGTAAAGAGAAATCCGTGAACAAAAATAAAATTAGATATACACAGTGAATAAATAAAAGTCGCTAGGTTATTATGAGGGGTAATGTCTTATCGACAAGGTATTTTACTTTAAATTAGCCAGAAAATGTTTTATCCCATTCATAAAGCATAAATAATTGAAGTTTAACTTACATTAACTTAAAATTCCTTTATAACACACAGCTAATTTGTTTTAAATTTTATAACGGCTTGAAATAACTTGTAAAATGCGTTTGGTTCGTTACTAGAGAAAAAGGGAAAGAAACGAAACTTTATTCTCGTATGAGTTCATATTTTTCTATATTTTAGCAACTCTTGAATTAACATTTAATAAATGTTTTTAAATTTCACAAATTAAACCACTTATGTTTAATACCATGTTTATATTTTTCAGGATCTTCTTTAGGTTTATCCTTTATACGGTATTCAAGTATTCATGATTTGCTTAACTGGTATATTTTAAAACTTTAATGCCATTTAAACATTAATTATTTCAATCAGCAATTTTTACGTGCTTGTTGAATGTAACAAATTAATGTGTATTTGTGTATGTATGATAGGTTTAAAACTGATAAAAAGGAAAAACAAACAAATAAAAAGAAAGGTGAAATAAAGATAGGGTTATAATATATTCAGAACACCGCGTCACACGAATATTTATTACGGGCTGTTTATTATTAAGTTATTTATAGTTTACAGTTGAGATTTAAAATTCTTATTTTAAATCTCAAAAAAAGTTAATAATCTTTAACAAGTTAAGTCCTCTCCTTAACAAGTTAATATTTCATAAATTTGTTTTTTAGTAAACAGCTACAGTTTTTCAAATATCATATTGTAGTACGATAAATAATGCACAACATAAATAATGATACAACACATAATTTATTTATTAAAAAATCTGTATCAGCTGGAGAAAATATTATTGATTCTAAATACCTTTCATCTTCACAAAAGTCCTAAATGCATGGCATTATTTATTAACCGCTATAAAACTGATTCTCTATAAAATAAGACTTGATTTAGAGAAAAGTGGAAATAAATTATGCCGAGACCTATAAATTTTTTCAGCTATCTAAGCTTTTAAATGAAGGCATAAAACTTCGAATGTCCCGTAGAGAAGTTTTATGTGATACCTAAATTTAATTGATTTATAGTGTGATGTGCTTATTTGTTTCAACAAAAAAAAATACTAATAAAAGAATCTCTTGTAAAAATTAAATGCCCACCTTTTATAAAAATTGACATTTTTTATTTGCTAATCCATTTTATTTATTTATCTGTTCAGAAGAGGGTAGTTTTTTGTGTAGTTACTGTAACATTAAAAATATAAAAATATTAAATCAATATATTTGATTTAAACTGTTATTAAGGCAAGTTTAACAATGTCAATTTAAAAATTAAAAGTACTACTTATAAAAATGTAAGCAATTTTTCTTTCTTTTTTCCAACATTCATGAGATTGAAATTTTTTATGAATGATGGATGCCTTTTTATAGTATTACAAAAATTTAAAAAAATTATAATTTTGGTTTTTGGTCCGTGTTTAATTTAGTATTATGATGTGTGCTACAGCTTTATCCAAAATTTTTCTTTCAAGTTTTTTTTTAATTTCTTACTGCAATGATCTGATTAAAGAAATCTAAAAATGTGTAATTTTTTTAAAACTTATTTTATTAAACGCTTTTATTAGCTCTTGGTGGCGTTTTACGGGTGGAATTGGCTAGTAAACACTTTTCTAGATTTAATTTTCCTAACAGATTTTCATAAAAGGAGATCGTCGGTGTAGAAAATTTCAAATCCGATCATTAGTTCATTTTTAAAAAAATATTATGGAAATTTATTTTATCAATCACAGGCATATGTCTCAAACAAAATAAATAGAAGATATAACTAGAATTGTTGAAAAAAATTTGATTTTCTTTATTGTTCTAACTAACTGGTAGTACAGGGGGCTTATTTGAACTCCCAATTCTGAAACTTAACTCTATTAGTTCGTAAAAACGTTGATCTAAAATTACAATTTATGGTAAAATTAACAATTGGGAAGTGAAAAAAAAAGCTTTGGGGAGTTCAAAAAAGATTTAAAAAAACACTTTTATGATGCTCTAAAAATTCAAAAATAATTTATTGGGTATTCCCAAATAATTTATCGGGGAGTGGAAAATAACTTTTCAGTAAGTAAAAAATAACTGATTTTCTGATCACTTAAAATAAAAACGTGGGAACTAGTAATTCTCAATTCAACATTCACATACTAATTTCTCTATTCGAGAGTTTTTTGTAGTAAAATTTGCAAATTACTTACAATTAAGTGTGGGCGTTAGATATTCCCAATTCCCTAATCATTCTTAAATCTCTATTCGCCTTTCTTATGTAAAATTATAAATTACTAGTTCCAATGCTTTTATTTTTAGTGATCAGAAAATCAGATTATTTTTACTTACTGAAAAGTTTTTTTCTACAACCCGATAAATTAACTGCCAATACCCAATAAATTATTTCTGAATTTAAAAGCATCTCAATAAAAAGTTTTTTAGAAACCTTTATTTTACTTATTTTATTATTTTAAAACTGAGAACGTTCTGATTCTAAACTGTATTAAATATCAAAATTTATAAAATGTTAATAATTAAATGTTCAAAACTTATCAGGATATCCCAGCTAATTTTAATCATCCCAAACAATTATTACGATTCACAGCGAGTTATAAATTAAACTAATTATCAAGGTAATTGATGGTATTACTCAATGAACGACAGTACATACAAATTACATTTGCATTTTGAATGCTTTAGTAGGTATTCTTGATACTTTTCCTAGTTACATAAGAAAGAATAAATTTCATTATGAAACACTTTTTAAAATCTTTTACTTTATTCCTTTAAAAAAATAAATTTTATTGTAAAAATCGAAATTTTCACGGAGGGAAAAAAACTTGGGTAATACTTCATTTACCTATTATTTTAAAAAGTAGAGCTGCCAATTGGTACCATCAAATTGAAAAGATTTTTTTCTTAACACTTTATACAATTTCATAATAAACTAGCTGATTTGCCCGGCCTTGCACGGGTGGAGTGTATTAATTCATTTTTTAAAGTTCTCCCAAGTTATATGTCAGATTTTTCGAATCGCCAATAACCCCGGTGTCCCCAGTACTTTTTCCATAACCTGGTGTTCCCGATAGTTTTCATAACCCGGTTTTTCCCGGAAACTTTTCATATCCGGGTATTCCCAGTACCTTTTTATATCCCGGTTTTCCCAGTACCTTTTTATATCCCGGTTTTCCCTGTACCTTTTCGTATCCCGGTGTTCCCGGTACCTTTTCATGTCCCAGGTTTCCCGGTACCTTTACATACCCCCGGTTCCCGATAATTTTCATATCCAGGTGTTTCCAATAACTTTCATCCCGGTATTCCCGGTTCCTTTTCCCCATCCCAGTTCCAACTGTGACATCTCATTCCATCAAATATTTTTCCTTTCCATGTGATAAAAACAATCACATTGAAATAATCTTTTTTTAAAAATCTAGTGTTTAAAATGTACCTTTTAAAGCAGTGGTTCTCAACCGGGGGTACGCGTACCCCTAGGGTATGCCACGAAATATATATTTTCAACTTTTAATGATGTTTCAAGGGTTTTTTGTAGCGTTTTCTTACAAACAACGAAATCCGAACATTTTAAAAAATTAAAATCTTAAAATATTCTTCCATTGAAGACCCAGCAACGAAATCCTGGAACCGCCAATTTATGTAATATATTTAAACGAAGGTGATAATTCAACTACCAGCTGCAACTGCATGCGAGGGGTACGCAGGGAATTGTAATTTTCCTTTGGGGGTACAATCGTGGAAAAGGTTGGGAACCACTGTTTTAAAGTGTACCTTTTCATATCCCGGTTTTCCCGGTATCTTTTCATAACCCGGTGTTCCCGATAATTTTAATGTCCTAGTTTTCCCGATAATTTTCATAACCCGGTGTTCCCGATAATTTTCATCCCAGTATTCCCGGTGCCTTTTTCTCATCCCAGTTTCAACTGTGATATCTCATTCCATCCCGATTTTTTGTCTATTAAACATTTATCCTTCCTATGTGATAAAAACAATCTACTTGAAATCATCTCTGTAATTTGAAATCCAGTGTTTAAAATCTTAAACAGAATTTTCTTTAAGTATTCCCGCTATCCTTTTAAAATTCCGCAAAAAATGAATTTCAAAAATAAAATAAATTTTAAAAATCCCTCGATAAAAAGTTATCAAGTAAGCTTGTCTTCTTATTAATAAAACCAACTTCTTTAAAAGCTATTCTGAAAGAGTAAAAACAGATTGCTATTTATAATAAAAATCTAGTGATTATAGTCTAGTAAACCAATTCCGCTATGAAAGAATGAAATTTTAGCTCTGTTTCCTTGGAAACTTTTAAATTCTTGCTATTTAAATATATTTATTTTTGAGAAATTAAAATCTTAAAGAAAGTAAATTAATTATTTTAATTTACTTCGGTTTTCTGATAACTGTTATAATATTTAAATACAGATATTCACACTTTTTTCTTCTTAAATTTCGTTGTAAATAATAAAATATGTATAAATGTTAATCACTTATATTCATTCAAGTGAGGCAAGACGTCGCCTTAAGATAGAGAAGTAAACACTGCAATTTATGCATTTCAACAATGTGTAATGTTATTTCAATGGGGAAAACGGAGTCGAAAAAGCGCCGAAAAGCAGGGAAGGAGTCGTTCGATTTTAAAATCGTTTCTTAGTGCGCGTCTAATGGATGAAAGGAAGGTCTCTGTCAAATTTCAAGCCAATCGGTCCGGCAGTTTTGGAGATTTCGTGATGAGTGTTATGAATGAATGATGAATCACCCGTATTTGGATTTTATATATATAGATTATTTTTGACAAAAATAATTTTGAATAAATTTATAAGCATTATATGAGAAAAGTCATTTACAGTTTAAAGAATTGTAGGGCGTATCACGAAAACCTTTTTTTTCTTTCGAAATTCAAAAGGCATACTGAAAAAAAGTTGCTTAAGAGGTCACACATTCATCAGAAAAAATTTCAGAGGAATCAAAAAATATTTAGGTCCCCCGGAATTGAGTTAAAGTTTAAGAAATTTCATCATTTTTAACCCATTACTGCCTTACGTCCCTTTTTAGGGACGTTTTTTAAAAATCCTCCTATTTCTACAAAAATTGTTCCTTTGAATCAAAATTTGCACTGATGTATCTCTGATCTTCATAGAACATAAAGAACACAAGAAGAAAGCAGAATTTTAAAAAATTTTTACTTTTTTTAAAGTTGGAAGATAGAATTTTTCAGAAAAGTGTTTTTTTTAATTTTAAAAGAAAAAGCTTAAAAATCCTAGTTGTTATTTAAAAAATTTTCAATGCCGACATATATTACTGTTTATACATTAAATCAGTTGGGGTGTTTTTTTATTTTTCCAAAATATTTTATCTTGACCTTATTTTGGACCCTCGAAAAGCGTCCCTAAAAAGGGACGTCAGGCACGAATGCCCCCGTGGTTTTCCCCATAGTGAAATGCTAGTGTTTTCTTCATTTTTTCATAAAAACGCGTTCGATTCTTATGAAATGAATTAAATAACTGATATTTATAAAATTACTTTAATTTTAACTAATAAATTTATTATTTTTGTTTATTTTTTTGGAAAATACTGTTATTTCTGCTAAATTAAAGGAATAAAAAGTCTTAAATTATAAGGAATTAATTAATTTGTATTAATTAAAAGGAATAAATTAATTGTTTTACTGTATTTAGTAATCATGCATATATTTAGGAAAAATTCTTGAGAAATAGCCAATTACTCTATAATGGACTAATATGGAAGAGGTGAGCTCTACAGGATTTTGTACTGAAACATATTAGGTAGCAGTTTCTTGAATTCATAAGAAATTTTTCCTTGTTTAAGAATAACATTTTCCTTGTTTAAGAAGGCAGTTTGCATACAAATTCTTCACAAAAACTCACTGTTCGGTAACACTTTACTCGTTACGAAGATATCTAGTTTCTACCCATCCACTCTTAATCAGAATCTTTTTCTTATCTTAAATGTTCTTTTAAGTAACAGTTTGAATATTATTTTTGTTCCATTTATTCCTACCTTTTTGGCGAAATAAATAATTTAGTTTCGATCTTAAGAGAAAATCAAATACTTGAGGAAATTGGCTTCGTGAAAATATAGTTTTGAATTTTCCATACATTTATTCTTTGCAGTTCTTAAGAGTTTTTTTTTCAAACGTAGTTTTGAAGAGATAAATTTGCAAGAATTTTTATTTACATTAATTAAAAGAAATTGAATTGTCAGTAGGAAAAAGGGAATGCCAAAAACCAAGTTTTGAGAAAATCGAAACAAAAAACTGTATAAGTAATGGAATTTTCATTGTATAACTACAAATATTTTACTGGAAGTTCAGAACCCTATTTAGAAAATAGAGCAATAATCAAAACAAATATAAGCATATTCAAAAATATTTCACAGACAAAATAAGTTGATGGGCTTATTTCCTTCTTCCACCTTATGAAATTTTTCTGATGAAAAAATCTTTAAAAACTTTAAATTCACATTTAAATTATATTTCTACTTAGTTTACACCACAAAAGGGTGAAATAAAAAGAATAAGACAAATAAAATCAAAATTATAGTGAAACTGAGTTATTAAAGTAGTATCAATGGAGTGAGTGAATATGAATGGAGTCAAACATTCCCTGCATAAAAAAAGTTTTTAAAAAATTGAATTTAAAAAATTTAACTTAGCTTACAGCAAAAAGAATATGAAAAGAAAGACAAATTAACTCGAATATAAATTAACTTAAAAAAATACAATGAATGGACTTCGATTTCACAAATTCAGGGGGCGATATCTCCTTATAGGGGGTTAGTTATTTGTCCCCTCTTTTCACCCATGTGTAGACCAAAGCTTGGAGATTGTTTTGAGCACAAAAAGTCAATTTGTCATTGTTTGGACTTATTCCCTTCTTCAAACTGACGATTCAATTATCATTGCTTTTCTTCTTAACCCAAATCAAAATATTAGATACAAATTAACTGTTAATAAGCAGAAAGAATTATTTATAAAAACTACTTAAATTATCTATTATTTAGCTCAAACTATAAAATGATCGAAATTACAATATTATCCCCAATAAGCACTATTCAAACACCATTATCGATTCCCTTCCATTAGTTCAGTTATTTCATCTCATATACTCCTGTTCATAAAAAATGCAACACTAATAAGGAATTGTCCGATCAATTTGAAATTTTCAGGGTATGTTCATTATGGTTTGATTATGAAATGATATCAAATTCAGAGCAATAGCGCATGCGCGAGCTGAACAGTGTCTTCTCAACCACTGATTTATTCGTATATTTGGGGGCCTGTAACGGAACGTTTAGGGCTTGTAAGAAGGTTGTCTACCGTTGATTATCTTGTCATTAGATGTTATTATACCCCTTAGACCTTAACGGATGTCATATGAACATTTAACTGAGTTTTAAAGAGAATTAGTGTTAGGCCTCCCGGAGGGGTGTTTTTCACACTGTTTTACCGCTGGTCAGATGAAGGGAAACTGGACAATATTGATATGTAGGGCTCGACCGATGCATCGGCTTGGCCGATGTATCGGCGCCGATTGTTTGAAAAAATAGCCATCGGCATTGACATCGGCGGCCGATGCTAAAATTTGAAAGAATCGGCCCATCGGCCTAAAAAAACATCTAAATGCCGATGTTTGGCCGATGGTTATCAAATTTTTGAAATAAATTTGAATTGATATTTCAATCTTAAAAAAATTAAATAGAATATTCGTATCAGCAGCAGTGAAAAATAGTGTATAAACATCATTCTCAAGTGAAAACCGTTAAAAACTAAATGTTGAAATTTTTACTGGTTTTACCCCTTTTTCCTTTTTTTTTCGTTAGATTTACTGGACTAAATTAGTTAAATGCAATTTTTACCATCGGCCTATAGCATCGGCCATCGGCAATCGGCCTCGTAAAGACCCATCGGCCATCGGCTTGCCGATGGAAATTTTCGAACAATCGGCATCGGCCCATCGGCCAAAAAGGTGCCATCGGTCGAACCCTATTGATATGGGTTTGAAAGCAGAGGACCAAAAAGTGTAAGGCAAGTTGAAAATTGGGGTCTGTACCCCTTATAGTCACGTCAGAACTGGATGAAAGAGGCTTCATTCGCATGGCAGTGCCGGATCATTGAGTGACTTTTCGACATGTTTCAAATTGTTAGAATACTGCTCCAGGTCTATCACTGTCTGCTCCATCATTTAATCGGTCGTCATTGCACCAAAATTCCCCAAGTATTGTTTTTTTCACAGCGCTCCATCGATGGAATTCCATCGGTGCATAAAACTACCATGGGATCCACAAAAAATATTTTCGCATGATTACTGATAACAAATGGTCCTTTTATAGAAATCCCCCTTTAATTTTGGTTAACATGACATCTAAATTGGGTTTGGACGCTATGCCGAAATCGCAATTTTTGGAGTGTTTTATCTCGAGTCTGTGGTGAAGAAGAGAAGTGTTTTGACCTGGAGCACTATTGGGTACCATGGGCAACCGCATTAGATAAAAAATTAGGGCAATCTCATATCTTAAAAAAATTTCTAAAAATTTTTGGAGCCAAAAGTTATACCCTACCTTTGAAGCGATCCTGAAGCTATAATTCATCAGAACAAATCCCGTACACATGTTTTTTGGAAGGTTCCAAACTTACTTTACATCCAATAAAGACGGTTTCTTTCTCGACAAGTTTCTTCATCCAAAATTTCACCTATGGAGCTCGACTAAAATTTCGTTTGTTTGTCCTCATGCTTAAAATGCTTGTTATGTTGCCAATATTGGCAAACTTTGGGTTTGGGATGAATCTTAGATGAAAATCACCTCCTCAGTCAAAATTTCAATCTGTTTGATTCGCTGACCTGTGGTATAGAGGCTCTCATTGCAGCGCGTATGGAAGACATTAAACACCGATTTTCGATATTAAATTTTATTTCTTTGTTATGAAAATTATATCATTTGTTTGTGTCCACAAAGATCACTTGCTGTGTAAATTTCATCAAAATCTAACAAGTCCTTCATGGTGTTGCATTTTTTATGAACAGGAGTTTATTCAGAAAATTAAATAATTCAAAAGCAATACTTAACTAATCAAACTTAACAAATGTTAATGTTAAGACAAATGCTAAAAAAAAACAGTTAATTTGACTTTATACTTACGTTGCGTTGGTTCAATTCCGTTGGAGTCCCCTCTAAATATCGCCTATCTCTTTTGGACACCAAAACGAATCAATATTGCTAAATAATTTTAAATTCATAAGTTAGTATATTTAATTAGATGTATAACTGTTCATTTATTCCATTTTCCGGGATAGAGGGCTGTGTTTGTTGGAATTTATTTCCATACGTTTCGCTCTCTTCTTCGGAGAGCATCATCAGTGGTAAAAAGATCAACTAATAAAAATTGAAAACTGAAAAACCAAAAAATAAACAATTACAGTGGGAATTCTAAGAGTAAAACCTCCATCCCGGAAAATGGAATAAATTACTCTTCAGGTCGTGGAAGTCTTCATCAATTTATATAACTTTTCAGTTTATTATTAAAATTTAAAAAAAATGTTTACATTTGAAAATTAAGCGTTCAAAGAGATAGGTGATATTTAGCGGGGACTCTAACGGAATTCATTACATATAAGGTTATTTATAAAAGAAATTCCTTCAATATTTGAAACGTAATTCTTAAAGATACGCTTTAAAAGCATTATAAATAACATTGTTTATAACTATTAGTAATATTGAATTAGTTTCCAAATAATAAGTTCAGATGTGCTTAGATAAGGTACAATTTGAATCCCTACAGCTAAATGCTATAAATTTTCAAAATTAAGTCTTTTAGGTATTAAAAGGGGTTGGTAGAATTCCAAATGAAAATCCTTGTTACAAACGAGGTAACAAAACAAATTAATTGTACAAGATCTTTCTTGTTAAATTCGAAAACTACAGAATAAGATTTTTTCATGCAATAGTGTCTCATCATTATTTAATTGACTATAAAACAATATTTCCTCTATGAGTTTATGTTGGATGGTGGTTTTTTATTTGAAAACAATTATACGCGTATGAAATCTATTATGTCTCAGTCCGCCATGTTCCAGGAACAATCATGAAACGTTACGTAATGGTACTCTAATTACATGGTAGTATATCAAGCTACATTTCATAATACCTGTCCCAAATTTACCCCTATCCGGTGCAGTTTCGGGTTAGTTTGATCCACTAGAATCCCATACGATCATATTGATTAATCCATTGCTTTGCTTCATCAATGGCAATAAGATACTTTTAGTGGTGCTGATGATATAATTAAGTGTATTAAATTATGCTAATTTGAAATTTTCATATGTTCGTGCTTGATATAACTTTGAAAATTCTATAACTGTTATCTTTACTTATGTGCAAAATCCTCATTTTTAAAATCTAAATTGAAAAATTTTATTTTGAATCCAATATTGCGAAAAATCACAAATAATCTGGAACCGTAAAATCCATGGTACACTTTTTATAAAAATAGTAGTTGAAAATCTTTATTAATTAAATATTTTCACCATAAAATAGGTATGCATAAAATTTTGAATAAATTAACTAACCTTGAATTAAATAGTAGAATGAGGTAGTCTCACGTTTTGAGATTAAATTTTATTAAAATAGTAGATAAAAAACCATGAAGAATGACGTTTACATCAAGTATTTTCGTAGCCTAGTTTCTGAGTTATAAATTTTTGAAATTTCGTTTTTGTTTGGGCCCAAAAACCCTCTCGAATCACAAATCATGCGCTGTGAGGTCACATCCAATAGAAGCCTGTTTTCTGATCACGTGAAAACAGAAACACAATGGTTTTCATGCGGTGTGATGTCACATCCAATAGAAGCCCATTTTCTGAAAACGTGACTTTTCTGACGTTTTGGCAAAAATAAAATTGAATTTTAAATTTTTAAAAAAAATTTTTGAACATAAAAATAAGAAATTTAGGAGTTTTAAACCATAATGTATCAAAAAAGTATAAATCAAGCAAATCCCTCACTCATGCAAATACCTCATTAAATACGTCAGGTGTAATGATGTACCCTTAATGCACCTATAGATTTACTTCACTCGAAATTTTACTTTAAGATGATTAGCTAAAATGAATTTTTTTTTGGAGAAATTATTATTCAAATTCAAAGGTGCAAGTGAGCTGCACAAGGTGGCAGAATTTTGTGCTACGGCAAAATAACAGCGAGTAAAATATATTCATATACAACAATATTATTTGCAATAATAAATTGTTTCAAAATATATTTTTCGAGGAAAACAAGCAGGTGTGTTTTTCGTACTTCAAATACTATATATAATTTGAATTGCTTCTTAAAGGATTGCTTTCAAGTAGGATGAAATTCTACAAAAAAAATTAAAGAGTGGAATCCCAATTATTTTGTAGAAAAAATAATGATGCGCTAAAATCAGTGTATAATCAAGAACGTTGACTTCTGATAGGAGTGAATGCATTTAAATTGCCTTAAAGTAGGGAAAAAGGGGCGGAAAAGCTTTAAATATGAACCTGTATGTAAGTGCACCCATACAACTCATTTTTTAACTTTGAATATGTACAATCTTGGCCATGGACTCCTGCTCTAGACCAAAGAAATCTCTATCGACACTTCCCAAATCAGAAATAACACAAGTGGGCAATAAAAGCTACCAACTCTCATAAGCGACCCTAATCTGGCAGATTGTCAAAGAAGAACAGTCAATACCGTTAAGAACAGTGCCACCTCAAGGACTTCTTTATGACGATAGATTAGCCACGAAATGGCACGGTTCATCAGTTATTATGTAGGGCCGCACCAGACTTCGACCTCTCCGGATATTGTGTCTGCTTTCCAGTTGTGAAACGGCTCTCTTTATTCCAGTTATCTCCACTGACAGCGGCTTCCTCCAAGGATTTGTTACGGGACGGTTTCGATTTCTAGCCTCGCTTTAATCCCGAGATTCCTCGGAGAAGAAATAAAATTCCTGAGAAAGGAATCCTACAACTACGGTCTTCAGTCTCAGAATAAATATATACCTTTGGTGAGAAGCACTGAGGGTTTCTTCTCCTTTGCTTTAAATGAATCCTCCGTTGCTTTCGGGTTTTTGAGCTTCGCTTTTGGTGGGAATTTAAGGTTCTTGCCCCCTGTGGAATCCGGAAAGAAAGAATGCGTGGTATATCACTTGAACAACAAGAGAGTGAATCACCCCTTTTTTCTGCCTTTCTTTGAGTTTCGGAATATTTTTACGGGTAGTTCCCATTCATTTTAGTTCCATCTCGAAGACAGTTTTTTTGAGAAAATATACCGATAGGGCATGGCAAAGCAAATTCGTTAAAAACTAATTCGTAATTGAAAACATATAAATAGATAAATGGAGATACAGAAAACTAATAATTACGATTTTTCGGGATGGAATACAGATTCGTAGATAAATAGTTTTGAAATTCGGCTTTAAGAGAATATTTTTACTTTTTTAAAATTTTTGCATTCTTCAACATTTAGATATTTTAGACGTTAAACTTAAGTTGTAGGGCCGGATGCAACTACGTTCTGTAACGTGCTAAAGAACCGGATTTCGCCTTATGACGGTTGCCACAGAACGCCCGCTCAGGAGGTAGCATTATGTGACGATTCTGTTCACGTTTTCCTCCTGATTGGTTGAAGCGTTCCATTAGGTAGCAAAGCACGGGAACGGCAGGGTTCAATCAAATACACGTGGTTCAATGGCGTAGTTCTTGAAAACCAATCAGCGGCAGGCTGGACAAATGACGCAGGAAAACGAAAGTTGATTTCTATGGAAGTGGGATTCGACCGGTCCCAAAATCGTTCCAAACGTAGTTGCATCTGGACCGAAATCTTTTTCAAAAACTTTATCTTGTAAAGAGAAAATAAACACAATTAATTAACCCAAAATAAGAAATTTTAAAACACTAAGGAGCTACCGCCCCCTGCTCGATATCGCTCACAAACCCCCGTAGGCTGTTTACACAGGCCCTTTTGGAACGCTTCGAAATCCTCAAAAAACCTTGTTCACTGAACTTAATCAATTTATAAGACGTTCGCAAAAACAATTGAAGAAGAAACGCCAAACAACGTACCAACTTCCCAAAATTACGTGCGTCACAGGTCATAAATAACACTATCTTAAAAGTTTGAATATTTATTGGTTCTAACTTATCAATAATTTAATCAAAATGCTTTCCTTTGAAATATCCAGCAAGTTTACAAATAGCTCTTACCTCTGTACCTAGTAACTCGTTAGTATACCTAGTGTTTTATCATTCATATTTTTGTTTCAACCCAGACTTGCTGAACAACACCTTAAAGGCCTTTGAAAATAATAGGAGACAAAACATACATGACACTCAATGTTTTCTATTGATTTCGATTATCCAACTAAAAATTATAAATTTCAGACAAATGTGTTAAATTTTGGTATGAAATATCATATCTGTAAGTTTTTAAAATAACTTATCAATCTTTGAATGATATTTAATTTTTAAAGTACTCTAATGTACATTTTAAACGTGAAAATTTTTTTTTCATCATAATATATGGCGTCAATTGGTCATTTTGTGATTGGATGCATAGTAAGTTGTTTGACCGTACTTCCTTTGTAACTGCGACCTTATCCGTAACCTAAAAAAATTGAAAAAATTTTAATTTGAGAATTTTTTTAGAAATTATCAAGACATATTGCACATCCTCAAAAGAATCCGAACAGTTTGATACCAAAAACGTGTTATACAGATCAGTAATTAAAAATCCTTTCTCTGGAAACCGTTCACCAAAAACTTTTTTTAGAATAGAGGGAAGAGAGATTCAAAACGATTATGAAAAATTTTAAAAGATTACAAGATAAGAATTTAACTTTAAAATACCTTAAATATACACTAGCGGAAATAAAAATCCCAACACCAAGAAGGAAAGGAGATATCAAGGTCAAATTTATTTCTAGGATTGCACATAGTATCAATGTGAATTGATTAAAAAATCAGCCTTCCTGGATGTTAGGGGGTCGAGATAACCAGGGAGGAGTGTTGTCTCCATAGGTGTCCATTACCGCCGTCACACGTCATGATATTGAGTGACAGGGGCTCTAAATGACTTTTGTGGGATTGGAGGACCATGTTGCCTCCTCAGGTAGTCCAAATTCATATGGTGCACCAGCGGACGTTGCATACCGGGCTAGGTGATTTCTCCTCATTGACCGGACTGTTTTCTGGTTGTTGGTTCTAGAGAACGGGAAAGACGGGGTGAAAATGCAACCTAGGGGGTTAGGAAGATAGCTTGGACATTGCATACAACATGTGGTTGTGCATGTTTCTCTTGAAATTTGTCCCCAGGACAGGTCTGTAGGTAAGAACGGTCTACCGACTGTAAAACCTCAATGACGCAGCTCTGGTTTGAAAAAGTACTGGTGAATCATACTCCGGAGTTGCAGAAATGGAATCCAATGCATTCTCACTCCGTTACCCAGCATCACCACTCCGTGGAACGATTAGAAAATCATCAGCTGAGTGCGCTCTCTCCATTGTGTCTTCAAACTCATACCCAACCGTCGTGGTGCTCCAAACCGAAGCAGGATTCTCTCATAAACACAATGCCATGAAATTGGAATTTTCATTTCCTTATTTCGTGCAGTATTGGAAACAGAAAGGCCCATTTTCAGCCCCTTGTTTATAGGCAAAGATGTAAGAAGCTATGCGGACAAAACGGACAACCCGCGGTACTGCAAACGAGATCCATCCTACTGCCACTTGTCCTCAGTATGATCTACCGGTACTTTGGCCAACCAGAGCTGCGTCATTGAGGTTTTTTAGCCGGTTGTCCGTCCTTACCTTCAGACCTGTCCTGGGGACAAATTTCAAGAGAAAAATACACAAACACATGTTTCATGCAATGTCCAAGCTTTCTTCTTAACCCCCTATGTTGCATTTTTACCTTGGCCTATCCGTTCGTAGGAACCAACGCTCACAAAACATGTCCGGAGAAAGAGGAGAAATCACCTAGCCCGGTATGCAACGTCCGCTGGTGCACCATATGAATTTGGACTATCTGAGGAGGCAACATGGTCCTCCAATCCCTCAAAAGTCATTAAGATCCCTTGTGACTCAATACCATGACGTGTGACGGCGGTAATGGACGCCTATGGAGACAACACTCCTCCCTGTTTTTCTCGGCCCGCTAATATCCAGGAGGGCTGATTTTTTAAGCAATTCACACTGATACCATGTGCAATCATAGAAATAAATTTGACTTTGATATCTCTTTTCCTTCTTGGTGTTGGGATTTTTATTTCCGCTAGTGTATAAGGACAACGATATAGATAAGATTAATAATACCATCGTACAAATGAGATTATGCGTAAAAAATGGATATATAAGGGGAGATCCTTAAATTACGTGAAGTCAAAAAGGGGGGAGGGGTTTGGAAAAATCTCACCAAATCTCAACAAGGGGGGAGGGGGGTCGATTAAAATCTCACGTCAACTTTTTAAGTTAGAAAATAAACGATTTTTTTTAAGTATGATAAAGGAATTATACCAACAGATAAGATACTGTGGTGATTTTTAGGCGGAATAATGTCCTTTTCCCCCACATCATTAATAATGGAGAAGTTTTAGGTGCAGTGAAGCACAAAATGCAAATCAATAGGATGGAAAATTATTTTAAAAGTTGTAGGTAAATCTCTCGTGGGGGGAGGGGGGTCCAGCAAAATCTTACTAAATCTCACCAAGGGGGAGAGGGATCCAGATTTTGGAAAAAAAACCTCACGTAATTTATGGATGTCCCCTAACGATGATTAATTTGTGTCACAAAATATATTTAATATTAATACTCGTAATATCTAAAGGATACTGATTTAAAAAATAAGAGGTTGTCTTTAAAACAAATATATTCATTCCATAAATTTGCTTTAGAAAATACTCTACTTTTTCTTTAAAAAAAATAATATAATCAAAGTACTAATAATTTTTTTAATTAATACTATATACTTTGAAGTAGTTAATTAAAAATATTTACTTTGATCACTAGTTGGTTTCTCTTTGTAATTTAAATGAAGAAAAGATTAAGTTAAGTAATTGTTTTAGCTCAAAAGGTAAACTTTCACGAATGTTCTCGCTTGAACCCCAAATGAGGAAGTTGCATGATTTTTTTTATTTTTTTAATCGATTCCTCTTGCAAAAATAAGCAACTACCCAAAATTTGAGGCCGATCGAGAAATTTTTTGATTCCCAAAAAAATTAACAAAAATACCCTTTTTAAAAGCGCGCGAAAACGCCAAGAGTTTGGATGTGACGTCATCTTATATTAAACATTGTTGTAAAGCAATGGAGTTGATGGTATTATTGTTGACGTCATCTTATAGTTTAAACAATAAACGTTTTCAGTCACGTGTTTTTTTCTCGACTTTTAAATTAAAATATTTAATTACCTGTACATTTTTTAGAAAAACTGACTAGATATTTCATTTTACCATACAAAAAACCATACGGAACACTTGTTTGTTTTTGAAAATCTGACGCATGCAACTTCCTTATTACTAAGGATAATGACATTCTTTTACATGTTCCTAATTAAAACAAACACTAGCTTTCGTTGTAACTTAGCTCTTTTTATAAAACCAAAAAAAACATTTAACCTTAACCAAAGAGTTCCAAGAAAAAAAAGAGCTAATCAATTAGTAGAAGAAAAAAGGTAATTTTTTAGATAACTATGGTTTTAGATTTCCCAACATACATTTTAACTGTGGGTAATGTATTTCATCATATTCCTATCTCCCAATGTTCTATCAGATAAGAGTAAATGGCGAAATTACGAGACCATTTTATCTCATAAAATTTTGTTATTAATGGTTTTCTGCTTTCCCCTAATAGTTCAGCTTTCACAAAAATGGAAATACTAATAATACGCAATATTTATTGTTAAAAAGTATTGTAAAAGGAATTAAAGGAAACACACAGACTATACATTTTTATCCCAGATTTTATCAATTATTTTCAAGGTTAAAATTATCGAATAATTCCATTGCAAATTCACATTTTGTTAAAATTAGGTTAACCCATTAAGGACGGTTGGTAAGAAAAGTTGCCAAGGGGCATTTTATTTTTTACTGACCCTAATAGAGGACATTAAAAGTTTAAATGCATGATAACAGCTTCTGAGGAATGTATTTATTCAGATAAAAATAGAAATTTATACCTTCCATGCCGTTTTGGTGGTAAAATCGCTGTTAGAATGAGAGCGTTTCACCACATTTTTGAGATAGCTGGGAGATCATTTGGAAAACTCCAAAAAAATCTAATGTATTGGTTATTTTTGTGACTTGTTTCTATTGCAGCATATTCACAAGATCCCATTCTAAATATTATTCCAATTACAGTTGGAATGAGGGTATTTAAATTGCCAATAGCAAAGATTTTCTTCTACTGGCAACTTTTGTTGCCAATCGTCCGATGTGTGGTCAAAACTTTTAAGCGTTACTTATAAGAAGCTTCTGTAAATTAATTACTTTTTATGCTTTTTTGAGTTCTTATCATAAATGTAGATCGTGTTGATACTTTGGCATGATGAAATGTTTCCCTTAGATCATAATTTTTGTGTTTTTTTCGTAGATTTTAGATTTTTACCCATTCCTAACACATTGATTGGTTCAATCTCATACTAAATCATTTCTGGATACATTTATTTTCCTTGAAAGGGTTTTCTGGAAACTTACAAAAGTTAAAAAATAAAATAAAATATCACTGGAGTTATTTAGCACATTTTGTATTGGCCAATACCTAGTTTTTATCGAGTTGATGAGTAATCTTCAACATTTTCTGTGGGGAATGTGCGAAATCTGGAGCCATGAAGATGAATATTGTAATTAGGATGACTTTTTGATAGAGAATGATTAAAAAGAACGTGGAATTATAATAAGAGAAAAAGCTTCGGAAGGCAAAAAAATTATAGATATATAAACAAAGGTATCCAAAATATAAAAGTTGAGAATATTTAAGACTCTGGCAGGTAAAAAAGTCCCTATGTCCCAGACTGGAATATATAAATAAAACTATTTTAACCTGGAAGTTAGCAAAAGTACAGAAATCAAGGTTCCGACTTAGAAAGTACTAGCTCAGCAATTTTTAAAGCCTGAAATTAGGTGAATATCAATATTTTGGACTGAACAGGCTCTATTCAGGAGGGGTAAAATACCCTTTCTTGGACCCCCTATCAACAATATAGTCCCAATTCACTTTTATTTATGTTTTATTTCTTTAAATTATGTATGAAAACATTTTATTATATCAAAACCGTAAACATTTTAATTAGTTTTTTCGACTTTTCATTTGTCAGAGTTTGGACCCCACAAAGGCAAGACCCTCTAATAAAGGCCTCCCAACTCGGCCGTGCAACATCATAACTTTCACTCATCTTTGACGTCACTCCATAGACTTAACATGGCAATTTTCCCCCACGTCTGACGTCATCACCCGGAGTTGGATGGCCATGTATATAGAGGGTCTTGACTAAGGACGGTTGGCAAGAAAAGTTGCCAGTTAAAAAATCATAAAAATTATTTTTTTTTAAATCTGAAAATGGGCATTTCTTACTATATTTGGTCCAAATGAACAAAATATGAAAGAAAAAGTTAATTATTTTCATTATTTTAAAGTCGTCCTTAATGGTTTAACATGATGCAACCCATTAAAAAAATATGTCAAGATTAATCTTTTACCTTTACAATTAATCGTTATATCAAGATTCTTCCTGCCTTCGATTAATCCTCACATCAAGCTTAATATTTTATGTTTGTAATTATAAATACTTAATTTTAAGAGGCCTGTTGATGAAAAGTCTTCAAATGCTGGATTGATATATTTTTTAATAATTTTCAAATAAAGGTTTGTCGTTTCGTGATAATTTTTTTTTACTTCGCTTTAACTGGAAAGTTTCGATTGAAAGAAAGCTTGTCTAGTTTGAAAATTTTAAATTTTCAGTGTATGAGTACGATATGAATCCTTTTCAATTTAGTAACAAAACAAACTGACAAAGAAATGTAAATTATTGAACTGAGAAAATAGGTAACTTCAAAATAAATAGTCCTTCATCTATGTTATTTAATAACTAAGCTTATTTTACGATTTTAAATTAAGTATCGTGCATTATTATCGTGTTTTAAATTTCATTTTATATCATCCAGAAATTACAAAACCAATGGGTGGTTAAGTTAAAAGTTTTGATAGTAAGAAGATTGGAAGTACGAAGTTCCTCCAAAACTCTATTTCCTGAAATGAGTTACAGATTGAAGTTTAGAAAACTGATTGAGTCACGTATCGCAAACAAATAAAAGAAGTCAATTTTGTTTTCTTTTGTAGTAAAAAATGAACCCAAGTATTATATAAGAATTTGTTGTGTAGTCCTTCAAAATTTCTACAATCAAGAAATGGAAAATTCCCGCATTTTATTATTATTATTATTTTTATTTGATGGAAATTAATGAAAAGGGGGAATTTTGTGAAAAAATGTTTAATTCCTATGCTTAATTATTTTTAAATTAATTTCAATGTTTTCCTTTTAAAAAGGTCGTGAAAAACAACCGCTACGTCACAAGTGACATCAGTTAGCTCAAAACAGACAACAAACTTCGTGGCCTTTCTTAGTTCTTACATTCGCTAAATACCTTACCGCTTATAGCTTCAAATGATTGTTATCGTTTATTTCTTTGTTTTTTGTCAAGCTATTTCGTTAGGTTTTAATAATATAGCGAGTTACCGTTACTGTTTGAATTTTTTACATCTGTATACAAAAACTTCAGGGTAAATACTCCTGGAAAGAGCAAGATTTTATTGAGCAGAAATATCGTGTTTGTGTTTAAAGATCCTTCAAATCATGCGATAATGCATTTACTACCGATATGCAATTATGCATAATAATTCTGACATACGTGATTGTTTTGGTGAAATGAATATTTAATGGGATATTACGTCATGATGCGTTTTGAGGGAAACTCAAATTGGGCTATTTTAAATTTAAATTATCTAATTAAATATTTTTTTAAACTTTAAATGCTGATTTTTGAAATAAGGACCATTTTTTTCCCGGAAAAATTGCTTTTTATCGAATTTTAAAATAATACTGGAATCGTCCATTTATTTTTGAATGACCGTTTATGAAAACGTAATTCCAAACTTTTCTTAGAAGCTGGATATTTGTAGCTGTGATTCTAAGAATTTGATGTTATAAAAATGTGCAAAACGTCATTTTTACAGAAAGCTTATTTTCCCTCGACATTTTGCTAAAGCTTTACGGGAAAACATGTACAAGATTAAGCTGTCTCAAATTCATTTTATTGGAAAAGTAACGGCTCTATGGGGAAAGAAATGCTCAACTGCACTAGCGACTTAACCCAGACTTACCTGTCCTAAATAAAAGCATAAAACCCGTTTTACGACGCTTTTACCTGAAGTACAACCTACGCGGTGTATAACCATTCTCCCATTCATGGAGTGAGATCTCACTGTTTATATACAAACCCCGTAGAAGTATTCATCCAAAAATAATATTTTCAAGTCTTAAAATAAATAAGAAGCTTTTGTCCGTGTGATGTAATAGTAAAAATATATCGAATCTCGTTTTATCGATCACAACACACTGTCCAAAAGATCCACTGTCTGAAGGATGTTCTCCAAAGTGTTTGTTTACTTTTTCGGTATGTTATCGATATACCCGACCACCTGCACGTGCATGTACTGTTTCATACAAAATTTAGTTGTTTCTGACAACAAAGATTTAATGATTGTAAACTATAAATTTAGAGTGTTTGCAAAGCACTTGAATAAACAACTTTTTTAATAGCAGTATTTCTATTCAAAACCTCAAATAAGTATCAAAACTAATTCAAATTCTTTAAATTAAGTATTAAACTTGCGACAGAACTTCTTTATTAAAAATATTTGAAAAAGTCAAACTTTGGAGTTTAAAATATCTTCCACTGAAAAATCTTACATTTCATACCCTTTCCAAAACTGTTCAGTTGCCATTTTACATTTATTTCAATTAAGAAAAGTATAAAATAAATTTACTTTTGAAAATTAACAAAAATATTAAATTTTATTGTTTTTTGTACTAAATATATAAAATAATGATTATTCTTACGCTCTTAAATTTACCAAATTATATTTTTACATTCTTCTAAACTTGTATAACTAAACTTTAACATGAAATATATCTCTATATATAACCTTTTACCTGCCGATGTTCCCAAATGGGAACATCATTTTAAGGAATTTTTACACCACTCAATTTTTCATGCAGGAATTTGATACTTGGTAGAAAGTAACTCAAAGATATGAAGTTATTTTACATGCAAAAGTTTTTCACGTGGAATTTAATCCTTTTTGTAGAATTAACATCAAAATTAGAGATTTTTGGCTCTTACAAAAGTTGCACAAGTTTCAACTTGTGAAAAATTTAAATAAATTTAGTTTTAAATAGTTTTGCTGTGTTTAGGTAGCTTAAGTACACACCTTCCCATTTTGATTGACAGAATAGCTTCATATTTTAATTTTGGAGAGTAATTACCAATACAACGTATATGTTCCCAAATGGGAACATCGGCGTTTGGGGTATAGTATTTGAGGGGGATTTTTATAACATGCAAAAATTCAAGTTATTTCCAATTTTCTTTAATTTTTTGAACATTTCTTGTCTCAAAGGATCTAAACAGGTTAAGAATTATGTTTTAAATTCAAAAATATGTAATTTTTAATTTTTCACCTGATTTATGGAGAAATAAATTCTAAACCTTTATAGCAAATTTTTACCCTTGTATATTTTTTTAACTTCCCGATCGATTAATATTCAGTAATTATCAATGGGGGTTATATACAAAGAGCATATTTGGAGTGCTTCTGAGGATTTGCGTATATATTTTTGTTCAAATAATTTTTTTAATAAAAATTTTAGAAATAAAATTGAAGAATTTTGAAAATAAGGAAAAGTGCGTACATCTAAAAACACTCTTCTAACGTAAGTTGGATGTAAGATATATGTGGTTCACTTCGGAATCTTCCATGAGAAACACAGCTTTAATAAATCAATGGAGATAATTATAATTATTAATTTTGAAAGCTAATTAGATTTAATGCAATTAGTGGATTTTATGCTAGATATCCGTATAGGACCGTAATTAAAACTAATTTTTCTCACAGAAACGTAATTGTTTAGCTTTGACGAGCATGGGAACACTCTTTTGTATTTTTTACACCAAAATATTACCCATAGTGCAAGAAAAATTTACGGAAAAGCTTCGCGTACGTAATAAACATGTCAATTTTTTCTTATGAAAATTTATAAAATGTTACTCAATCGTTCAAGTATGGATAATAAAATTGAAAAAACCGTCCACAATCATAAAAATGTTCATAATTATTGAGTAGAAACCTATTTCAATCATTTTCTCTCTATATTAAAAAAAAGTTACCGTCACCGCGGCCGCCGCCGCTGTTTCAGAAAATTTTATTTTTCAACTCTTTGAACTCTCATAACGCAAAAACTACTTGATAGAAATTTATGAAATTTGAAACGTTTGCAGAAGAATATTTGGGGCACATTCTCGAACAAAAAGCTAACAGATGTGATAGTTAATTCTGGGGTATTTTTAAGGTCAAAGTTGAAGTTTTTCTTTTTTCGCCGCGTAATCCAGTTCAGCGAAATCTATTAGCAGCAGAACTATGATTTTTTGCAGCCTAATACTCTGAAGTATGAAGATGTGCACTACGTCGCCGTTTTTTCGAATTTCGAATTTGGTTTAGAGTAATTAATTTTTTAATTTTCGAAATTTTTGACACGTTTTCGTTTTTTCTATCCTAAATGAAAACTAATCACGGTATCAATATGATTTTTTAAACACTTATATTCTTATTTTTTAGAAAGAGATTGGCGTTTAATTCTTTAAAAAATTCTAATTAGTTTTGGAGTTATTAAGCATCAAAGTTTCATTTTTTTCATAGTTTTAGAAGGTCTTTATCAGACGTGTTTAATGTTTTTAAATTTTATATTTGCCTGTTCACTAGATTGTCGCGAGCACGGATATTTAAATTTAAAAGTTTTGAGGTGCACATTTTTGCTCTAAATTTGCTAGCGATATAGTATAGACTTGGTTAAAAATCTTTTAAAGATACTTCGATATTTTTTGAACTAATAATAATAAAATAAATAATTTAGCTTTTTTTTGAGTGTTATTTGTGCCGATGAAAGGTAGAGGATTTTCGGGAAGTTTGTTTTCTCTGCTAAAGATCTATTGCAGATATTACAGATCGCGAAGCGATCTCTAAAGAGCTGCATAGCAGTTATGGAGGTTGGTAAGCGTAAGCGAGCAGGGGGTGGTAGCCCCCTATCCATTAAATTATTGATAATTTTAAAAGGAATATTTTAGTAAGACTTTTATTTTAAAATTTTCGTGGTAATGATCCGAATTAAATTATTGAAAAGTTTGAGATATGAAAAGTTTCGATATTAAATGATCATTAACTATACTCTGTTCATTTAGAATTAGCACCTGAGACGTATTGTATTAGAAGCAGTTATTATTCTAATTATCGTCGAAAAAATTTCTTCTGCAATGACAAGGCAGCCTAAGCTGAAGTTGTTAAAATACTGTAAAAACAATCGGTCATTGAAGTTGTCTGATGAGCGTTATTAAGCCTTATTGAGCGTTTTTGATCCTGTTTCAGGCGCCTATTCTAAATGAACAGACTAGAAGCAGACAAGTTCCAGGTTGTACAGGATAGTTGAGATGAAACAAGCGAGCTCTGCTCGCTAAGATCGCGAAGCGATCTTTATGAACTGCGAAGCAATTCCGGGGTATGGTGAGCGATAGCGAGCAGGGGGCAGAGCCCCCTAGTGATACTAAATAAAAATAACTAAGTAAAACACTTTATAGCTAACAAGACTAACTAATATAAGTTTCATCCTTCACTCTTCTGATCACAAGACTGTCGTCTATCTATGAAAATTAATTTTGGATTTTTAATAAAAGACTTATCAGCATTTATATGCTAAATCCTACAACTATTATAATTGTGAATGTTTGTCGGTATGTTTGTTACTCTTTCACGCAAAAACTACTGAATGGATTTTAATGAAATTTTACAGTAATGTAGCTTATACATCAGAATAACACATAGGCTATAATTTATGAAGAGAAAATCAGTAATTCATTCTTTTTTCCCATTTTTCCTGCTTTTTTTCACTTATTTTTCCGTGTTTGAAAACCTGTTTTACCAGTCATGCAAGCCAATAATAGGAAACTTTAGTATTACCAGTGATGTAGTTACTAGGCATTTTTATTAATCTCTGTATAAATAAAAACGTTTGTGGCTGTGTGTGTATGTATGTGTGTTCCGCTCCTCATTTTAGACTACACCGAAGGCATGGACATTTCCTCCATTTCAAGATTTTTTTCCTTTGAAATAAATATATTTACTGAAAAATACAATTTTTTTCATGGAAAACGAGTTAAAAATAAAACATTGTTTCAAATTAGACAGATCACTACACTCTTTCATTTACTAGACTTTTTATTATGGTTTCAAATTTGTTATTTTATAAAGGCACCAAGATATTAAACATTATCAGGAACATCGGGATTGTAAAAAATGACAAGAACACCGGGATTGGAAAATTAGCGGGAACATCGGGATAGGAAAAATTACCGGGTTATAAAAATTACCGAGAACACCGAGATAGAAAATTCACCATAAAGACACCAGGAATACCGGAATATAAAAATTACTAGAAACACCGACATAGGAAAATAACCGGGAACGCCGGGATTAGAAAAATTACCGAGAACACCGAGATTAGAAAATTACCGGGAGCACCGAGATAGGAAAGAGGCACCTGGAATACCGGGATGATTTGTAATATTGCTAATTTACAAAATTATAAATGTATTTTTAGAAGACTTTTAAAAAATTAATTTTTACACCCCACCCGTGCAAGGCCGGGTATAACAGCTAGTAACTTTTATATTTTGATAGCCCTCAAGACTAGATGAGAGTCAGGAAAAAAAACCAATGAATAGTTGAATTTCATAAGAATTGTATTACTTCAAGCAACTTTTGTCATTTGTATATAACCAAGGCTAAACTTGATCATAACCGTAGGTTACACACAGTTAACACTTAACCCAGTTTAGCATTGGTATAACAAACGCATCTAAATTTCTGCTTTAAAGTGGGAATGGTAATAAATTTTCGAAACTATCACAGATCTTTCAAAAAAGCTCTAAAGTAGTAAGTTTAATGATTTCTTTTTCAATAATTATTTCCTATATTTCTAAGATAAGGGTTTTTTTTAAATCTTTTTAATAATTTCCACCTATTTTTGTTTTGCCTTTCTTGTCTGCATGTAATGTTTTACTGTCCAAAGAATTGTACTATTCCATTTCAATAATCGGAAAAATGCATTATTTCTCAAGTGTTTTTACTCTTGGGGAGGGGGCTTTATCTATTCAAGATGACGCAAAGCGAACTTTATTTTTATATTTTGCTAAATAAGGCGTAACTTTTGCTGAACTGTGTTTTCAACCTTTCTGCTTCAAATTCACTTTTTTCCTTTTTTATGGTTGAATTTCTAGAACCTAAAAAGTGAAAAAAGCAGAAAGAAACAATCTAAATTATGTTATGGGCAAAGTTTTTGTGTCACCAATACATAAAAACTTATATTTTTGATATAAGTAACAAAAAAAATTTTATCTTTTATTTTCCTAACATAGATATGATAAATATTTTTTCTTCGGTAATTTAAAGTGAATAATTTTTTTACATCTTGCTTAAGAAAGATACAAATAATTTTGAAAGAATTCAAAAATTCACAGTCAGTGAAAAAGGAAGCATGATAAATCTCTCAATTAAAAAAAAATTTTTGGTGAACGGTTTCCGAAGAAAAGCTTTTTAATAACTGATCCGTATAACACATTTCTGGTATGAAATTGTTCGTATTCGTTTGAAGATGTGCAAAATTCACTTAAAATTTCTAAAAAAAAATTCTTAATTTTAAAATATTTCCATTTTTTTATTACGGATATGGTAGCAGTTACAAAGCAAGAACTGTCAAAACTTATTATACATCTATCCAATCACTATGACCAAATGACGCCATATTTATGATAGAACAAATTTTTTTCCACGTTTTAAAAAACGGGAAACGGGGGTTGATGCAGCAAGCAGGGAGCAGTAAATAGTTTAAGAAATAGTTGTTAAAAAAATAGTTTATTTGAAATACAAATTCAAATAAAAAGAGTGGTGATAAATAAAATGTCCAGTCTACAGCAGAAAATATATGTCAATTATATAATTGAGAAACCTCTTACAAAATGAGTGCATTGTTTTGGATTTGATTTTTTCCGATTTCAGTCTCTAATGATATTATTAGCTGTTCAAATATGTTAAGAGGGATTAAATGTTACCATTTTATTAATTTACTGTTAAATTATTATTTTTATATGCATGTTAATAGTACTTATCTGATAAAAATTTACTGCTTATGGTGGTTTTTCTTGGCTAATGCAACAGTAACCATGGATTTTATAAACAATGTATACATATTTTTCATACACTGTATTTAATGTTTCCCTGCTGCATATTACTATTTATAAAACTACATTTTCACCAATAAATTTAGTTGGGGTTCAATTCCGTTAAATTTCCCGCTAAATATCACCAATCTCTTTTGAAAGCTTAATATTCAAATATAAAAATTTTTTAATGATAAACTGAACAGTTATAGATCTAATTAAACATTTTAAGGTTCAATTCCGTTAGAGTTCCCACTAAATAATCGCCTACCACTTTTGGACACCAAAAATTATAAGTATTGCTAAATAATTTTAAATTTATGAATTATTATGTTTAATTAGATGTTTACCTAACTGTTCAGTTTATCATTAAAAATTTTTAAAAAATTGTTTATATTTGAAAATTAAGCTTTCAAAAGAGATGGTGTTTTTGGTGTTCAAAAGAGATTGGCGATATTAAGCGGTAACTCTAACGGAATTGAACCTTTAGTTGGTAATGAATCTCAGCTAGGCTGTACCAGCGTATGGCGAGCGAGCGTAGCGAGCACAGGATTGCGAAGCAATCCTAGGGGAACTGCGTCAGCAGTTCCCGGCGGTTGGAGAGCGATAGCGAGCAGGGGGCGATAGCCCCCTAGTATGTTATAATGTCGAACTTAAAATAGTATTTTTATGTCAAATGTATGCCAAATATTACTAGACGTTCAATCATGAAATATGGGACTTGAGGTAAGAATCCTCCAAAATGACTCAATGTAGATGTAGCATCATAAATAATTCTTTCATATAATCTTGGCATTTATCTTCATCTTCTTAAGGCTTTACCATACATCACATTTTTTTGGTCAAATCATTCACGGGTTTTTCATCAGTTTATTTTTTATCAGGTAATATATCCTTAAGATATTTATACAATTACATTTAAATTACTTGAATATAAATTATTTCGTTTAATTGAGAATATAGTTTTGAATTTCTTTGGTTATTTAGAGGTAATGAATAACAAATTGAGGAAAATATAAATAAAATATTTGCAAAACCATCGGTACATTTAAAAACTATGAGTTTCAATTCTTGAAAATTCCTGAAATTTGCAAAACTTTTAGTTTTATAGCAATAAATGTTGACGATCTTGATTCATTCTCAGTATAAGTTTTATTGGAGTCGGATTTCACTTCTTGGTTTGTGCTGGAAATTTTAAAACAAATTTTTATTACACCGGCCAAAAACATAACCTCTTTTTTAAATCAAATGTAATGTTGCTTTAAGCAAAGATAATTTTGTTGGTCAAACAAATATTTTTTTACTATTCCACACAGTTCAATATTTACACTTGTATTTTTTTTAAGAAAACAATGATGTCTGTAAGGTTTTAAAAAAGTAATACAATATGCATGCCTTGAATAAAATAAGCACAAGTGTTTCAATCCTACACGAAGTTTAATATTTCTACCACTTTTCTACCGTTTATTTTGTTTACAGATTCAGCCAAACAACGCATATTTAGGAAACCTTAAAAAAATAGTGATACACCATGACATTTGTTCCCAAATAAATCTGAAGTACATTTCCCTCCAAAATATTTGTTAAATCCATTTACCTTTTTCCTTTTGGAAAATAATTTCTTTTCAAAACACAATTTCTATAACATTTTTTCATTTCAATACCAATGTTTTATTTATCTTTAACTTTAAAATTGTTTTCCTATACGATTTCACCAAATTGAAAACAACCTGAAAAACTTGTATCAATAAAACATATTTTGTTAACTCACCATACATTTTTTGAATTTAGATGGTAAAGTTTCGTTCCAAATTTGATGGAAAAGGTATATAGTACTTTATAAGAAGTAGTACTAAAAAATATTCAATACAGAATAAACTTCAATGTGTACATTTTTTGCTCAGGTATATAACTTATTCATTCATGCATTATTACAATTCATGCAATTACATTAAACGATATATCTAAAACCCTGGTAAAAATTAACGTAGATTAATCCAATGCTTTAGATTTATCCTCTGATATATATGATAATTTACATTTGAGTTTCTTAAATTATTTAATTCATTTTAATCTTTTTATCTTAGCACGAGAATACTATTGAATCTAATGGAAAATTCAGGTCGGTTAGGTCTGAAAGAGTCAAACAATTTAAAAATTATTTTTAATTAAATAGAATAAATATTATTTTTCCATTTTATAAATGAAGTTTAGTTATCTAGCTCAATGCTAAAAAACTAAAAACTGTTCGAAATCAGAAATGTGTCATTGTTTATATTTTGAAGTTTAAATATTTATATTTTGTAAATATATTGGTTAACAATTTTTAATTTAAAAAAAAAATAACCTTTTTTTTGTTTGAAAAATAATTAGGTAATAAACCTCTTATTGAGTTCATTTATCTCTATAGACTGGCACGCAATACGTGTTCTTTTTAAACGCATCTACTTTATTTTCAATCCTTAAAGATTTTAATAGAGTTTGACCCTTTCTTCCTATTGTAAAATAAACTTGGTTTTAGAGAAAAGGAGGGTATTATGGAATAGTCATATAATATGGAATACCGAGGTTTCAGCCATCTCTCGTGCTATCATCACATGGGAATACCATGAAAGACTTAAGGAAGACTTCCATGATACAGTGCACAAAGAGATAACTTCTGGTTGTTGTTGCTACAGTTGCTGCAAAACCAAATGTGTTTTGGGATGCCGGTTAATGTTGAAAGATTTTAACCTACCAGTAATTGTGAGACTTTAACTTTGTTGTTTTAAGCATAATGAACACTAAAAGAATAATAGTTTCTGAATACTTTAGTCGTTTTTTAGCTATCAATGTTTTATCGGCCAGTAAAATGGTTCATAATCCAAGATGGTGTGTCGGGTATTATGGAATACTAGGTCCATTCTGATGTATCATCTGAAATTCACTTCATGCCATCAACCTAAGTACCGGAAAACAAAGATGCTGAAGCATCTTAAACAAATATCTTTTGAAACGGGAAATTCTCCTAAGATCAATGAGGAGAAATTTGGATTCAATGCATTAACTGTGCTCTATGGGTTTCTAGACATAACTGTTTGAACATAATTTTTTAAATATTATTTTCATACTTATAAAAGTAACTATGCTATCTGAAGTCTAATCAGTTTTTCAATAATTTTCAACAGGTATTCCATATTACCCTCCACTTGAAACTTTTTTTTCATAACAAAATAAATCATGATTTATTCCTCCATCGACACTTCATTAGTTATAGTATGTGCTTAAAATTATTTTGTGTTGTTTTATTTAATATAGTAGATTTTTTTCTTAGATATATAAATGGTATTTCATTTTACCCTCCACTCCTTTTATTAGAAATTAGCTGAAGTTTCAAACATTTCTATTCTAAGTTGTTATCTACCGAAAGGCCAAGTTCAATACATTTAAGTGGTCTTCCATTCGAATTAAGTGGGCTTCCTGTTAGAAGGACCTCAAAATTAATTAATCCCACGTTTATGTATTAAATCTTGAATAACGACTAGAGTATTCACACAATAAACACTTAAGAGATGCTGCCCACTACTTACTTGTACGGTTTCCGTTTGTAAACTCTTCTTTCAGTCTATTTTATAATGGTATATTTTCTTTAGAAAAATAACTGTTAAAGGGGCATTATTAATATCTTAAAATGTTCCTGTTGAGTATAAGTATCAATTACAGGTTTCAGATTTCATTAATTTATTTTTTATCACCATTACATAAATTTTTAAAAGGAAATCATTAGATTTGGAATTATAGGTATAGAAGATGGTGTTAAAAATGCCTTCGTCCAAACTACACTGGACTCACTTTCGAAATGTTTCCTAAAAATGCAGAAGTAAACTTTTTTCTAAACGGAAGTTAGTTTTCTTTGAGTTATTTGTTAAAAAGTAAAGTTTTAGATGTTTGTGATTACTAACCTGCAGAAAAAACTATTATAAGTAAAACTTGAGCATTAATTTTAAGTAAACACAGCAAGATAGTGTTACTAATACGAGGCATGCATTACTTTTCCTTTGAAATATTAATATTTCATTAAGCCCATTTGTTACCCCACAAAAAACCTCAAACAAAATACTTTATTTCTGGGAATTCTTAACTTTTCTCCATTTACTTTTTATGCTCAAATAACCTTCTTCGCATGAACAAAGTTTTGAGCATTTTTGCCTATGAAGAGTTTTCTATGAAGTCTATTTGTAATTCTTGTTTCAAAATCTACTTCTATTATTTTTTACAAAGCTCTTAAGATAAGTTTTGATACTTTTAAAATGTGTAGAAAGAGTCCATTTTTTACCGATATTTATATACCTGCTTCATAAAAATACAAGAAGCTTATTTTCTACCAAACAAAGAGTACATTAAAAACTAGATAGACAAAACTTAAAAGATCTTATTGTGTTTTCAAATCAGATTAGTCTTGTAGTTTTTTTAGTAACATTTACTCTGTTGGATATTAACCGTTTCATTCGTAATTTATTTTGCCTACAAAATATGAGTGTATTAAAAAAAAGTTACTCCTAAAAATATATTTGTTATTTCAGTTCATGGAATAATTAAGGATTTATGCTTTAGCATTTTATCGGAAACTTTTGATGTAATTTAAAACGAAAGAAACTAAATGTTAAATTTATCTGTGAATTTCAATTTAAAATATTTGCGTGTTAAATACTGGCATATTTTTACGATAATGGTGCTGATTCTGAAAACGATGTTTGTTTTACATGAAGAAAAAATTCGTACGATACATAAAGGTTTGTTTGAAAGTAAACTTCAGAGATTGAAATAACAATCTTACTGAAAGCTAGGATGTGAGTACTTATGGCAACAACAAGTTATTTTTTAAAAAATATGAGTGAATAAAGTTGTTTTCAGCAGCACCTATTTCAATTGGTTGGGAAACGAAAAAAAATTCTAGAAACTAATCTTAGAATTTCTCAGAAAATACTTGCTAAATCCATGAACCCAAGACGAATGTATCTTTAAAAAATATTTTGAATTTTCGCTCTGAACTGTAGAATATGATGTAATCTATTCCAGAAAAAGTTTCATTTGGGGAGTTGGGGAAATTATGAAATCCAGGTGTACATTTTATTTGTAAAATTTTTTCTCTGTTTCAATATTCTAAAAGCATGTATTAAGTACTTTTTCATTGTAATGAGTGTGTCTTCAAGTAGTTTATATGGTTGTGAAAGAAGGATTTTCCCATTTGTTATTCCTGGAAAAGAACGGAGAATGGGGATAGGATAGGAATATTTCAACAGCTCATATAGAATTTATACATAAATTGCCGGCTGATATATCACGTTTGACTTTTATGCTAAACCTTTGGAATTTACCCAACCATATTTTTTCTTTAAGGGTCAGATTTTATGTCCTTTCTGTGGCTTTATTACTCGCTATTTTATAGAGTTTCCTTCTATAACATTTTATTGATAACTTAATGATAAAAAAAATGATTTTTAAGATATTTTTTTATTTTTATCCCCAAATAGGCAAGGGGACAAAGAGTTTCCCTAAGTGTTTTTATAGGATTATTGTGTTCTGATTTAAAAGTTAGGAGGACGGCTGTTCGTGTTTAATGGAAGTATGAAGTTTAATAGAAGTACTCAAATTTATCAAGCAATGCTAGATAACATGGATAGTACTAAAAGATAAATACAATTATATTTTTCTACTCTAAATACCTTAAACAATTTTGCGAAATAAAAATTTAAACCCAATAATATTGCAATACAATAGAAACGGCGTAAGTATTTGAAGATTTTTTTAAGTATCTGTGCCAAATTCAGTTATCTAATTTATTAATATAACTTAAATACCGTTAAAACATATAATTTATGCTATGATACTATATTTTTGCATTCAAAAATTGAAATATAAAAACATGAATATATAATATTAATAATAAGTGAAAAAAACCTTTTTAAAGAACAACGTTTTTAAAATGCACTAAAAAGTATAAAATAATTTTTTGCAACTCCTTGTAAAACGAAAAACGTGGGGATCATGCAATAATATTTACAGCCACTACTCTTGTCACTCTATTTACCATTATATCCACAGTTAAAAATTATTTTAATGAATGATGAAATTAAGTTGAATTAATTACCTAATGCATGATCCCCACGTTTTTCGTTTTACAAGGAATTGCAAAAAATTATTTTATACCTTTTAGTGCATTTTAAAAACGTTGTTCTTTAAAAATTATTTAAATCGAAAAAAATAATTATTTAAAAAGGTTTTTTTTCATTAATTATTTTCTGGTTTTTAGTTTTGTTGTGTAAAGTTTAGAATTCATGACCTAAACCCCTGAACGCCTTCCAAGAATTTGATTCCTTTCTCTTTTTAATAAAACTAAAAATTGTTTTTTTCTGAACTTTAACTATAACACATGGCTTTACTCTGTTTTGTTAAAATCATTGCACAGTTTTTGCCTCTAGCTATTATTCAGATAACGTTGGAAATTATTGAAACAAGTGTAAGTAATATAAAAAAAGTGTTTTAAAAAATATAATGGTGACAAACTTTTCAGTAACTAATTAATAAAGTCAGTCCCTTAGATGTATTACAAATACAAAACTTGCACGAAGTACTGCACTGTGTATTATTTTTATTCTTACAAATTTTCATTTTACTAATATTTTATACAACTAGGGAGCTACCGCCCCCTGCTCGCTTTCGCTCGCCAACCCCCGTTAACTGCTGACGTAGACACGTTTGAACCGCTTCGCAATTCCTACAAAACCCTGCTCACTGCACTTACTCACTTTATAAAACATTCTTAAAACAGGGTTAGTACTTCTCCGGGGTATTCTTTCGGAAATGGTGGATATACATTCAGTAGCGGAAATTTAACAGTTCCTTTATGGTAACATTAATTGGCGGGTCGCCTTATAATTCCAAGAAAATTAACAACAGAGCAATGTAACATTCCTTTACCATTTCCCAAGGTAATGTTTTTTTCACAGATCCATTAAGAAAGCACTGAAACATCTCAGGAATAAATTTAACGTTCTTAAAATTTGTAACTATTTTCATCGATTGGCTGTGAAAAATGTAGTAATTAACGTAAACATCACGAAAATTTAGAATTTTATCTTCATGAGAACAAACAAACGTCGAAGTTGTGTCAGTTTCATAGCAATGACACGAATGTTTAGACATCAAACATTTTCGATTTTTATCTTAATTTCTAAAAGAGTCCGCCGTGTTATCTAGTTGTTTGCGTTTTGGCATTATGAAATAAGGTGTCACATTTTACTACCTTAAAAAACATACTTGCAAAAGAATATAAAAATAATAATAATTGTAAAAAATAAATGCAAAAGTTCAAAATTTCCGAAAGCGAGTTTATATTTTGTTGTAAATATGGTAATGAATAGGTTGCCACAACGACAAAGATAAATGTAAAAATATTAATTTGTTATTTAAAAAATAAAAGATAAATTATTTATACATAAGTTTTAAACATAATTATAACCGTTTAAACAACAGAAATATAAATATTGTTAAAAATAACCCAAAATATATTTTTTAAAATTCGTGATATAAATAGAAAGATGATTATTTAATTTATTTGAATATTAAAAACCAGTGAAATATGTTTTCAATTTTTTTGAAATTCATAGTTTCTTGCTTTATAACTGCAACCTTATCCGTAATCTAAAAAATGGAAATATTTTAAAATTGAGATTTTTTTTAGAAATTCTAAAGGCACTTTGCACATCCTCAGAAGAATCCTGACAGTTTGATACCAAATATGTGTTATACGGATCAGTAATTAAAAAGCCTTTCCCTGGAAACCGTTCACCAAAAACTTTTTTTTAGAATAGAGAGACACTTCTAAAGCCATCTTGATAACGAGAGGAGGCAAACTGCACAACAATGATTTTTTAACAATCAGGTCCTATAGTTGAACTTCTAAACTTTAAGTCCCCCTGGGGGTTCAAGGACAGCAAATTGAACGTAACTAACGAGATAATATCGTATTGTCATCCAGATCTGAACTATGTTCAAAATTTCAAGTCTCTAGCTCATGGGGAAGTATGCTTAAAATTGATTACTAAATTCCTCCCGAACTTACAGATAGACAGACAGACGAACAGACAAGATTGAAAGTGACCTAATAAAAACGTTGTAAAATAAAGTATGTATTATAAAATATAATACGATTATAGGAAAATTTTACAAAATAATGAGAAAAAAGAATTGATGTATTTTCCTTTCAATTTTTATGCAAAACATTTCTACTTTTTATTTTATTTTTCATCTGAAGGGATTTTGATATATATCTATATAAAAAAGTAACAATCGCTGTTCCAGCCACCACCACTATTTCAGAAAATTTTATTTTATAACACTCTGGTACTTTCACTATACATATACATGCTTTCATCGAAAACGAACTGCAATACACACACTCTTCTACACTATACGAAAATTGAATTTTCTTTGAGCTTTAAAAGAGTTTGTATTTTAATTAAATCACAACTTGCATAAAGCTGTAAATAAGTATTTTTTTTCATGTACAGGTGGTCTGTACTAAGATGATAAGTTAAAGAAAGTTCTAAAATAAGTAAGTTATAAACGAAGTTTTAGTAATCTTTAGTAGTCTTCATGCTTACAGAAGTTTTAGTAAGTTAAAAAAATTTTTCAATTTTTTAATCTGGGTTTTTTTTCTGTAAAATGGTTGTGTTGTAAAAGTATCCTGATTTCAGTTATCGTTCTTGATAGTTCATTAAAATTATAAGCTATATTAGTAAAGTCATCGTATTATTAAAACATATGTAATGAGGAAGTTGCATGATTTTTTATTATTTTTTTAATCGATTCCTCTTGCAAAAATAAGCAACTACCCAAAATTTGAGGCCGATCGAGAAATTTTTTGATTGTCAAAAAAATTAACAAAAATCCCCTTTTTAAAAGCGCGCGAAAACGCCAAGAGTTTGGATGTGACGTCATCTTATACTAAACATTGTTGTAAAGCAATGGAGTTGATGGCATTATTGTTGACGTCATCTTATAGTTTAAACAATAAACGTTTTCAGTCACGTGTTTTTTTCTCGACTTTTAAATTAAAATATTTAATTACCGGTACATTTTTTTGAAAAACTGGCTAGATATTTCATTTTACCATACAAAAAACCATACGGAACACTTGTTTGTTTTTGAAAATCTGACACATGCAACTTCCTTATTACACATAATTAAATATGTGTAGTTAAAAGTTTTGAGGTACACACAGTTTCTAAGGCTCTAAATTAAAAAGTAATTGTAAATCTACTCTTTTAACATCCGCATATTTTCCAAATGTACTTGTACTTTGTTTGAAACTTTCAAAATTGAAATAACTTACAGATAACGTCATTTTCTGAATAGAATTTCTCTATTAATCCTTAAAGTCCTAAATTAACATGGAAACAAAGGAATGCAAGCATGTAATGCAAATTTTGAAGCTCCATCCCTCACGATGAATTGAAAGGGGCATTGTTTTATTTATAGTTCCGATGTATTAAATTAAGTCTTTATTAATTCTCGATACATCTGACTCTGGTATTTTAATTAATCTGCATTCTCAATGGCCGGAAATTGAATAGTTAGGAATCATCAGAGCATCCATAGTATCAATACCTGACAGCTCTATAAAACTTCTAATTAAAGTTCTTGAATTAAATCACAAAGGTAAGTTCTTCCAAAATTAAACTCTGAACAGTAAACAAAAACTTTAATAGATCTATTGGTTCACTTTGAACCGGAAGACTATACACTCTTGGAGTAATTCATTTTGATGTGAATAACTTTGAAGAATGGAAATGTTGCTATTCAAATCAACTGGTTTCAATAAGATGGACGAAAGAAACGGAAATTCATCCTTTTGGGATTCTGAGGTTAAAATGAATGGTTCGAAGAAAGGGAGAGAAAAGATGAATCGTGGTGAGGAATAAATACGATTTATGTTAGGAATCTGACAAAGGTTAAAAGCAAGTAGAAAATCCGTGTCAATGTAAGCTTACTTGATTTGATAAACTACCTTGGACCTTAATGCTTTCTCTTAACAAAAGATGTTTACCTTAAAATAAATTAATGTATATAGGAATTTCCAAGGATGTTTGTTTTAGGTCATTATGGGGAGGGTGTTTTGGTGAAATAAAAATAAAATCTCTTCAGGCAAATAAAATTCATTTTTAAACAACACAACGTGTATTTTGTTATAAATGAAGAAAAAGTAAAGAAATGAAATCTTCTAGATCCTTTTATATTGCGAAATCTGTCTGTTCCCTTAAGAGTTTCAATCAGTTAGAATATGCGTTGTGGGGAAGAGAACCGTATATTTGCAATCTGATTGATTGGTAGGATTGTCCCCGAAAATTCCATGGAGAAACCAAGTCTAAGCCTTAATTCAAATGTCCAATTCTCTGATTAAGGCTTCGCCTATGGTTACAAGATCCAAGGATTCTATTGGGAAGGTTAAAAGAAAAGGATTGCTAGATTGTCGCGTTTATATAGATAAAGGTATTGGATTTGATAAATTTCATTAAACATATATTCATAGGACAATGCTTGAATTTCAAGCTAGATATCATGAACTCTGATCTTGTACTCCTATAAATTTAAAGATTATAATTAGGAAAAATATTTTTTATACGACCAATCATTCAATGTTAGAACTTTTTAATGTAAAAATATTTTCGTTTTACGGAATCTAAAAAAAGTTCTATTGTTATTTTAAGGAATTATAATTATACGTTAAGATTCACTTCTTTTAATATGTTGGTGAAAATAAGTCTAAGTATTAAAAAAGCGGGACTATCGGTTAATAAACGACCTTTAATCCTAAAAATATTAATATCAAGGATTGTAATTTATCTTCAATATAAATAGTCTGATGCTGGTTCAAATAAAAATCCGAATCAAAATCAAACTTTCATCAACTTAAGAGCCCATCTGGGGGCTACATTTCATCCTTTCATTTTAACCGATCCCTGATGTACTTTGCTGACAAATCTCTTGACACTTACGTAGAAGGAGAGATTAAGGGCGCATTCGCTATGAGACTTTTCAGTTCACGGATGACTTGATAAAAGGTTTTCTCAGTTATTTCTACTGTTAGCTGCCAAGAACCTTGGGTGTGTTCTCGTAGTCACTCAGGTAGTATCGTACAAAAGTCATTTGTGCGATTGTTGTGAGATGTGAACTACATTTGGGTGATGAGAGTATAGTTTAGAGTTAGTTTCAAAGTTTTTATTTGCATAGTAACACGCACTTTTTAGGTTTATGTGTTTTTAAACAGATATTTTTTTGTTATTCCCTGTGAACTTCAAATAAATTTAATGAGGTAAACAATAACTAACTAATACAGAACAAAAATACTGAATTAGAAGGAATTATTTATTAAAAATTTTTAAATATCAGTACTAAACATGCCAAAATTTTGCATGATTAAGACTTGTAAAAAGGAATTCGCCAACTCCTTTTTGTCTATTTAAATCTAATGTAATCCTTAAATTACCCTTTATGTTTCAACCTTCAATCACTAATTGAAATCCCATTCTAACTTAAATTTGCAGTGCTCCATGAATCACGCGTTATTCATAGCTTCATCATTTAATTATATCACTAATTTATAAAACATAAATTAATACCCAAGAAAAATCCTAAAAGAGAAGAATACCTTATGGAGGAACCTTATCATGAGGTACTATTTCAATTCGACTATTAATTTTTATTCAAAACTATTTTTAAGTTCATGGGGTTTTTTTTCAGAAAAGGAAATAAAAGGTTAAATGGATTTTAAAAGATCTATATAATGTCCATAATGTATTTGAATAAGCCATCCTTTTCCCCTAAAATTCCAACCTAAAGTCGTAAAACCCTAGATAAAACTCCCTTTCAATTCAATTACAAGAATAGCACTGTTCTACAAATTTGACCTTCAAAATTTTTTCCTTGATGAAAATAGTCAATTCTAATAGATTTTGGGTCGCTGAATACGAAAATCACCATTAAAATTCTCAATTGACTCAGGATTTTCGGGGAACAGCCCCTCCCCCTTTTTACGTTTTTCGACGACCTTATAACTTAAAACTCGATTTTCAGGGTCAAAAAGCATTATTTTAGTCTTCAAATTGCTCCCCAGTTAACAAGAAATGTTCAAATTAATAAAATATGATAAATTTATAACAAATGGATAGGGTTAAGGGGTAATTACCCATCTAAAAATACAAAAAAATAGCTAAAAATTATAGAGGTTTCTATACGCTATTTTTTCCTCTTATTTTTTACGCAAATCCCGTTTGAAGGGTCCTAACCCTTCCCCAAGGACCCAAATTTGATGAAAATATGCAGCAATAATTTTTACTTAAAGCGGTTGAGGTGTTAGCCTCCCAGAAGTCCCCGCGGAAGAGTTCGGAAGACTTCCAGAATCGCGAAGGCGCTCGCGAGTTCAGGAATTAATATCGATGATTTTGAAAAGATTACAAATGATGTTTTTCTTATATTTTGGGTGTATCCTAAGTAGAAACTCTTCAGTTCTTTAAAAACTGACCGGTTTTCGGGAGTGAGGATTCCATGTTTCAAGATGTTAACAGATGCACGGCTGAGGATAACAATTAGGGGGCATCCCCTTAAAAACTGAGGGTGATGGTGGAAAATGGGTGTCATATTTGAATTCAGCAGATCATTTTACACAAGAATCAGCGGAAATTCAGTAAGTGGCTTCAAATTTTTTTTTGTACAGCACAGTTAAACTCTAAGTGCGGCATTGAACCCTTCCGTGGGTGCTCTGGGGGCGCTCTCACCTCAACCGCTTTTAGCAAAAATCATTGCTGCATATTGCCATCAAATTTCGGTCCTTGGGGAAGGGTTAGGACCCTTCAAACGGGAATTGCGTAAAAAATAGGAGGAAAAAATAGCGTATAAAAACCTCTATAATTTTTAGCTAATTTTTTGCATTCTTAGGGGGTTAACTACCCCTTAAACCTATCCATTTGTTATAAATTTATCATATTTTATTAATTTGAACATTTCTTGTCCCCTGGGGGGCAATTTGAAGATTAAAGCAATGCTTTTTGACCCTGAAAATCGAGTTCAAAGTTATAAAGTCGTTAAAAAACGTGAAAAGGGGGAGGGGCTGTTCCCCGAAAATCCTGAGTCAATTGAGAATTTTAATGGTGATTTTCGTATTCAGCGACCCAAAATCTATAAGAAATGACTATTTTCATCAAGGAAAATTTTTCAGTGTAGAACAGTGTAGATAATGAAAGTATGCCAAATCCTTTCTACAGAAAAACTGAAACACGTAAAAGTAACTTTTAAACTGGGTTAATAATTCAAAAGTCTTTATTCTAGAAATAATTAGAATATCTTTATTGTAAAGCTTTTCGTACATCTCTACAATAGAAGTAAAGTATTCCAAAGCTTTAAAAACTAAAAACTTCCTATCTAGGGATTCAAAGCCACTGGATATGGGAAATAAATGAAAAAGGCATTTAAATCCACATCAGTCGCTCTGGACTCACTGAAGTGAAAAGAAGGAAGACGGTGGAAATTCCATGGGGGAAAAGCTGCCACAGTACAAGGAATTTGAACATTCTTTACAAAAAATTAAACTTTACGAGCTCAATCCTTTTTATACGCTACTTCATAGAATAATTTCTTTCCAGGAAGTTATATAAAACATCCGGAAGAATGAACGTGAGACAGGACAGATGGGTGGCATCTTACAGGTTTTAACGACGCCCAACCTTTGAAAAATGGCAAAATGTGATCACCAGGTAGTGGAAAACTGGATAGAGATTGGATGTTTTTCTAATGAAAAGGAGATAAAATGTTTATATCAATGGTTGGAATAATACTCGGTCTAAATATATAAACATTTAATGCGTAGTATATCTGTGATCATATATATGTTACGGGCAAAGTGATTAATTGGGCATCATTAATAATACCTAGAGTGGAGGCGAGCAAAATTATAAATTTTATTGATAAATGTCATTGAATTTATCACATTGCCCTCCTTCACTCTCGGCATTTTTAATAATGCCCGATTTATCCCATTGCCCGTAGCATATATATAATCATATAATTTATAATCATGAAATGTTAATAGATCATGGAAAAACCAGGAAGATTTGAAGAAAGTTTGAATAATCATAAAACTATACAGGGTGTCCCACGAAAAGTGGTCCAGATAAAGTCATGAAAGTTGGGTCTAGGTATAGTAAAGTGACCATGCCCTATCCGATGAGACATTTTTCAACGCCCTCTAGAGGAAAATTTAGGAGTTATAATTTTATTTTAAAAACTATTTGAGGTATGTGAAAAAAGTCTGTGACTCACTTAGTTGTAGAGCCGCATCGATTTAGTAGGAAAAAAACACCTTAAGCAGAAAAATATCTTGAATAAAACCCCTAAAACACACGCTCAATTAGGTTAAATTTACGTAGATTTTACGTCTCAAAAAGTTCCTCACAAGGAGAAAATGAGAAATTTTCATTTTGATGACTAAAGTAAATGACTAAAAGTATTCTTAGTTCATTAAATTGAAAATTTCTCATTTTCGCCTCGTGAGGAACTTTTTGAGACTAAAATCTATTAAAATTCAACCTAATTGAGCGTGCGTTTTAGGGGTTTTATTCAAGATATTTTTCTTCTGCTTAAGGTGTCTTTTCCTACTAAATCGATGCTGCTCTACAACTTAGTCACTGACTTTTTTCACAAACCTCAAATAGTTTTTAAAATAAAAATTATAACTCCTAAAATTTCCGCTAGATGGCGTTGAAAGTTGTCTTATCGGATAGGGTATGGTCACTTTACTATACCTAGACCCCACTTTCATGACTATATCTGTAATGGTTCAAAAGTTAAAGGGGTGGACCACTTTTCGTCGGACACCCTGTATAAAAAGGCAGTCTCTCCTACCTTTTAAGAATTATCTCATTAGGTACTACAAGTATTCTAACTACATCAAGAGGTTAATATATTAAATTTATGTTTTAAATTACAATAAACTTAAGAAAGCAAAGTATTCTTTTTCCACACCTCTAAAAGAATAAGTGGTTCAATGAAAGCTAAAAAAGACAAAAAATATCAATATGTGTATTTGTGTAGTGTATATGTCTTATCAGATGACAAATTACTGATTGCACGATGTTCATGTAAACGAACACTTGTATGAATTTTTTACTCGCCTACTTATTTTTCCCCACAGAAATACTTAGAATGACCATTTCTTGTTTAAACAAGTCAATATCTTTAGTACAAAATAATGTGCTACACCTTGTCGCCATTAAATAACTGCACATTAGAGTGAGTTTAAAATAACGTGGCAATTTATCAATTCAATTATCTCCCGACTTAATGACTTTGATGCATGTGTAATTGACTTCGTCAGAAGCACAAAAACTTCCATAAACTTTTTTCAGCTATTGGAAAATTAACTACGAGACATTTATTTGTTGTCAATATTATTATTCCCCAAACATTCTCATGTTACCCTAAATTGGATTGCGTGTTTTGTTCAAGAAAGGAGAAACATTGGCGTAAGTCGTAATTAATCGTCTTGGAGCTAATCGCAGTAAAATATCTGCTTCACTTTTTAAAAAAATAAAAAGCCGAAAATGCTATTCCACTTTTTTCATTTTTAAAGAAAATCGATGAACTACAATAAAGTTTAATTGAAGTTGTCCCCCCAACCAAGCATGAGAAAAGTTCTCAAAATATGTTCTTTTATCCTTCTAACTTTGTTAGGTAAGGGTTTTTAATTAAATAGGGTCAAATAAAGTTTCGTTCTGGCAATGTATACTAAAAAGTTATTTTCTAGTCTTAAATTTATAACTTCTAACAATTCTAGTTTATGGTTCTCAGCTATTTCTAATTATTGTGCTATTCTTTACATTAAACTGCCGCCATTACAAACAGTTCTCATAATTTACGAGGACATTCGAGATTTTAGTTTCCGTTTCCTACCAAATTGCTTTGAGAATATTGGGTCCCTGCAGTATTAAAGTGTGCGGATTTAGTTTTATAACTGTCCTTAAATATTTTGAGTATATTTTTTAATCACAGTTTGACCTATAACTATTTAAAAATTTACACAAATAGCTAAGCATAATCGGAAAATAAAATAATTGTAATTAAAAGGGAAATTCAAAAATAAGCTATCATAATTTTTCTTATGCTTAAATAACTTGAACAAAGTTTCTTATAAGTTCATGCAAAAAATGTTTTAAATATTTTAATATCACTTAAATTTTTACTTTTCAATATGTTTACTTTTAGCATATTTTTTACCTGAATATGTTTGATGCTTTAGTTATTAAAAAGTTTACTTCCTCCTCTTAAACAGAAATTGAAAAAGTGTCTTGGATAAATATGGAAGTTGTTTCTCTAAAATAAAAATTGTGTACTGTATTTTTCCCCATTTTTGCATTATAAAAGTAGGGCGTTCTTTCGATAAGGATCTGAAGAATAATAATTAGATTTAAGTAAGTTTTTGGGTAAATAGTTAAACTATTTTATATCTTTCTGTAAAAAGTTTTTGCATTTTTTTCCCTTCGTTATTTTATAAAACTTGATAATAATTAAAAGTATAAAGACGATCTTTAAGGCCAAAAAAAAATTGAAATCTTGAAAAAATTAAATTTTTTTATTGTCCGATTTTCTTCTAATTTTAATGCCATTACTTAGGTTATTTTTAATGAAAACCGCTTTAATTACTTTTTATTCAGTTATTTTATGGTTTTACAATTATTTAATTTTTTCGATTATCAAATTTTTGAAATAAACCCTTTTAATTTATACTTTTTTTATATTTAAAGGGACGATTCATATTTATCACTTACAAATAGCCCATTAAAATGTATCATGTCTGTCTCAACACACTATTATTTGAATTTTTGAAAATATTTTTGGCCATTTTTGTTTAATTTTTTATTTAAATTAAACTTCTGGGGGACTGATATTTTCTTATTTTATATGTTATTTTTGAGGGTATTCCTCAAGTAAAAACAGGACCAACTGTTGCAATTTTTTACTGATTTAACACTTTTGTTTTTCAGATATTTACTGGATTTTTTGGAGGAAGTTTTTACATCGTTAAGTCACGGTTTATCCGTGATTTGCAGAAACAAAGATGAAGAGAAAGTCATCACTGAAACAAATCGTTTTTGAAGATGCTTGCAAGAAATTTTATGTGAGCTTTAAAATTTTATTTTGTGTAACAATAGAAAAGCGCGGGGTATTCAATTTGATTTAAAGATTATTAATATGAAATATTAATCCTTTTATAAAAATATTTTCAATTATACAAACACTTGTGGAAATTCACGATTTTGACTAATGGAAAAAATTGATGGGGTTATAAAACGCATTTCTTCAAATATTTAGATTTTTTTTATCATTAGTTTTTTTTTAAATTAATTTTCAAAAATTACGATCGCTAGAATCGGAGGTGTGGCCTACGTGACGTCACCACTGCTTTCGCCGAATCTTCAACCAATCAATACTTTCAAAGGAAAGGATTTTACCAATTCAGAATACGCTTTACAGGTGTGTAGTGCCGAAGAGAGTTGTAACGTCATGCACCAAACCAAGAACCCTTTTGCGCATTGAAGTTTTTAATTTTTAAAACATTAATGATCAGAATTCGAGAAAAAAATTTTAAAATTATATTTTAAAGAAGCTCTATCGAAATAAATTAAATTTGAAAAATCGTTGTATTCCCCATTGGTTGGAATTTTTTTATTAAATGCGCAAAAGACTATATTTAATTTATTATACTCTATTCATTTAGAATTGGAGCTTGAGAAATAGTGCTTTCCCCCACGCTAGAAGCGTAACCATAGTTACTATCTTCGAGCAGCCAATAGTAAGCATTCTTCGTCACTTTGACGAAGATAGTTGCTATGGTTACCGATCGGTGGTGGGGAAAGGAAATATTTTCAAGCGCCAGTTCAAAATGAACAGACTATAGCTATGTTTGATTAATATCCTTGTATAAAAATTTTTGAAAAATAATTTAGTATAAATGTCACAAGGTGCTCTACTCTCCCCTATAGTGTTTCGTTTTCATCGTGCAGGGAAAAGGCTATTAAAGTTGGGGCAAGTGGTTAGGGGTTATTTTTATGACGATAAAAAAGCAACGTGAAATATTGGCGGTTTTAAAAAGCATTGTGAGGAATTTAGTTTCTTTAATATAAGAAAAGATTCAGTATTCCGATCCTGATCCTTTGTATTTTACATCCAAATTTAAAATCGTGACGGAAAAACTGTAGCAGTCGATAGTACTTCTTCTGACACATGAAAAGAAAAATATCAGAAACGCAAATCACATATGAAACTGACATGCCCCTACCAATCTCGACCTTACGGAAATTAAAACTCACCGATCAAATACGGAAAGATCCACAGAAAAACTCTAAAAATGTCGCCAAGGCAAACTCTATGTCACAGGGGTGACACATTTGTGTCACTTTTTCTTTTGATAAGGAGGATGGAAAGGTATGGTGAAAAAGATTATGCTCGTAACACTAGTCGACAGTGGTTTCCCAATAACCAAATTACTATTTCTGTTACTAATTCATATAGTTATTCAAATATCTGCAAGGTAAAAAAAAACCTTGACGTCCCATATTTATGTAACAAAAAATTGTATTTTCCCCCCTTATTATTGCTTTTTAAGAGTCATTTTTGTCTAATAGTTACCCTACAATCCTGTCCAATTGTTTTCTAGTATCCCAAAAAGTAGATATTATTTTAAAAGTGTGGTTATGTATTTATACTGCAGTTAATTTCGAAAATGACGAGTTTTTAGTGTAGATTTTGCACTATACGTTTTCCTAAATTTGTGCATGAGGATGGTTTAAATTACAATACAACAGTAATATTTAACAGAAGAAGTGGGAAAAGTTATTTTTAAAGTCTAAGTTAAGTTTTAATCAGCAAGTCTTATTAGTCGTTTGAAATAATAAATGTATTTCAACTAGTTAAGTTAAATTCATCCTACCTCCTTGTGGAGCTTGGGTATTCCAAGTGGCACACAAAAACAACAACAACAATTCATCCTACCGGTTCAGTTATCATTACGTTTTTTAAGTCAAAATAAATTTAGTTTCAAAAAAGAAATTTAAAAAAAGAAGAGTAAATCATTTCTTTTTAGATGGACCTATTTACTTTAATGACATATTTAAGGCAGAAATAAATCAAGAAAAATGAACTTGTAGAGAGTGATATTGAAAAAATAAAAATTAATTTTTTCTCGTAACTTCACTTGTTTTTTCCTTTTCGTTGAACAATTATTTGACAAAATCCCTAATACATCGTTTTTCATAAAATAGCAGATTCTCAATAAAACATTTTATGGTATCAACTTCATAAATAAAGGTTTTGATTCTTTAAATATTTTTTCTCTGTTCTATAAAAAAATTTTTTACTTCTGTTTGTTTAAATAAAGTCATTAAAAATAAATTTTTTATTGCAAGACGTAACTTTTAATAACTTTTTACATACACATTTATTACTTTTCATCATCCGAATGTTTGTAAAACTTCGTTGCGATTCTTATTTAAGAGTAAGACTACTTTCTTTTAAAATACGCAGTTTGTTTCAGTGCTTTTGGTGAACAAAAACAACCATTTTTATACAGTAAGTAACCAAATTATCTATCGGAAAATCATTTTTTATGTAATACTCGTATTCAAATGTTACATCATATTTGAATAAAATCAAATCTCCACTGTTACGCATTAAGTATTTTAAGTATAAAAGACATTGAAAATATTATTGTACGCAAAATAAGGATTGCAAAGGTAATAAAGTTAAAAAATTTTGAATAAAAAGCATGTTAAAAAAAAGTGGCAATAAGTACTAAGATAACGAAGTAAACAGCTATTGACTTAAATACGTAAAGTCGATTCGTACTGTCAGACTACATTTTTATTAAATTTAATAAACCTGCCACATTTCCAAGAACAGAACTTAAAAACAGATTTCGTTTTTAAAGAAAGTTTTTAAATACTAGGGTGAAAAAATTAAGCTACGTATTTATAAACAGGGTAATTCAAAAGTCTGTTTCACGGCTTTTATTTGGAACCAACGTGCGCTAGGGACCCAGAAAGTCTATCCCTAGGTAAGTGACCCTGGAGAATCCCTTGAAATGACTTACAGCTCCCTTAGCCGAGAAATAAAAAAGTTAAAAAAAATAATTTTAAAACTGTAGGATATAGCAAAAACCTCCGTGAGAGTATTGTTGCCAACCCTATGAAGAACTCCCTGAAAAAAAATTCTTTAAAATATCGTGAATATTCACAGAGATATCAGCATGTGAAAATAGCACTTTTTCAGACCTTAAAAATGAAAAAGTTCGCAAATTTGCAAATTTTTCCCTGTCATTGTGTAGTTTTGGGGTTTTTTAGTTGAATAAAGGCAAAATTTAATCAAAAAGATTTAAAAAACTTGCAAATTTACAAACTTTTTCTTTTTTGAGGCCTGAAAAAGTGCTATTTTCACATGCTAATATCTCCACGAATATTAACAATATTTTCATACATTTTTTTTCAGTGAGTTCTTCATAACGTCGGCAACAACACTTTTACCGAGGTTTTTGCTCTATCTCCTTTAGTTTTTTAATTAATTTTTTAACTTTTTTTATTTGTCCGCTAGGGGCGCTGTAAGTCCTCTCAATGAATTCTCCAGGTTCACTTACCTATAGGGATAGTACTTTTTTCCGGGACAGAAACGCGAAACGGACCTTTGAAACACCCTGTAATGGACATGAATATTTAATGAATTTTCTACCAGTTCTTAGACTAAAAAACCACAACTAAAATATTTAAACTCTACGAAAAACAAATACTTTAAAGACCAGGTAAAGCATTCAAAGATTTCGATTCCATAAAAAAGTACCGAAATAAAACAACTTACCTATCTATGCTCATTGCCAAAATGGTGAATACAGAAGTAGAAACAGTCAACGCAGCAAGGAAGTTGCTGATGACGCAAAAAGTGGCTCCGAATGGCCAGTGGCTGTTCAGCATGTAAATAAAGTTAAACATGGCGTTGCCGCTGGCAAGCAAAAAATCCGCAACGGCCAGATTCAGCAAAAAGAGGTTGGTAACGGTCCTCATGCGACGATGCGCTACTATAATCCACATCACTATGACATTCCCCACTATAGCTACCAGTATCATTGCTGAAAACACTAATGTCCATAACATCTGTTGATACCACGGTAATATATACGGCTGGTTAACGATGTTTCTGGGGATAGAGTGGTTGAAACATTTCAGGTAGGTTTCCGTGTAGTTCAGAGCGTCCATGTCAACGACTAATTGGTTGATGTCGTTGGTGGAGACGTTGTCGTTGTTGATGCCTTTGTAGATTTCTTCGCATTCCGATGAGTTGACGTTGAAGATAGATTTTTGCTCGTCTATGTATTGGTTGAAGAGGTCTACTTCTTTTGGTTGCGTGTTCCCCATTTTGGTGTGTGTTTGAGCAGTTTTTTTTAGAGATTAAGATAACTCATTTACCTTTAAAGTGAATTTTATTTTATGAAAGAGAGATGTATTGGAAAAAGAACTTTTTTGGAAAAATAAAATTGTATGGTTTAAGTATCTTATTTGATAGAATATAAAAAATGGATTATAAAAGAAGTCATAACAGAAAAGATTATGTATTAATAAATCAGTATTATCACTGAGCAACTTATGTATTAATAAATCAGTAGAATAGTAAAGATTAAAAATTTGGGTTTGAATTCGTGCTAAAATTAATTTGTAAAATTAATGGAACTACGCGATTTCAGATTATTTCAACTATTAAATTTTCAGCAATATACAATCATTATTCAATGCTGTAAAAAGTAAATTTAAATCAGAAATTTCCAAAAAAAACTAAGTTTAGTTGACACTACGAGAAAAAGAAGATATGATATCAACTTTTATGAAAAGAGGCCAAAAAACATAAAAATTTAAAATGGTGAAATGGAATACACAATTTTTTTATGCACTTATAGAAAATTTTATGTAAAACAATTAGTGAAGTAATAAAATTCTGAAACTTAAAAATTATATAATTATTATTTATTTTTTTTGTTTTCAGTCACTTCATAAATTCAAAATATATTTTTATCCAATCATTTTTGTATATAAAAGTATATTTTACTTACAAAAACTATCTTCTTTACACACTTTCCCCTACCTATTTCCACCGAAAGAACCAAGAAAAACTATCTCCCCACCACCGTGAAACAAATCACGTCACTCCAACACACAAAAAGCAATCTCCAGCGTACCAATCAACCAACCAACCAAGAAAAAAACTTTACCGGTCACAACTTCTCAGCCCACTTCCAATTAATACAGAATTCTCAGCGAGAAAGTCGAAAACAACCAACTTGCCGGTGCGACTCGCGGAACGCGAATAAGAAGTTGCGCACTGTTGAATCCCGCTCGCTCGCCCCCTATCGATCCCTGCCCCCTTAGGCCCCCTATAGGGGGCGGGGTGTTATGACTTGCGTTCTGGTACTCTTAAGTGGCAGTTGGTACGGCGTGTTATGTCCATAGAGATATCTCGTAAAGTTCGCCTTTCTGCTAATAAATTTCGGGGATCGGGTCTTTTGTTTTCTGGAATTAAGAGATCGGACATTCCTCTGTGTGGTATGTCATAAATGGAGGCTAACTGTTGCGTTTGGATGGTGAGCTATTGCCGTTAGGGCTTTCATAAATTTTGTGGTTGTTTGGGAAGGTTGGTGCGTTGGCTTGCAGAGTTTTCCCTGTTGGTGAAGTCTTCCGAATTAATTAAGTTGCATTATTGCGCGGTTATGTGCGCTATCTACAGCTGTTGTTCGGAGAACTATGTCTCCAAATAATTGTTAACTTTATTGCAAGATTTGTGGTCCTCAAGAGCTAATGAGTTCTCCTTTATTACTTTCATACTGGAGTTACATTTTCTTTTTAATGAGAAATTTTACCATAAAGTATTTTTTTCTTCTAGGGAGAGTCATCTTTTTATGTATATTGAATCTTAAATTAGCATTTTGATTGCTCACAAGAAAACATGTTATTGAAAATTCAACATGTTGTTAGATTGAATGGTTTTGCATTCTATCTATATTAAAAGCCATCTAAATTAGCTCAATTTTCGTTCATGTTTTTTTAATTTTTACATATAGTTGTAACAAAACATTTTTGACGTCAACATAATACAAATGATTACGTAAGTCATTAGTATTAATTTTGCTCAAATATTAGGAAAAGGAACATTTCTTTTAAATATTTTAATCAATTTATGTATACAGCCATTAATTGAAATTCCAAGATTTTATAGTTAATTGTTTAATAATTTTTCTCGAATCTTTATTAGCATATAACAACGTTTTGAGGATGTAAAATTATTAAGAAAAAAAGATAATATTGTTGATGTATAATTGGTATACTAAGTTTTAAGAGCAATTTTAATCCCAATAAAAGATAAAAGCACAAAACGCTATAGCGAAGAATCCCGCTTTATATTCTTAAAATTTTTAAATATTTACCATCAGAATAAAAAGGGATAAAATGTATTAAAATTTTATACTGTTAGCTAAAAACAAAACTATGCGAGATATCTGTGATTTTATATTAGATACGTTTTCATTTTCTCTGTAATTATCTCTTAATGTATTCAGAACTTCTATTCAAGCTTAAGTAAATAAAAAAAAGTAGAGTTTAAACTCAGCTCATTTTTTAAGCGTTTTCATAGACAGCTGCTCGTATTTCCAATTCCCTTTTTCGAATTACAACAACAGTATTTAGTTGAAGATAAATTTTTATCATTTCTTTAATCCATTCATAAAACCAAGTTGACTAGGGGTTTTTACCATCTCACAAAAGTTAAATTTTGGAGTAAAAAAAAGCATTAACTTTTTACATCACAAATGATCCTTATCAACTTTAAATTGAAAAACTTTCTGCGTGAACAACCTTTTCCTTTGAAAAAAAACTTCTGAAATGTTTGCTTGAACAGATAGCTAGAGGGGAATAATTTTTTTCCAATTACGCTGAGTGATTAGTCACTAAATTAGATTTTTCAACACTTTCGAGTTTACGATTTATTTGAGCATAATTCTGTCTAGATACGATCGTAATGATGATCGTGAGATGTGACACAATCGTAAATATAACTGAAAATTTTTAACAACACTTTTACAGAACAATATTTTTCTCACGACACAATTACAACACTTAAAAGTTAACACTTTTAGTTAGAAGTGTTTATTATACTTTATTGTACTACTCAGCATTGTAAAAAACAGTTTTACAAGTTTGATTTAAAAGGAAGATTGGTTTAAAAGGAATTTTCTGCTTACAAACTCACAAATGCATCATGTGCAAAGTTCCATAAACGAGATAGGAAGACAGTAATCCACCAAAACTAATGAAAATGTATGAGTTAAAATGTTTTTTTTCTTATTACCACACAGTAGAATGATAAAATGCACTTAGACACTGAAAAGTTACAATTTAACAATACTTAAGAATTCTACTGTAGATACTATTTCCGGAAATAAAACATTTTTGATAATTTAAAACCCAACTTTTAGAAAGAAAAAATTTTTGGAAATATGGAACAATTTTTTTTAGTTGTACAATATTTTGGTTTTAAAAAGATATCCTAAACTCTCCGATAAATTGTAGAAAGCAATGTAACAATCAAAGCAATCTTAAATATATTCCATACTGTTCTGGACAAATTTGTTCTGGGACAATTTTTCATGGTTTTGGTATACAGATTGAGTTAAACAGCTAAACTTTTGATGGGTCTAAAATATAAATGGAACTTTTTATAACTTAGTAGATAATACTGCTTTTGTGTGAGGAAGGTATGTTGGTTTTTGTATTTTAATCTTGTTTAATTTTATTCCCTTACTTTGGTTTCTGGGTGGCCTTGGGAGGATTGTTCCGTAATCGGGGAGGGTCGCCAAATTTGGCGACCATTTTGGCGATAAAATTCCGCTAATAATGTCGCTAAATGTCGCTATAAATGTCGATAAATGTCGCTAAGAACCTTCATGGTAACCCTATAGCAGTGTTTCCCAACGTGGGGCGCACGCCCCACCGGGGGGGCAATTTGACTTTCTAGGGGGCAATTTGAAAATTTTCAACCAAATTGCCCCTCCAGATTGGAAAAATTCCAAAAGATTTCTGGGGGAGGACCCCCAGACCCCCCTTATAACTTAGTCGTTTATGTTTGTCACCGTTTACCGTCACTGTTGTTATGTTAGTGTTTTTCCTTGAGATTTCTGCCGCTTACAATAAGCGGGGTCTTTGAGTGTAATTTAATCCTCTCAAAATGAACTAAAACGCTATTATAAAGGGGAAAACTTCTAATATTTTCTGGGGGAGGAACCCCCAAGCACACCACGTCATTTAAAACTTAATGTAGAAAAGTACTCGTAAGGCTGTTCATCAAAATTTTGAGTCACCCCCTGCCTACCGAAACTAAAGCCTTGTTACAACTCTGCAAGGATCTCATTAACGTTGTTATGGATTTAAATTATATGAAAAGTTATTTCATTAAAACATTTGGCATTTAAAATTTAGTTTTGCATTTGGGGTTTTGAAAATTAACTCACTAGTTTTCTGAACAAAAATCAACTAATTTAGTTTTTTAAATCGAATATTACATTTTGAGTGTAAAAAAATACGTGTAATCTTACATGGGGGGCATGGAAAATTTAGAAAGGCTTTGGTGGGGCGTGGACCGAAAAAGGTTGGGAAACACTGCCCTATAGGGAAAATCGGTGAATCCGCCATGTTTTAAGTCTGAAAGAAACTTACTTTCTTTATTTCTCCCGTTAAGTACCTTCAACTGGTAACACTGCTCTTGAAACTTAGAAATCCGTTGTTTAGAATCAAAATGTTGTCCCTTTTGACAAGACTTCTTGTATTTTCATTTAGTTTTTTAATCTTGAGACTAGGAGCCCTGATCACTACATTCGATGTTTGTTGATTTTGCAAATAATGAATGCCACGTAGGTTTTTTCTAATACTATCTAGAAAAATTAAAAAATCACTAGTAAAATAAAATTGCAAAAAAATATTTAAAAATGAAAATAATCTTGGAATTTTGAACTGTTGAAACAGTAAACAATTTATTTAATTACATTAAATTCTTTCATCCTTCATTATAAGAATTTAAACTGATGATAATCAAGCAATCTATTTAAAGCAACGACACAAATGTACTAGTATCACTAAGTTCTGTAGTCACAGTGGTTCTAGTTGTCTTAGGCATGCATAATTTCCTTTCATGCAGCTGGCATCGTTTTTTTCGTGGTTCCACCAATTTTTTAAATCAAAATACTTTTTTCAAAAGTTTCAAAAGGATCAAAGTTTTGCGTTGCAAAGTTAAGCAGTTTTTTTAATTTAAATAGCAATTTTTGTTTTTTTTATAAACAAAATTATTACTTAAAATCCTTTATCTTTAAAGGATGATCAAAATTAACTTAATTTTTAAGAAAATTGCAATTATATGTAAGGATACTCGCGAAGGACTCATCATCAAATGTAAGTAATTCTTAGTTTAAATAACTGCATTTATACTCTTTTTAAAATTTCTGTTTAAATTATCGATCTCTTGTACCTTTAATGCTCTTTATGTTCTCTTTCTTGAATCCTTAAATTCATTTTTTAATCCTCCAATTATCGGATGTTTTCCGTTAATCCTCAATTCCGCTTTTAATGCATATCTCTTCATTACACTTTTTCTCTTTAACCCACCCCTGTTTTTAATCCTTTCAAAATCCTGATCTTTTTTAATACTCTGTTTTTAAAATCCCGATCTTTTCTAATATTTCCGTTTGCGGTCATTCCGTTGCGACTTTTTTCATAAATTGCGGTCATAGTTGCGGTCGCCAAGTTGGTCGCCAAATTTTGGCGACCAACTTGGCGACCTCCCCGATTACGGAATTTTAGCCGCCTTGGGGGCAGTTGGGGTTGTTCTGCATTTGCGGATCTGCTCCAAACAGAAAGGTTACCTTGTATGCGGCCACTGGGTACTGCACCCCTGACGAAGTTGTCCAGTGGTAGCATGCATTCAAATTTATCTACATGTTTATTCTTGATAATACTATGAAAGTGACTTTTAATACGTTGAAATAATTTTATTAATAATACTGATATTAGAGGCATTTTTTCAAATAAAAAAGAAAATGACAAGAAACAATGAAAATTTAACTTCCTTCAGCAACATATAAATATCATTTAAAAGTTATAAATACTAACTACAATAATTTTTAGGGTAAAATCCTAGTATACGTAACCAACTTGGCGCGATTTCGAAAAAGTCGCCATCTCGAAAAGAGTTGGCGACTTTTTCAAAATCGTCACAATCAAAATGGCCGCTAGTTGACGTAAACAAAATAATGAATTCTAATATGGGCAAGTTTTCTGATTTTTATTGATAAAACGAACAGCTATTTATTTTGAGCTTTTTTGAACGCCAAATATTAAACTACCGCTAAATTTTGTAAGGTTGTATTCATATTAGGAGAAAGGAAGGAGGATAAGAATACGCACATAAATGCCAAGCCGGTTATTTTACCGATTTTAGAGATATCAAATGAAAAATTTAAAAGCCAGACCATAAAAAATTTAGTGCAAGTAACTTTGTTGACTCGCATATCAACATACAAAAAGTGAGGCTTTTACGAAAATAATTTAAAAATCCAAAGGAAAATAAGTATAATAAAAGTCTAAGTATTTATATCAGCAATAAAAAATCACAACAGCATCAGTGATACCGCAATAAAGTGCAAATTTTTGCAATTGTTTTTTTATTTATATTTCATAATCCACAAACAAAGTAAAGAAGATATCATATCACAAATTAATTTAAAAAAGATAAAATTGAATTAAACAAAAAAAATAAAATTGAATTAAATTCAAATTTGAAAAATATGTTATAAATAGAACTTACCCCCAGCATACTCACAGGATAAAAATAATGCAGCCTACTTAACACTTGCTTATTTAAAATTTCCAGATGATGATGCGTTACACGTGCTTGTGTTTTTAAAAGCTTTTTTGATCAAGATTAATTTACTAGTAAAACTTTTGTAAAAAAGTAAATTTCAGGTATTTTGTAGAACAACAAAAATTTGAAAGCAAGGGTATAGTGACTAGAATAAGGAATTCTAGTCACTATAGCCGGGGGACCTTCTTAATTTTATAAAACACTAGCTGGTAAGCCCGGCCTTGCACGGGTGGAGATGGAGATTTTTTTTCCTTAAAATTTTGAATTCATTTTCTACTTTCCAGGCGCGGATCCAAGGGGTAGCACTCTGGACAGCGCCCCCCCCCTTCGGAACCCAAAAAGGTTGTCAAAATGAGTAAAACCCTACTTTTACCGGTCTACTTTCCAATTTTTTTTCTGGGGGAGGACCCCCATACCTCCCATTAGTACTATCAGGGGATCTTCAGATATGATTTTTAGGAAATCCCCAATATTTTGACATTTTGGGTGAAAAAGTAAAGGTAATAGTATTGAAAAGTGCCCCCTTAGACTCAAAAAGTTTCTAAAAATGAGTTTAAACCCTACTTTTACACGTCAAATTTAAAAAAAATTCTGGGGGAGGACCCCATACCCAATGGTACCAACGGGGATTTTGTGTGGAAAAGTGCCCCCCCTCTTGGAGCCGTGCTTAGAGTAGAGAGAAATAGATAGATAGAGAAATAATAGAAAAGTATTCTTAGAAAAATCACTTAAAATGCTCAATTAGAGCCCTTAATTAATCGTATTTTTATTATATCTTTGGTATAAAATTTAATAAAACATTCCTGCAATTTAATAAAAAGTACAATATTTCCACTTGAAAGGTTTTGAATATTACTCTAGTTTTTTGTCTATTAACCAACTTTATTAAAAGCAACAATATGATCTTCATTTGATTTTTCATCCTCGTTTCCAAGGAGACTATTTTAACAACAATGATATTCCATTAAATTTTTTTATCTAAAAACTAACTATCAAATAAAAATATTCTGCACTATACTTAACAGTTTTAAAATTTAAAATTTTGTTGAAATATATATTTAGATTATTAATATAATTTTTAAACAGCTTCAGATATAGCTTTTCTTTTGAAAACGTGTTATTTTGCATTATGCTTTTTTTGTAACAATTGGGTCAGCATATCTCTTTTTGATCAGAAATAAAGCTATTTCAGCAAAATGACCATAAAAAGGGTCAAAAGAGGGTCAAGGGGTCAATTAAAGTTTTCGAAACATAGCCTATGTTTTTTCTGGGATTCTTTTACGTAGGTATACCAATAGGGTGTTCCGAAAAATTTTTTTTTCGAATTTCCCAGATGCCACCCCCTCAAGTTGTTACAAATACTAAAACATTATTACCTGCAAATTTTCAGGTCTCTAGGACGATTTTTGACCCCCGCGCCCTTCAAAAGTAGGTTTCCCATGTTAAAGAATAGCGAAAATATTGAAAAAATCGTCATTTTTGGTTCTTTTCAATTTAACGAGCCTGGACGCAGTCAATATCGAATTAAAACCTATACATCATCTTTGGGACATCATTGCCTCAAGATCCTATCAGAAAAACATTCCATGGCACCTATTGGGGGGTAGTTACACGGGGGTGAAAAGCGCGCTTTCACCGAAAAGGAGGATGCTTGCCGGTGCCTGCGGCGAGAGCTGGATGAAGGCATCACATGGAGGGTCCAGAACCGATGCTTGTTCGATGTTCGCTTATCTTGCGAATCACTATTTATGAGCATTAAGTTCAATAAACACTTAAGTGGCTTTTATCCAGCTCCCCCCGCAAACGCCGGCGAGTATTATCCAATCCATCAGCACCCGCGGCAAGCGCCGGCGAGCATCCTCTTTTTTCGGTGAAAGCGCGCTTTTCACCCCCGCATAACTACCCCCCAGTAGGTCCCATGGAAGGTTTTTCCGATAGGATCTTGAGGCAATGATGTCCCAAGGATGATGTATAGGTTTTAATTCGATATTGACTGCGTCCAGGCTCGTTAAATTGAAAAGAACCAAAAATGACGATTTTTTCAATATTTTCCCAATACTTTAACATGGGAAACCTACTTTTGAAGGGCGCGGGGGTCAAAAATCGTCCTAGAGACCTGAAAATTTGCAGGTAATAATGTTTTAGTATTTGTAACAACTTGAGGGGGGCATATGGGAAATTCGAAAAAAAAATTTTCCCCATAGACTTTCGGAACACCCTAGTATACCAAGTTTGGTGTAGATCGGAAGTAAACTGTGGATTTGTATAGAAGACAAACATACACACACATACACATTCAATTTTGTTATATTAGACTAGCTCAAGGTTAATAGAGTACTAAAGGTTGGCTCATAAAATATCGCTACGTCACAACATACTGAAAGTTGGTCTCCCAATGTTAATCCTATGAGAAACTGTGCATAAAAACCGACGAAAATAACTAACTTCTACTAATTTAATTTGTGTTTTGGCGCTTGTTACTGATAGATGATAGTTCAAAATAATTTTAAAAAGAATAATAGATATAACTAGATTAATTTAGATTTTATAGGGTTTTAATTTTTACCAAAATCAGATCATTCACAATGGGAAAAGCTTATCTAAGCATTGTTAAAATTACTCGCTCGTCCTAAATTTTTTTCTATGAATTTTTTAGCTGATTTAATCTTTTAATAACTGGATATTTTTTATTGTTTTAGTTATTGTATATTAGTGGAAATATTTTTAAAAGTCAATAATCTCTTTTCAATTTTCAAATTTTTTTAATATCACAATTCTGTTAGAAATTAAAATAGTATAAGAGAGAAATTTAATATCCAGCATTTCTTTGAAATTATTTGTATCATATTTGTTTTCTTGATTTTATCAAATTGAGTAGACATCTTCACTTATAACATTTTATTTTTATAGTTAATATTTAATTATCTTGATTTCCTAAGAAATATGCACACATGGACAAAAACACAGAAAGTTATAAAAATACACATTCATTATACCTGAGTTCTTTAAACAGAAGAAGAAAAAATTCTGTTAATACAGATAAAATGTCATTTCGACCGTTTTAACCCGCGAGGACGCGCGTGGGGTCTGCGAGACCCCAACGCTTAAATAAACCTTCATAAAAACTCTAATTTTTAATGAAAATATATGAAACTCCGTGTAGCTGCCTAAAAGGTTTCCACCTATCACCTCATGAAGATTAAATAAAGTAGGTATGTTATTTTCCGAGTTAGGTTGTTGTTTTTAAGGAAAATGCTTCCAAAACTGTGAGGATTGGTGCGAGTTATAGCCAAAGAGGTTTCCAAAAGTAAGGTAGAGGTAACTACAATCCATAATTATTCTTTCAAAAAAAGAAATTAGAAAATAAAGGATTTTAGAAAATAAACATCGGTTCAGTTTAACCAAAGAAATCCGTTAGCTCCGCTCACATTCCATTGCATTTCCTGCTTTCCCTTGGTATCTTTTCGAAGAATTTGGGGCTGTCCTCCTTTCCCTCTCCCCTCCCGTGGGAAAGAAAGTTGGTAGTCTAATTCCAGGAAACCGGCTGGTGTCCCCATCACCACATGTCCAAACAAATGGTCAACTACGGGGGTCGGCCCCCCTTTGAAGATGAGGCAATCTTGGGCACGTCTTCTTGAGTGCTGGTGCTTTTCAAATTGCCTCTTAGGGTAACGTCAGCCTGGAATCATGGACGGGCGTATCTGGTCGAGCGCATCTTATCGGCTGTAGTTATCTACCCCACTCAATTAGTGGACAAAGGGGTCCCTCAAAAGGGGGACCCCTGCGGAGAGCGAGAGCTGATCCCGCCGATGATCCCTTTGTCCACTAATTGAGTGGGGTAGATAACTACAGCCGATAAGATGCGCTCGACCAGATACGCCCGTCCATGATTCCAGGCTGACGTTACCTTTAGTCAAAAGCTTGTCGCATCATTACACCAGCGTGCTTCTCGAGGAATAGTTCAATCCTATTTTGAAAGCAAAGTGTATGTTGCAAAATGCCTCGTTATAGGGTTATGAAGATGAAATGAGAAGAGTGCGTCAATATATAGCCGATGTTTCTACATAAATATTATTAAATTAATTAGTTAAATTAATTCAACTTGAAAACCATTATCCTTTATTTTAGTGAGTGACCTGTTAATCCAAATTTATTTATGTGAGTAAAAGTATGATTTAAATGTCATCTTATTAGTGGAGTACAAAGATATGATCAAAAATATATGTGAAATTAACTTACGTATTACAATGTTATTGTATTATAGTCAAGAATGTCTATGCAAATGCATTGTATTAAATTAGTATTGCATTTTAGTCAAGATATGATTAAATGAAAATAAAATCTTTTTTTTGTGTTTAATTTCTCTAAATACTTTTTCATTACTATAAGATATATAAATAACATATGGAATTGTTTAATGAAATATTCTTATATTATATCTTAATCAGAAGCAGTCAACTAATAATGCACTTTGAACAGTTAAATTAAATATATTTAAACTTTCCGTGATAAAAATTTTGCATGCACTGAACGTTTAGACGGAAAACGGTTTGCGGGGTCTGAGAGACCCCGCGCGCGTTCCCGTGTTGAAAGTAGCACGCGTCCTCCCGGGTTAAGTGCCTTACCAACCTTAGTAAAGTAGGGTGTTATTTTTTATTAGCTCTAATATTTAAAAATGGATTTTGAATTGTTAATTATAACTTGAAGAAATTTGTGTCCATATAGGTACAACCTGTTTTACCTATGGGCAGACTCAGTTGTACTTGTCGACACCCATAAAAAGGGAAGTTTTAGTTGAAAATTTTTTTGACTAAATTAAAAAGAAATAGATAGTCTTTTTTAATGTTTTACAAATGTAACCAACCCAAAAATAGAAAAGGCTTCAATAAGAGTTTTCAAAAAAAAAAATTATAATAATGTTTTATATGATGTGGTTACAGCTTTCATTAAACAAAAATTGCTAATGAGAATGAAATTTAAAAGCGCAGCCAAAAGTACAATTTAAAAAAAAATATTTAGCTATAGCCTAAAGAAAGAAATGGAGAAAATATGTTTTTTAAATGAATTTACTAATTTTAATTTTTTAATTATTTCTGTATTTTTTATACCTTGCAGAACTTTGAATGCAAAAACACCTTACACTGTACCTTTTGACACCAGTTGTATCTACAGACACATTCTTAAAGCATTATAAAGCATTATTCTTAAGCATTAAAGGTAATGCATCAATTAGTTTTTCAACTAAGGGGACATCCATAAATTACTTGAGCCGTTTTTTCCAAAATCTGGACCCCCCTCCCCCCTTGGTGAGATTTAGTGAGATTTTGCTGGACCCCCCCTCCCCCAAGTGAGATTTACCTACAACTTTTTTTTTTTAAATTGCAGTATCTTATCTGTATTTATTCCTTTATCATACTTAGAAAAAAGAAAATCGTATAATTTCTAACTTAAAAAGTTAACGTGAGATTTTAATCGACCCCCCTCCCCCCTTGGTGAGATTTGGTGAGATTTTTCCAAACCCCTCCCCCCCTTTTTGACTTCTCGTAATTTATGGATGTCCCCTAAGACTTCCCTTTTTATGGGTGTCGACAATTACAACTGAGTCTGCCCATAGGTAAAACAGGTTGTACCTATATGGACACAAATTTCTTCAAGTTATAAAAAACAATTCAAAATCTAGTTTTAAATATTAGAGCTAATAAAAAATAACACCCTACTTTACTAAGGTTGGTAAGGCACTTAAAACGGTCGAAATGACATTTTATCTGTATTAGGCGAAATTTTTTCTGAAGGTGCAACAGTCTATTCACTGGTCAACACTCATTTTGATGGCGGGAATATTAAAGCTGTTTTTGTATATATTTGACCTCCTGATTCCGAATATGACATCCGTTTTTGCTCATCAGCTCTAGTTTTTAAGATATTCGAAAATTAAGTTTTTTTCACTTTTGACCTACCTTTTATACAATATGGTGCTTTAAAAATGACTTAAAAATAAAAAACCTAACCACCCAAGGCTTTTACTATTCCTTAGGGTCCCAATAGATAGTGTATAAAGTTTCAGCCCCCAAGTTAATTTTAAGGGGTACCTATAGGGCCCTAAAGTTGAAAAAAAGTCGAAAAATTGGACTTTTTTTCAGAATTTTTTAAAAAATATTTTTGAGTTTTCTAATTTAATAAAACTGGCTAATATATGTTTTTTAGAACTTATTTAGACCGCTAAAAATATTTTTACTTGAAAACTGCACCTCTTTAGAGCGATTTTTTAGTTTTAAGGCGAGAATAAGGGTCATTTCGCTCAAAAACGCTTGGTACCAATAATGGTGAATGAAACGAATAAATTTCGAATTTTTCAGAAGTAAGTCATCAAAAAAGACGTCCTTTGATATAAAACTGAAATTTCATATGATACAGATCAGTGAAAAAAAGCATTTTTTCCAATTTTTTCAAATTTTAGGGCTTGAAAGCTCGAGAGGAGCTTCTACTGTTTTACTGATCTTTATCATGTGAAATTCAGTTTTACATCAAAGGACATCTTTTTTTATGACTTACTTCTAAAAAATTCGAAATTTATTCGTTTCAACCACCATTATTGGTACCAAGCGTTTTTGAGCGAAATTACCCTAATTCTTGCCTTAAAACTAAAAAATCGCTCTAAAGAGGTGCAGTTTTAAAGTAAAAATATTTTTATCGGTCTAAATAAGTTCTAAAAAATATATATTAGCCAGCTTTATCAAATTAGAAAACTCAAAAATATTTTTTCAAAAATTCTGAAAAAAAGGCCAATTTTTCGACTTTTTTTCAACTTTAGGGCCCTATAGGTACCCCTTAAAATTAAATTGGAGGGCTAAAACCTTATACACTATCTATTGGGACCCTAAGGAATAGGAAAATCCTTGGGTGGTTAGGTTTTTTTATTTTTAAGTCATTTTTATAGCACCATATTGTATAAAAGGTAGGTCAAAAGTGAAAAAAACTTAATTTTCGAATATCTTAAAAACTAGAGCTGATGAGCAAAAACGGATGCCATATTCGGAATCAGGAGGTCAAATATATACAAAAACAGCTTTAATATTCCCGCCATCAGAAAAAAAGTTTTTTTTGTAGACCTGTGTTATTAAAGTAACCGAATTTTTTCTTCTTCTGTTTAAAGAACTCAGGTATAATGAATGTGTATTTTTATAATTTTCTGTGTTCTTTGTCCATGTGTGCATATTTCTTAGGAAATCAAGATAATTAAATATTAACTATAAAAAGAAAATGTTATAAGTGAAGATGTCTACTCAATTTGATAAAATCAAGAAAACATATATTATACAAATAATTTCAAAGAAATGCTGGATATTAAATTTCTCTCTTATACTATTTTAATTTCTAACAGAATTGTGATATTAAAAAAATTTGAAAATTGAAGAGAGATTATTGACTTTTAAAAATATTTCCACTAATATACAATAACTAAAACAAAAAAAATATCCAGTTATTAAAAGATTAAATCAGCTAAAAAGTTCATAGAAAAAATTTAGGACGAGCGAGTAATTTCAACAATGCTTAGATAAGCTTTTCCCATTGTGAATGATCTGATTTTAGTGAAAATTAAAACCCTATAAAATCTAAATTAATCTAGTTATATCTATTATTTTGTTTCTAAAAATTATTTTGAACTATCATCTAAGAGCCAAAAGACAAATTAAATTAGTAGAAGTTAGTTATTTTCGTCGGTTTTTATGCACAGTTTCTCATAGGATTAACATTGGGAGACCAACTTTCAGTATGTTGTGACGTAGCGACCTCGCTTTGTTTACATTTTATGAGCCAACCTGAAGTACTCTATTAACCTTGAGACTAGCTGATATGCCCGGCCTTGCACGGGTGGAGATGGAGATTTTTTTCCTTAAAATTTTTATTTCATTTTCTACCTTCCAGGCGCGGATTCAAGGGGTAGCACTCTGGACAGCGCCCCCCCTTCGGAACCCAAAAAGGTTGTCAAAATGAGTAAAATCCTACTTTTACGGGTCTAATTTTCCAATTTTTTTTTGGTGGAGGACCCCCATACCTCCCATTAATACCACCAGGGGATCTTCAGGGATAATATTTAGGAAATCCCCAAAGTTTTGACATTTTGGGTAAAAAGTAAAGGTAATAGTGTTGAAAATGGCCCCCTTAGACTCAAAACGTTTCAAAATGTTTCTGGAAAATTGCCCCCCCCTATCTTGGAGCCGTGCTGGATCCGCGCCTATATTTTGGTGACTGAAAGGTGTCGAATCAAGCATTTTAAATTTGAACTTTTTTTTACATTTACCACATGATTCCCATAAAAAACAAAATATTAGAAAAATATTCATCCAAAATCTCTTAAAATGCTCAAATAGAGCCCTTAATTAATCGCATCTTCACGATTTTATTATATCTTTGGTATGAAATTTAAGAAATAAAACATTCCTGCAATTTAAGAAAAATCCAAAATTTCCACTTAAAAGGGTTTTGATTTTTGTCTGTTGACCAACTTTCTAAAAAGCTACAATATGATCATCATTTGATTTTTCATCTTCGTTTCCATGGAGACTATTTTAACAACAATGCTATTCCATGAAACTTTTTATTTAAAAATTACTCTCAAATAAAAATATTTTAAAATATACTTAATTACATGTTTTAAAATTTTAAATTTCATTTAATTATATTTTAGATTATAGTTATAATTTTTAATTAGGCTTATATCTAGTTTTTCTTTTAAAAACTTGCTATTTTGCATGATGTTTTTTTGTAACAATGGGGTGAACACGAACAGATCTCTTCTGGAGGAGAAATAAAGCTATTTCAGCAAAATGGCCATAAAAACGGTCAAAAGAGGGTCAAGGGCAAGGTTAATAGAGTACTACAGGTTGGCTCATAAAATGTAAACAAAGCGAGGTCGTTACGTCACAACATACCGGAAGTTGGTCTCCCAATGTTAATCCTATGAGAAACTGTGCATAAAAACCGACGAAAATAACTAACATCTACTAATTTAATTTGTCTTTTGGTGCTTGTTACTGATAGATGATAGTTCAAAATCTATATATAACTAAAAACGTTTGTGGCTGTGTATGTATGTGGGTGGAGGACACATCTCCTGCTAAACCACGCCGAAGGCGTGAACAAAACTCGGTACATGGACGTATCTCGAGGTGTCGATTGTCACTGTCAAGTTTTCCAAGCTCGAAAATCGAATAATTACGAGTAATTAACGAATTTATAGCCGAAAACGCTTATTTCTCCATTTCTCTACCAGAGTAGATCTGCTCGACTCACTATTGTTCACGAGATGAAAACCTCCAAAAATTAAATATTGAAACAGGAAAAACTCGATAATTGTCCATTTAAAAACTATATCAGTTGTAAAAACACCAAAATAAATTCAAATGATTAATTTTGAAACGTTAGTTTCCCCTATTTAAAGATATTTTCCTTTAAAATTTAAATATTTATTGAAAAGTGTAAATTTTTTTTCATGGAAAACGAGTTTAAAATAATACATTGTTTCAAAAGACACGGTTCACTAGACTCTTATATTTACTACAAGACCATTAATTTTATTTCCAAATTTGTTACTTTTTTCACTAGAATTATTAATATTAAGCAGATATTTTTTATTATAGTTGTTCCGAATTTGTTACTTTATTAAGAAGGAAAAGACACCGGTATATTAAAAATTACCGGGAACACCGGGATAGGAAAAATTAACGGGAATACTGGGTTACAAAAAATTATCGGGATATGACAAATTATCGGGAATATCATGACATGACAAATTACCGGGAATATCGGGATATGACAAATTACGGAGAACATCGGGATATGACAAATTACCGGGAATATCGTGATACGACAAATTGCCGGGAAAACCGGGATAGGAAAAATTACAGGGAACACCGGGAAAGGAAAAATTACTGGGAACACCGGGATAGAGGAAAAATTACAGGAAACACCGGGATAGGAAAGGCGTCTGGGATACTGGGATGATTGGTAATTGTTGATTTACAAAATTATATAAATGTATTTTAAGAGAAAACTTAAAAAATTGAATTTATACACTCCACCCGTGCAAGGCCGGGCATATCCCCTAGTAATTTTTAAAAATGAAATAATAGATATAACTAGATTAATTTAGTTTTTATAGGGTTTTAATTTTTACTAATATCCATTTATTCACAGTGGGAAAATCTCATTCACGGCTGTTATCTAAGCATTGTTGAAATAACTATTGACTGTTTGAATTAGTTAAGATTATAAATTTATCATTTCTGTCACATTTTTCATGCATAATATCATATTATTTTACTTTTAATAAATAGATTGGTTTAGTCTAAATTACTACTTGATTCAATTTTCCTACATTATATTTTAGTTTCATATCGAGCTATCATTTCAAGTTCAGTATTCATATGATAGATAGAATATTAAAATTTTTTTAATATCACATTTCTATTAGAAAATCAAATAGTATAAATAAGAAGTTTACTATCCAGCATTTTTTAATTATTTGTATAACATATTTTTTCATGACTTTATCAACTTGAGTATACATCTTCACTTATAACATTTTCTTTTTACAGTTTATATTATTAATTATCTAGATTTCCAAAGAAGAAATATTGCACATATGGAAAAAAACACAGAAAATTATAAATATATTGAAACTATACATTCATTATTTCTAATACAGATAAAATGCCATTTAGACAATTTAAAGTGCCTTACTAACCTTAATAAGTAGGGGGATATTTTTTTACTAGCTCAAATCTTAAAAATTTGATTTTTAATTGCTTTTTATAACTTGATGAAATTTGGGTCTATAGGTACAACCTGAGACCGCACACCAAGATCCGTTACCTTTTGGCATTTTTAAATAATTTGTTTTACAATTAATAAAGCATTTTATAAGAAAACAATATGAAATGAAAAAATAACTATTAATTTGTTTAGAAAATTTGCAAACGATTATTGTGAAATTCACGATATTCCAAAGATGAAACTTATGGTAATTTAGACTAAACCAATCTATTTATTAAAGGTAAAATAATATGATATTATGCATGAAAAATGTGACAGAAATGATAAATTTAAAAATTTATAATCTTAACTAATTCAAACAGTCAATAGTTACTTCAACAATGCTTAGATAACAGCCGTGAATGAGATTTTCCCACTGTAAATAAATGGATATTAGTAAAAATTAAAACCCTATAAAAACTAAATTAATCTAGTTATATCTATTATTTCATTTTTAAAAATTATTTTGAACTATCATCTATCAGTAACAAGCGCCAAAAGACAAATTAAATTAGTAGAAGTTAGTTATTTTCGTCGGTTTTTATGCAAGTTTCTCATAGGATTAACATTGGGAGACCAACTTCCGGTATGTTGTGACGTAGCGATATTTTATGAGCCAACCTTTAGTACTCTATTAACCTTGGGTCAAGGGGTCGTTCTAGAACTTCGAAACATAGCCTATGTTTTTTCTGGGATTCTTTTACGTAGGTATACCAAGTTTGGTCCCGATAGGAAGAAAACTGTGGATTTGTATAGAAGACAAACAAACACACACACACACAAACACACATTGACTTTTATTATATTAGATTTGTAAAATTGAAATTTATGAATTGCATTAGTTCCGTAATAAGTTGGATTAAATTACAATCTTCATAAAAAATAATGTAGATAAAATTTAAATTGAAAAACCAAAATATTTATTAACCTTGTAACTCGTCAATGTACCTAGTGTTTTATCATTCATATTTTTGTTTCAACCAAGACTTGTTAAACAATACCTTTTAAGCTATTAAACATAAAAAAGAAACTAAACCTACATGACACTCAATGTTTTCAAATATTTTATTTTTGTATCTAATTTAAATTTTATCGCCTTCTCAAATGTCGCCAAACATCGCCAAATCCAATTGGTTAAGGATACTAGGATTAAGCCATTTTTAGATATAATAGAACAAATTTAGAGGTAGAGAGCAATAAATTTCAAAACTTTAAAAAATAAGGACCATCCTAACACATAGGGTTTAAGTCTTAAAAATATTGCTTCCATATATATATGCATGGTATAAAATTTAACTCTTGAATTCTTACCTTTATTGCTTAAGAAGAACTTACATAGAAATATATCTTCTTAGGGAAATTCTTATTATTCTATTTAATAAACTTACGTACAGCAAATTTTTGAGGATCTAGCTTTGAAATTCACGGTTTTATAGCCCATAATTATTTTTTCGCGGGCTCTTACCCATCTTTCCCCTATAGCCCAATTCATTAGTGATGTCACATTTCCAAAGACACATATTAAATTGGATGTGTTTGTTTGCATGGACACCTTCTAGATGTTTATTAACTCACAAATCAACCTTCTAAAAATGAAATCCTTGGCTTTAATGGAAATATGTTAAAAAGAAAAAAGGAAAATTGAATGCGTACTTTTACTCGACGTTGAGGCTTAAAGTAAGCAGGATATGAGGTCAAAAGTACGCGCCCTGAAAACTTGGTAAAAATAAGGAAGTGGCATGTGTCAGATTTTCAAAAACAAACTAGTGTTCCGTATGGTTTTTTGTATGGTAAAATGAAACATCTAGTCAGTTTTTCAAAAAAATGTACAGATAATTAAATATTTTAATTTAAAAGTCGAGAAAAAAACACGTGACTGAAAACGTTCATTGTTTAAACCACAGAGTAGAGAGCTTAACAGAGATACCAAACCGCCGTTTTACTCTTAAGATCTTTAATTTATTCAGCACGCATATTATTATTCAGTTCACTAGTAGCCAATCAGAGAACGCGAAATGTATTTGATTTGAATTTAACACTGATTATAGGCGATTTGGATTTGAGTGACAGCTTCAGTGGGCGAATGACAGAATTAGCAGGAATAGCGTGGAGGCGGGACTTGAGGCCAGAGATTTTTCAATGGGAAAAGCCCTGTTAAAAAAGTTGCCATTAGCGTCTATGGAGATGAACACTCTGTTAAGCTCTATACTCTGTGGTTTAAACTATAAGATAACGTCAACAATAATACCCTCAACTCCATTGCTTTACAACAATGTTTAGTATAAGATGACGTCACATCCAAACTCTTGGCGTTTTCGCGCGCTTTTAAAAAGGGGATTTTTGTTAATTTTTTTGGCAATCAAAAAATTTCTCGATCGGCCTCAAATTTTGGGTAGTTGCTTATTTTTGCAAGAGGGATCGATTAAAAAAATAAAAAAAAAATCATGCAACTTCCTCATTGCAAAAAAATACATTCCTTCCATCGTAATTGGACGATTCCTCGCCTCTATGCCATCTCTGTTTGAGTATGATCTAAGCAGAACTCAATCTTCTTTTTAAAAATCCATGAAAATTCACAGTGATACTTTTAAAAGAGCTAATTTTCATCTTCTGAGGGGTTTGGATCTTTTAATGGGATAATTTAACAATTATTCATCAGTTGTAGATCATAACTTTCATACGGTACTGAGTAAAATGGATTATATGATTCTCGTCACTAAAATTTCAATGATCTTGTCTGTGCGTACTTTTATACGGCGATGTAATAATTCTCTAAAACTCCCTTGAATCAACCCTAAAAACCACTTCAGTTAAATTCTAACAATGCCAAAATGTTCAAAAGGAATTATACCTTACATTGGTTTTCAATTTGAAAGCAATTATCAGTTCTTTATTTACTGAAAAATTAAGATTCCTTCGCTGAAAAAATATATGCTTACTCAAAGAAACCACATTTTTCTTTAAAAATGATATACAGGATGAAAACAATACTGACGGTCTTTTAGAAATGCTTATTAGGGCGGAGCGAAAAAACGATATTTTTTATTTTGATTATGGCCTAGTGCGAAAAAGTTGTGTACTGGTGAGTTAACCACGTGTGCAAAATTTCGGGGAAAACAAAAAATATCTTCCGTCTTTAAAATGGCCTTGAAGTTTCAAAAAAGTGGTGATTTTTTTACAAAGCAACTAAAAACCCAAAGATTAAACTCTCAAATACTGTTCATGATTTTTTTATGAAGAACTAATATAGTTATAGACATAATCTTTCAGGTTCCATTCTTCTATCACTCTTTTTTCGTTAGATATAATTTTTTAATATTCAAAGAAATCTTGTAAAGTTGTTTTTTTTGCATTTTTAAAAAGCTAATAACTCTAGAACTATACAACTTAAAAACCTGAAATTAGTCCCATTCAGTTCGTAAATTTTTTGTCTTTGATTTTATGTGCATCATCACCATAATTTTCTAAAAAATGTTTCTCAAAATTTAAAAAAAAGTGAAAAAAATTAATGAAAAAAAATTTTTTTTTGGAAATTTTTTTTGAAACAAATTTAAAAGCCTTTTGATTCATAAATGAACAGTACTACCAAATTTCAAGTCGAAAATAAAATTTAATCATGTATAAAAAACTAAAAAAATTCGAAATTTAGGCAAGTCCCTAAACAATCCCCAAAATTATACGGCAAGAGCAATTTACTCATGGAAAATTCATAAACTCGCATGAGGGTATTCATATGACATAAAACATGTAAAAAATGTCACAAAATGTTCTGGAAATACGACAATTAACAAATTCGGTACAAAACCTTACAGAGCTAATTTTCAACTTTAAGTTAATTCAATTTGCATGAATTTTATAACTCAATATTCCTAAGAAATGTGTTTATATCCAATTTTTTATGTTCTAAAATTTTTAATTTACTTTGATTTGATTTGTTAAAAGTAAAAACAATAAGATATAAACATAATTCTTAGGAATTTTCAGGAGTAAAGCATGCAAATTGAATTAACTTAAAGTTGAAAATTAGCTCTGTAAGGTTTTGTACCGAATTTGTTAATTGTCGTATTTCCAGAACATTTTGTGAAATTTTTTACATGTTTTAAGTCATATGAATACCCTCAAGCGAGTTTATGAATTTTCCATGAGTGAATTGCTCTTGCTGTATAATTTTGGGGATTGTTTAGGGACTTGCCTAAATTTCGAATTTTTTAATTTTTTTTATACATGATTAAATTTTATTTTCAACTTGAAATTTGGTAGTACTGTTCATTTATGAATCAAAAGGCTTTTAATAATTTTTAAGGCTTCAAAAAAAATTTCAAAAAAAAAATTTTTTTTCATTAATTTTTTTCACTTTTTTTAAATTTTGAAATACATTTTTTAGAAAATTATGGTCATGATGTACATCAAATCAAAGACAAAAAATTTACGAACTGAATGGGACTAATTTCAGGTTTTTAAGTTGTATAGTTCTAGAGTTATTAGCTTTTTAAAAATGCAGAAAAAACAACTTTACAAGATTTCTTTGAACATTAAAAAATTATATCCAACGAAAAAAGAGTGATAGAAGAATGGAACCTAAAAGATTATGTCTATAACTATATTAGTTCTTCATAAAAAAATCATGAACAGTATTTTAGAGTTTAATCTTTGGGTTTTTAGTTGTTTTGTAAAAAAATTACCACTTTTTTGAAACTTCATGGCCATTTTAAAGACGGAAGATATTTTTTGTTTTCCCTGAAATTTTGCACACGTGGTTAACTCACCAGTACACAACTTTTCCGCACTAGGCCATAATCAAAATAAAAAATATCGTTATTTCACTCCGCCCTAATGCTTATGATACATGTGTTCATGTGTAGCACTCGTTCCCCCCTATACTGTTGCCAACTTAGAAAAAACTACTGCGTGCTTTTATCCGACTGCGCACTCTTCCCCCCTTTCCTCTAAGAATATAGTAACTACATAATTTAAAAGTGAAGAGATTAGCGACGTTTAGAGACCACCCATAAAACCTCACTACGTAAGCTAAATCCGATTCTTTCAATGTGGGTCCAACCATTCATGTCCACAATATCATGAGCTGATATTCCTGAAATTGAACTATTTATAACCGCTCTTGAGACATGTCTTTTCTGAGGATAAAAGGACATGAGCGGTTTTACTGAAAAGAAAGTAGAAACTTGACGAAGTTACAGGTTTAAGGGGACCGTTCAATTGTAATCGAATTCTTTCGACACACCAACCATCTTGGCTCTTTATAAAAAGTTGTAGACTAAAAGAAATGTTCGCTTTTCGAATTTATTGGGGAAAATACGTCAACTTCCATTTGCTATATTCATAGAACTTTAAAAATATCAATTTGTTATTTCTCTAAATGGAACCATCAGCTTTCTATCTTTGCTTGGAGTGTTACTTCTTTCACAACTAGTTGTATAAGACAAACAAACCTTATCTTTTGATATCAGTATCTACTCTTTGTTGGGGTTTTCTGATCGTAACAAGAAAAGAGTAATTAATGTGCATACAAATCAGGTCTAGAATATAATTTTCAAAATAAAATATACTTCTAATTCAATTAATAAAAGTAACTGTAATAAAAAAAACTTATTTTAATAAGGTAAAATAATTTTTTTGTAAGTTTTCTCAAATCAAATTCTATCGACTAAAGTTCATTTAATGAAACTAAATCGTATTACTTTAATTTCATTTTGAGACATCAAAGAGGAAAAATATTTAGTTATTTTATTTATAGTTCAATATTACTTTTGAAACTCCATGTCAATATAAATATAAAAATAATAAAAAATGGTAAAGAAAAAAAATTATAATTAAACCTCTAAAAAGTCTTTGATTTCGATAACCATTGGGGTTCATTATTTTGCAACAAAAATTTTCTTTTCGAGAATTGTAAAAAAAAACTAAAGTACAAACTATATTGATAAAAAATATACCCAATTGTCTGCTATAACTAAAAAAGAAAACAGCATTTTATAGATAGTGTATTCGTTGGAAATCACCTTAACTCTCTGAAGCGAAGTTACTATTTGTAACTCGTTAATAGTTCTGGGTTGAGTTGAAACTACCCAGTGTTTGTTAAAGATCCAACGACTAATCAAATCGAAGCGAAATGCTTGGGAACAGCATTACGGTTTAAGGAGAAAATCCAGCCTAATCTTAGGAGATAAATAAGATTTAGGTCGCAAACTAAGTGCAGCGGATGCCTATGGGATTTCTGCAACGTCTTAGGAAACCACAGTGATTACGTGTTCAGATTTATTTACTTCTGTGATGGTTTGTTTACTGGAGCGGTTAACTCGAGCATTAGCTGTCTACAAGTTCAATCTATATTGTGAATAAATTTTGTCAATAATAATCCTTAAGGATTATAAGTCATCAGTAGGATAAAGATTCAAATAGCGTTTCATTCCTAAAAGATGAGATGAACATACTTCCAAAATCCCAAGCTGAGTTTTTGAACATTATTAGTCAGAAAATCTATTCTTTTTTTAAAAAAAACGGTTGCGTAAATTTAATTTGTGAAGAATTTTACTAACCGAAAAAATGTCTTGTATGTGGAAATATAAGCTTCCAAAAACATTTTTATCAGCTAACATTTTTAAGTAAACATTGTAAATATTCAAAAAAATTCCTAACTCTGGGGATACACATTCGCGCTAAATGCGAGTGCGAACGTTCGCCGAATATTTTAATAGGATTTCTTTTTGTTTTTTAGTACAAAGAATGTCCGCTTACATATGCGTGACATTCGTGGAATGAATATTATGATTGAACACTGGCTGTCCTTTGACTTGTGCCGAAAAAACCGCTTAAACGAATGTAGGCGAGCGACTCACTGTCGGTATGTGAGCAGTCCGCTTACACATGCTTTGTTGTTATTCTTACTCACACTCACGCGAATATGTGGAGCCAGCAAAATTAGTTTTTTCTTCCTCTTTTAAAATTGTTTTTTATGGTAAAAACCATTTTAGGCAATAAAACATTCAATATATAAACTAAACATTATTTTAGATTTTAACAAGTTCTTTTCTATGTTTTTATAAAGGACGCCCGGGTTTAAGTTTTTTTATAAATATCATCTGGCGCGTAACAGATGGGCTTCGCCAGTCCATTTTTAAAGAAGATTATTCTGGTGTGTTACAGATGGGCTTCGCCAGTCCAAATGTGGAAATAGTTAAATAAAGGAGCCCCTTTTATGTTTATGCTACAGCAATCGATTTCAATCTGCAACAATCGAGAATATGCCAACAACAATCAATGTTACATCTTCTCTTGTTATATTTACAACAATGTGGTTTTGCCCTGAAGTTAGGCATGAAATTTGGGTTTTTGAGCATAAAATTGGCCAAAAAAGTTGTTGGGACTCTTCGATTTTAAATGATTTTTATTCAGAAACCTTCCCTGGAGCGAGTAGATCAACGAGATATAGTTTAATAGTGTATGTAGGTTCGAAAAGTTTAAAACTATAAAGGACATACATGTATGTTGGAAATCTTAACGCGACGCCCCCCCAAATTGTTCCATCATACAAATAAATAGTTTTTGCAAAATATCAGCTCATTCGAATAATAAACACCCGTGCGCAGTTGCCTTGAAGTTTCAAAAAAATACTGATTTTTTCACAAAACATCCCAAAAACCATAGATTAAACCCTCCCAACTTCTTTTTGATTTTTTAATGAAAATCTAATATAGTTATAGTTATAATGTTCCAGATTCCATTCTTCTATCACCCCTCTTTCGGTAGTAAAAATGTTTTAAAGTTAAAATAACTCTTGTAAAGTTGTTTTTCCTGCATTTTAAAAAAGCTAATAACTCCAGAACCATACAACTTAAAAACCTGAAATTTGTGCCATTTTGTTTGTAATTTTATTACCTTTCATTTGATGTGCAACATAACTGCCTTTTTAAAAAAAAAATTTCTTCAAAATAAAAAAAATGGAGAAAAAATTAAATAAAAAAAATTTTTGAAAAAAAAATTTTATTAAATAAATTTTAAGTTTTTCCACTCCCAAAATGAACATTTCTGCTAAATTTCAAGTTGAAATTAAAATTTGATCATGTAGAAAAAAATAAAAGTTTGCGAAATTTTGGCAAGTCCCTAAACATTCCATGTAATTTAACAAAAAAAGGTGTTCTTTCTCATGGGGATTCCAAAAACTCCCTTGAGGGTGTTCATACGATTTGTACCATGCAAAAAAATTTACTTAAATATCAGAAAATACAGCTATTAGCCGATTCGGTACAAAATCCTACAGAGCTAGTTTCCAACCTAATTCAATGTGCCTATATTTTACCTGAATTTCCCTTAGAATTAAATTTTTACGTTATTTTTTCACTTCCAACATGTCAAATCAAATGAAATTGAAAGTGTTTAAAGATAAAAGAATAAAATAAAATCATACCCCGATGACTACGCACAACGCAGTCTACCATTTGGTACCCGACAGGGCTCTGTAAGATTTTGTACCGAATCGGCTAGTAGTTGTATTTTCTGATATTTAAGTGAATATTTTTGCATGGTAAAAATCGTATTAACACCCTCAAGGGAGTTTTTGGAATCCCCATGAGTGAAACACCTTTTTTTGTTAAATTACATGAAACGTTTAGGGACCTGCCAAAATTTCGGAAATTTTTATTTTTTTCTACATGATCAAATTTTAATTTCAACTTGAAATTTGGCAGATATGTTCATTTTGGGAGTGGAAAAACTTAAATTTATTTAATAAAAATTTTTTTCAGAAATTTTTTTTATTTAATTTTTTCTCCATTTTTTTATTTTGAAGAAAATTTTTTAAAGAAAGGCAGTTATGTTGCACATCAAATGAAAGGTAATAAAATTACAAACAAAATGGCACAAATTTCAGGTTTTTAAGTTGTATGGTTCTGGAGTTATTAGCTTTTTAAAATGCAAGAAAAACAACTTTACAGGAGTTATTTTAACTTTAAAAAATTTTTACTACCGAAATAGGGGTGATAGAAGAATGGAATCTGGAACATTATAACAATAATTGTATTAGATTCTCATTAAAAAATCAAGAAGAAGATGGGAGGGTTTAATCTATGGTTTTTGGGATGTTTTGTGAAAAAATCAGTATTTTTTTTAAACTTCAAGGCAACTGCGCACGGGTGTTTATTATTCGAATGAGCTGATATTTAGCATACATTATTATTTTATATCGTGACAAAAAACTAGGGGGCGTCACCACCGGAATTCCCAAAAAAAATTTTTACCATACAAATAAGGACCACCCTAACATATATATATATATATATATATATATATATATATTTTTTTTTTTAGCGGCGTTTTACGGGTGGAATTTTAAAACTTGATTTTCGGGCACTTCCCGATACGTTACGTCCCCGAAACTTTACACATCAGTGTAACCCTCATGACCCTCCAATATTCAACCATTATCTAGTCAAACAACCAAAGGATTAAGTTAATTAACGAGTATTTTTAATTAACAAAAAAATAAGTAAAAAAAAGATTTTTTAAAAAACGCTTTTATTGAAGTGTTCTAAAAGGTCAAAAATAATTTATTCGGTTTGACAAATAATTTATTGGGAAGTAGAAAATAACTTTTTGGTAAGTAAAAAATAACTGATTTTCTAATCACTAAAAATAAAAGCGTGGGCGCTAGTAATTTATATATTTTTTAAATATAAATTTTTTTACAGGACAACACTAACATCCATGCCGAACGGGGATTCGAACCCCAGACGTACGGCTTTGCAGTTAGATGCTCTAATCACTAGACCATTACTTCGGCATTTATGTATAATTTTACATAAATAAAAATACCTAATAGAGAATTTAAAGTGAATCCATCCCACCCGATCCTCATGAATGAGAAATTTATAAATTTAACCTCATAGAACATAGAATAAAGAAGTTAGAATAAATAGTGAATTAAGAATTACTAGCGCCCACGCTTTTATTTTTAGTGATTAGAAAGTCAGTTATTTTTTACTTACCAAAAAGTTATTTTCTACTTCCCAATAAATTATTTGTCAAACCGAATAAATTATTTTTGACCTTTTAGAACACTTCAATAAAAGCGTTTTTTAAAAAATCTTTTTTTTACTTATTTTATTTTCTACTTTTTAGTCATGGTATTTTTTAACAAAAACTGACAAGAAAAAATGTATTTACAGTAGAGCCCCGATTATCCGCGGAATTGGGTGGCAAGGGTACCGCGGATAGCGAAAATCGCGGATAACCCGAAAAAAGACTAAAAATGAGGTGAAAACTTGAAAAAAGTATTTCAGCATAACAACTGTTTAATTGTACAAAAAATTTAATTGTACATGATTTGTAAAACCTTAAAAATATGTACAGTACAGCAGAAAACTTTTGCTCTACTACATCTAAATCACTAAAATAAAGAACAGTAAACAAAAAACAATATACTGTGTAATGTTAACAAAAAGTGTTCATCAGTTACGCTTTTATGAAAAAATATCGTAAATTCTATCCAAAATTGTGTAATTCTTCCAAAATTCAAGGTTCGTAATAAAATACTTTTTTTCGTGGCACTCGCGGATCATCCGCTAGCGGATAATCGGGGCTCTACTGTATTTCAACCATATTTAATCTTATGATAGGATGGAATTTTAGTTTTCTACAATATGATGGCTTCGCATTCGCTTCATTTCTGCCAAAGCTTCAGTATTACAAGGTGTTGTGCCAGTCAACTTCGAACAGTCCAATTCTTCGATTCTTAACCCTTCTAGTGATTTAATACGGCTAAGGGTGACATACGCCTGACCATCAGCGAAGAGTTTAGAGCCTAGGTAAACCACGGCAAAATTAACCGTACTTCCTTGCATTTTGTGAACGGTTGAGGCCCAACATAAGATGAGTGGTAACATCTTCTTTCCGCAGTCCCATAGCTGAATTTAGCTGGAAACTGGATCGACTTGGGATCAATTTTGTGCATACCATCGTTTCCAAAGTCAACTATAACTGAAGGGATGTCTTCTTCGTACATCTGCGTTTTCCGGAAATGTGGCCATACAAAATCTCTTACAGTTCCGATGGCACCGTTGACCAATCCCTTTTCCACATCAATGTTAGACCTTAACATTACTTTTGCACCTGTAAATATTTCTAATTCTTTGGGTAACCCTATCCAGTCTCATTAATATCGGTTGGCATGATATTATCTATATCTTCGACGTCGATATTTCGCGTGGAGTCTATTAGTTGGTCCTGGGCTTTAATCTTGTATATTTTCATGTTATTTTTCCTGAAGTGCTCTAAAACTTTTTTGTTGTGATCTTCAACTTCTTGATTGGTGGGATATATTCGTAAGGCTTGGTCGATTGCAAATTCACCAGTAGCTTCCTTGGAAACTTTCCCCATTAGTATTTCTATATGATCAGAGCTAAGTTCTCCTACTCGCAGGGCATTTAAAATATCAACATACTTGGTGTCTCCTTGTTGTCTCATATTTTCTTTTAACTCAATCAGTGTGAAAATTCGCCACAAGTGTGTCGCAGGTAGCAATCTCGCTGGTTGATTGAAAACTTGACTCCCTCGTACAGGTGGTAGTTGTAGCAAGTCACCGAAGAGTAGAATGTTTATTCCCCCAAATAATGAATCATTGTTTTTTTAGCTGTCTTAGTCGTGAATCTATCATGCACAGCATTTCATACGGAACCATTGAAATTTCATCTATAACATTCTTCCATAATTGACGCATAATTTTCAAATAGTTCCCCGTAAGAAGTGGCATGTTAACAATTCGGCCGTCCTATGCGATCATGTGCAAGTGAGGACTCCCTCGGTTTTGGAATTCTATTCTCCACCAATAATCTATTAATTTTCCAGCAAATACTTCAGGTGTATTTTTAATGAACTTCATCAGAGAACCGACCCTGATCATAAAATGTCGGCTAAGTGGAACAGGATATTTTTCAATCAGATTTTGTATAGCGTCAATATCTTGATTTTCGGGATTTTCGAAAGGTCATCCATCAGCAATCAGAAGGGCTTTACGCATATCCATCCAATGTAAATCGTTACAGCTGAACGTTATGAAGTACGTTGGTGGTCCTAAGCATTTGATCTGTGCAATTAATTCTTGCATGGCCAAGCGCCAGTACGCTGCTGATCCCCTTAAATTCCTAATATATAAGTGCATATCTTCAATCTTACCATCTTGACCTACAACTTTTTTCCGCATGCTGCTATGGTAGATTTAATTTTATGATATTCAAATAATGACAAAGCGAAGAATAAGTAACTGTTCCTTTGAAATATTTTGTCGTTTCCCAGAATTCTAAACTGGAAATAGTCTTACCTTAACAGTCTAATATTTACAGGTCTTACCTCTTTGAGTCTACTCCATAAGGAAACAAGTAATACCAAGCGAATTCTTCTGCTTTTAATTCGTGAGATAGATTTACGATGTTATTTTTGGTTTTTCGAACAATTTCGTTAAGGTTATCGGATACTTCTAGTTCATCTTTCTCGTCTGGTTGAAAACAATCTATGGGCTGCAGATTGTTCCAAAATGCCTTCGATGGTGGAAAACTTTTTTTGCCTATTAAGTGCCTCTTACAGCGATGGCACAATAATAAAAGTGGCTTATTCTGAAGTTTTAACGGTAAATACGTAGTGGCAGTAGTACTAGGGACACATGTGGTTATTTGGTTAGGATAGCATCGCTTTATACATACCTCGCAGACTCTGTCACTGAAAGTGTTGATAACTTCATTAAAATTGTTATAGGCACGGTTTCTGTGTTCTTGATTAGGTTGCAAATTAGGTACACTTTCAGATTTTACTTGAAGATCTTTTTGTGTAGATGATTTTGTTATTGGTTTTTGGGATTGCGATTTTCTATAGCGATTGGAGGATGATGCTTTATTAGTTAGAGAATTTATCCTTTTCTTCTCTTGATAATATTTTCTTTTCTTGGTCAGTCTACGCTTCTTTTGCGTAGTAGTTTCATTTTTAACTATTGCTTTCACGTAATTTTCGTTCTTCAATCTCTTTTTCTGCTGGTAGTTCTGTTCTTTCTTCGCCCTTCTATCAAGGACACAAATGTGGTTAGAGAATTTATCCTTTTCTGCATAACAAAAATTGTTTACTTATCTGACGAAGTAGAACAATCCTCTGACGACTCAGCAGGACATGCAACTCCCAAGTTAATTAAAATCTATTTAATATTGCTTTGTACAATATAATAACAGAGCTGAGCGGGAAACATACCTCTCACAAAGAATATACCTCGCATCCGCTCACTCGCCGATGAAATCCATCGATATCAAAAATATTCACAAGAAAAAGAAAAGCCTTCAATAAAATAAAAAAACCAAACCAATCGTAAGCTCTATGATCGTAAGCCCAGACAAAAATAAAACTCCGAATTAGCGTGTGTGTGTGTGTGTGTGTGTGTGTGTGTGTGTGTGTGTGTGTGTGTGTGTGTGTGTGTGTGTGTGTGTGTGTGTGTGTGTGTGTGTGTGTGTGTGTGTGTGTGTGTGTGTGTGTGTGTGTGTGTGTGTGTGTGTGTGTGTGTGTGTGTGTGTGTGTGTGTGTGTGTGTGTGTGTGTGTGTGTGTGTGTGTGTGTGTGTGTGTGTGTGTGTGTGTGTGTGTGTGTGTGTGTGTGTGTGTGTGTGTGTGTGTGTGTGTGTGTGTGTGTGTGTGTGTGTGTGTGTGTGTGTGTGTGTGTGTGTGTGTGTGTGTGTGTGTGTGTGTGTGTGTGTGTGTGTGTGTGTGTGTGTGTGTGTGTGTGTGTGTGTGTGTGTGTGTGTGTGTGTGTGTGTGTGTGTGTGTGTGTGTGTGTGTGTGTGTGTGTGTGTGTGTGTGTGTGTGTGTGTGTGTGTGTGTGTGTGTGTGTGAAGTGCTCGATTACGGCTTAGACGGGATCGAGGCCGCACACTCTATTATGTTATTATTAACTTTGTGGCAACGTTTTTAAATGTTATATAAAGGATTTTCCTGTTGTTATTATTCTCACTCGTTTAATGTTTTAATAAATATTGTAAAGCTATATGTAATACATCATTGTACACGTTTTTGGGGTCATAGTCCTTTGGGAAAGGTCTCAAATTCGAGATATTCGGATAATCAAAATTACTCCTTAATTAACTTAATTACAGTGGTTTTGATTGGTTGATGATTGAATATTGCATTGTCATGGGAATTCTACCATGGTGCAAAGTTTCAGAACTGTCTATCGTTTGGAAGTTCCTGAAATTTTATGTACAAGAATCCAAATTATGCATTCAAAAAAGTGATTAATCATCTATAATTATCATAATTACTGGGTAATTCTCGTTTTGACTTTTGAATATGATGAAGTTATGCCTATTACACAATTATGACCGTTTTAGGGGGCATAGACCTTTGGGAAAGGTCCCAAATTCCGGTTTTTTTGTTAATTAAAAATACTCTTTAATTAACTTAATTACAGTAGTTTTGATTGGTTGATGATTGAATATTGCATTGTCATGGGAATTCTACCATGGTGCAAAGTTTCAGAACTGTATATCGTTTGGAAGTGCCTGAAATTTTATGTACAAGAATCCAAAATATGCATTAAAAAAAGTGATTAATCATCTATAATTATCATAATTACTAGACAATACTCGTTTTGACTTTTGAATATGATGAAGTTATGCCTAATACACAATTATGCACGTTTTAGGGGGCATATACCTTTGGAAAAGGTCTCAAATTCCGTTTTTTTTGTTAATTAAAAATACTCGTTAATTAACTTAATCCTTTGGTTGTTTGACTAGATTATGGTTGGATATTGGAGTGTCATGAGGGTTACACCGATGTGTAAAGTTTCGGGGCCCTAACATATCGGGAAGTGCCCGAAAATCGAGTTTTAAAATTCCACCCGTAAAACGCCGCCAAAAGCAAGTAGAAAAAAGCGTTTAAAATACCAAACCAATCGTAAGCTCTATGATCGTAAGCCCAGACAAAAATAAAACTCCGAATTAGCGTGTGTGTGTGTGTGTGAAGTGCTCGATTACGGCTTAGACGGGATCGAGGCCGCACACTCTATTATGTTATTATTAACTTTGTGGCAACGTTTTTAAATCTATAAATAACTAAAAACGTTTGTGGCTATGTGGTTGGCTGGGTGACTGGGTGGAGGACACATCTCCTCCTAAACCACGCCGAAGGCGTGGTCAAAACTTGGTACATAGACGTATCTCGAGGTGTCGATTGTCACTGTCAAGTTTTCCAAGCTCGAAAATCGAACAATTACGAGTAATTAACGAATTTATAGCCGAAAACGCTTATTTCTCCATTTCTCTACCAGAGTAGATCTGCTCGACTCACTATTGTTAACGAGATGAAAACCTTCAAAAATTAAATATTTTAACAGGAAAAACTCGATAATTGTCAATTTAAAAACTATATCAGTTGTAAAAACACCAAAATAAATATAAATAATTAATTTTGAAACGGTAGTTTCCTTTATTTCAAGATTTTTTCCTTTAAAATTTAAATATTTATGGGAAAGTTTAAATTTTTTTTCATGGAAAACGACTTAAAAATAAAACATTGTTTTAAATGAAGCGGTTCACTAGACTTTTCAATTTACTAGGTTTTTTATTATCTTTTCAATTTCTCTACTAGAGTAAATCTGCTTGGCTCAGTATTGTAAATCAGAGGAAAATCTCAAAATTAAACATGTTTATTAGAAAAAAACTCAATAATTGTCCATTTAAAAGTTTCAACAGTTCTGAAAACACCAAAATAAATTCAAATAATTAATTTAAAAAAATTACTTTTCTTTACTGTAAGTTTTTTTCTCTAAAATAAAATATTCATGAAAACATGTAAATTCTTTTCATAGAAACAGAGTGGAAAATAAGGAATTTTTTCATAAAAAACGCTTCACTACACTTAGAGAAATTACCGGGATCTCCGGGATACAGGAAAATTACCGGGAAAACCGGGAAAGAGGAAAATTGCCGGGAACACCGGGAAAGTGGAAAAATATCGGTATCACCGGGATAGAGAAAAGTTACCGGGAACACCGGGATAGAGGACAATTACCAGGAACACCGGGATAGAGGACAATTACCGGGAACACTGGGAAAGAGGAAAATTACCGGGAGCACTGAGAAAATGGGAAAATATCGGGAACACCGGGATAGAGAGAAACTACCGTGAACACCGGGATAGGAAAAATCACCGGGAGCACAAGAGTATGAAAAAGGCGCCTTGGATACCGGGATGATTGTAGTAATTGCCGATATACAAAATTAGAAATATATTATCAGAAAACTTAAAAAAATAAATTTATATACACTCAACCCGTGCAAGGCCGGGCATATCCGCTAGTGTTATATAAAGGATTTTCCTGTTGTTATTATTCTCACTCGTTTAATGTTTTAATAAATAATGTAAAGCTATATGTAATACATCATTGTACACGTTTTTGTGGTCATAGTCCTTTGGGAAAGGTCTCAAATTCGAGATATTCGGATAATCAAAATTACTCCTTAATTAACTTAATTACAGTGGTTTTGATTGGTTGATGATTGAATATTGCATTGTCATGGGAATTCTACCATGGTGCAAAGTTTCAGAACTGTCTATCGTTTGGAACCTACCTTGAACCTTATTTGAGACCTTTGGGAAAGGTCTCAAATTCCGGTTTTTTTTGTTAATTAAAAATACTCGTTAATTAACTTAATTACAGTAGTTTTGATTGGTTGATGATTGAATATAGCATTGTCATGGTAATTCTACCATGGTGCAAAGTTTCAGAACTGTATATCGTTTGGAAGTGCCTGAAATTTTATGTACAAGAATCCAAAATATGCATTAAAAAAAAGTGATTAATCATCTATAATTATCATAATTACTAGACAATACTCGTTTTGACTTTTGAATATGATGAAGTTATGCCTAATACACAATTATGCACGTTTTAGGGGGCATATACCTTTGGGAAAGGTCTCAAATTCCGTTTTTTTTTAATTAAAAATACTCATTAATTAACTTAATCCTTTGGTTATTTGACTAGATTATGGTTGGATATTGGAGTGTCATGAGGGTTACACCGATGTGTAAAGTTTCGGGGCCCTAACATATCGGGAAGTGCCCGAAAATCGAGTTTTAAAATTCCACCCGTAAAACGCCGCCAAAAGCAAGTAGAATAAAAGCGTTTAAAAAACCGGAATTTGAAACCGTTCCCAAAGGTCTATGCCCCCTAAAACGAGCATAATTTTGTATTAGGCATAACTTCATCATATTCAAAAGTCAAAACGAGAATTGCCCAGTAATTATGATAATTATATATGATTAATCACTTTTTTTGAATGCATATTTTGGATTCTTGTATATAAAATTTCAGGCACTTCCAAACAATATACAGTTCTGAAACTTTGCACTATGGTAGAATTCCCATGACAATGCTATATTCAATCATCAACCAATCAAAACCACTGTAATTAAGTAAATTAAGGAGTAGTTTTGATTATCCGAATATCTCGAATTTAAGACCTTTCCCAAAAGACTATGACCACAAAAACGTGTATAATAATGTATTACATATAGCTTTACAATATCCAGTCACCAAATTAAGAATTGCCTGGCAATTATGTTAATTATCGACGATAAACCGGTAATTTCAACAACACATTTTGGATTCTTGTACATAAAATTTCAGGCACTTCCAAACGATATAAAGTTCTGAAACTTTGCACAATGGTGTAAACCCAATGACAAAGCAATATTCAATAATCAACTAGTCAAAACCTCCGTAATTAAGGTAATTAACGAGTGTTTTTAGTTATCCGTCTAATTCAAATTTGAGACACTTCCGTGAAGCCAATGGCTCCCAAAACCTGTAGGATAATATATTAGGTATATCACTACAATATTCAATCTTAACGTGTGTTTTTACCTTCCAATTAACAATTAAGATAATTAGCAATTTCAGATAATAATCTCGAGAAAGAAATCGCCAGAAGAGCGAGAAATCGACGAAAATTGGTGTCCTATCCCGAAGAATCGCGAGAGAAGAAAAATATGCCACTTTTATAATTTATGGACTACTGAAAAGACTGGATAATACTGTTTGCTCCTTGATACACACTAATTCTGAGTTTTATTTTTGTCTGAGCTTACGATTGGTTATTTTTATTTTATTGAATGCCTTTTCTTTTCTTGTGAATCTTTTTGATATCGATGGATTTCATCGGCGGGCGAGTGAGCAGATCCGCGTTATGTTTCACCATCATATTGAAGAAAACTAAAATTCGATCCTAACATAAGATTAAATATGGTTGAAATAATTACATTTTTTCTTGTGAGTTTTAGTTAAAATACCATGACTAAAAAGTTGAAAATAAAATAAGTAAAAAAAGATTTTTTAAAAAACGCTTTTATTGAAGTGTTCTAAAAGGTCAAAAATAATGTATTCGGTTTGACAAATAATTTATTGGGAAGTAGAAAATAACTTTTTGGTAAGTAAAAAATAACTGATTTTCTAATCACTAAAAATAAAAGCGTGGGCGCTAGTAATTCTTCATTCACTATTTATTCTAACTTCTCTGTTCTATGAGGTTAAATTTACAAATTTCTCATTTATGAGGTTTGGGTGGAATGGATTCACTTTAAATTCTCTATTAGGTATTTTTATTTATGTAAAATTATATATAAATGCCGACGTAATGACCTTGTGGTTAGAGCATCTGACTGCAATGCCGTACATCTGGGGTTCGAATCCTCGTTCGGCATGGATGTTAGTGTTACTGTCCTTGTGTGTGTTGAATTTACCTATACGGGTCCATACCTTCAGGGGAATTTGTACAAATTTTAAAAAATAAATAAAAAAAATAAAATTTAAAAATATATGTAAATTACTAGCGCCCACGCTTTTATTTTTAGTGATTAGAAAATCAGTTACTTTTTACTTACCAAAAAGTTATTTTCTACTTCCCAATAAATTATTTGTCAAACCGAATAAATTATTTTTGACCTTTTAGAACACTTCAATAAAAGCGTTTTTTAAAAAATCTTTTTTTACTTATTTTATTTTATACTGAAAGACGTCATTTAAAAACTATAGGATGTTCGAGGCTGTTCATTTTTACTTTTCTCTATTAATATTGTATTTCTATAGCTTAGGTAAATCAATTCAACACAAAATTAGTATAGGTCAGATTAATTAATCAATACTTTTTAGTCAGATTTAAATAGTATTTTTTTTACATTTTCCTTCGACTTATATAAATGCTTTCCCAGCTTTGATATTTAAGCTTTACAATTGCAGAAATATTTTCCTTTACTTTCAATAAAAGTTTCATACATTTGAACAAACTTTAAAGGTATAAGTATAGTATAGAAAAATCTAAACACTCTGCTGTTCATACCATCTAACTTTGCAAAAGCTAACAATTTTGAAATAATCCGAGGGAAAACCCAATACTTACGAATGCACTCTTAAAATTGGACAAGGGATTTTTGGTATCCCAAAATACAATTGGTGGGGATTCTCAATATGTTTTCTGTCAAAAAATGATGAGAAGAAAAGATGGAGAATATTAAAAGCTGGGTGCGTACCACCGGATTCATTTCTGAAAAATGGAATCTTATGTCACAAAAACATGTCTCAAGACAGAAATATATATCACTGTTGTAATCTCATCGTAGTTCGTAAAACGTTGGTATCTGGTGGAAAAAATAATATTGTGTTGTTGTATATTTTCCCCTTGGTTTAGGCACCCCTACACCAAGTCCAAAAGATCCTTTTGCAAAAGCAAATCAAACACTGTCTCTTCCTCTCTCATCAGTTGCCCCAATAAGGCACCGATAAATACATTCTAGGATGTAAAATAATTTTGTTCTTTGACAAAACGCCACAGAATTTGTAGATCATTTTTTATTTTTATTTTTAAATATTTCTTAAGTTATATGGTAACTACTGCTTTTGCGTTTCAAAAGTTTTGACTAATCAAGTTATGATGCGTTGAAAAAAATAGATGTACCATATTACATAATAAATGGAATTATTTTTCCATAGTAAATTCATTGTTCATAAATCAGGTTGAGTAATATTTTTTTCGTATTGTAATCTACTAGGTATATTACAGTAAGACAACAAATAAGAATATATTTACTCACTAAAGCATTATTACTCCTTTAAAATACTCATTTAGCCATAACTATGTTAATTTATACTTTTTACATTAATGCTACAAAACTGTTCATCCAGGCCATAACCAGGTTTTACACGCTTACAGTACCATTTCTCTGACTTCAAGAACCATTCAAATTAACCCTATTTATATATACCTACATTTTTCCTAAAAGAAAAGTGAACTAACTTTAAAGAAAGTAACTTCAAGCATTTAAAATAGAAGTATAGCTTTCCATCTGCAAGAAAGAACATTAATAAGATTAAGAATAACTTATTCAAAATTCTGTAATAGTATAACTTACAGTATGTCTTGAATGAAAATGAAGTCACCAAATATCTATGGAGAAGAAGAAAGTGTGTTTTTTATCTAATTATTTATGTCGGATTACAATTTAAAGTTTATAGAAAAAAATCTGTTTCCAAATTCAAAGCATATTTTAAAAAGACTAAACTCAGAAAATTTTTACGCATTCTTATCCTCTTCACTTGCTTAAATGAAACATTTTAACTGACTTAACGAAAAGAGAAGGTAATAGAGAAATTCTAAACAAACATAAAGAACCTTTTTCCATTTAAATAATTCAAATGAATCGAAGAAGTGAAAGTTTTAAGGAAATCGATTTGTTTAAACTGTTTCCTAACTAAATATTTAAGTTAAAATACCAAGTTCCTTAAATAAGAGTTTTAATTTGTTTAAGGAAAATGTGAATGATACCGAAATTCTATTAAGTTCTTTTAAATTCAAAGACAAAGTTACCAGGCAAATATAAATAGTTTTAAGTTACATAAAAACATTTTTTTTACAAAGTCAAACAAAGAAACCCGAGAAATTCTCATCAAAAACATATCTTGCAATTGGTCTTCTATAATGTAGTGGGATTTCACAACATCCCAATTGAATCTATGGGTGTTTCAACAAGTCTTCCAAGCTCTGCATCCAAATTCCTTGCATGGAGCAGATAAAAACTGACCTAAGAACTACACCAACCCATTGTTTTTTAAAAATTCTAGACCAATAAAGGTATGACTTCTCATCCGGTTTGCACTATAAATATTTATGTGAAACGCGAACATGGTTAGTTAGATGTCGTTTTCTTAGAGGTAGGTATAGTTATTTTGACAAATTTTATGTCATCCAAGTAAGGAAACCTTCTGTGTAGAGTTTGGGTAACTTATTGAAATGTCAATAAGTTACATAAGTTATAACAATGTCAGTAATATGCAATTCATTGCGTAATTAATTCTTATACCTTGTACATACAATACCATGGTAAGATTTCTCAAATATCGGTGTAAGCAGTAGGAATACCACTCAGGTGCTTTGATGAAACTAAAATTCGCTTCATTTAGTTAAAATAAATTCACATAAAATATTGAACTAATTTCTATACATTACCTTAATTTGACTATAATATATATTTAATGGCTTATTTGGGTTAAAACGGTTTATTTCTAATCAAACGATACAAAGAAAGCATTTTAACTTCGTAAGACAGTCGGAGGATAAGCTACAACAACAACAACAAGAAAGCATTGATTCAAACCATTATAAAGATTAAAAAACCTTAAACCCTTTTTGGACATCTGGAATTAATTTAGTTTATAATACCCCTAAAGATAATTATTCCATGCAAATTTCCTCAGCACTAGCATTCTCGAGTTTGAGCAATTTAACGTTGGTAGAAGTATAATGAATTACTTAATAACCAAAATGTTTTAAGTCCCCTCAACAAGGTACCCATTAATTTTTTAAATTGTTCATCGAGTAATTTATCACTTGCACTTAAAAATAATGTATTGGTTTTATAAGGCAATGATTCAGAACAGGGGAACATTTTCAGTCAATTTGAGCTATTTATTACACCTAAAGAATAACATGTTGCTCTCGTAATAAATTTATTAACATTTGAGGCATCATTTCATGGGGAGCTTTAGTTGAATAAGAACCAGAGAGGGGATAAGTAAAAAAAGATTTATTAAGCTTCATCCTGTGTAATAAAATATTTAGAAATAAATTTTTTCTCAAAGGATATCTTATCAATACTTTAAGTTGAATAATGCATGAAATAGTTTAACTGGTTTTTATTTTTAACTTTTTTATTGATGTAATATTCAAATGCATGACAGTTTTCTTTTTTAAGTATCTTTTCTCTTTATAGAATATTTTTAGCCAAATTGAACGATAAAAATACATTTTGCTTCTAAACTTTATCATTAAATAAATATTCAAATCGTGATACTAATTACTGAGTATTTTGTATCGCACACACTGAGAAAAAATAGACTTCCAAACTCTGATATTTTTCTGAAATAAACCTTTCTGAAGTAGTGATTAGGGTAAAAGAAAAATAAATTAGCCTTCATCTTAATTTATGTGTCAATCTGAAAAATTCTCCTTTAATTTAAACACACAAAACCCTATCGAAATATAAAAATTTCTTTCGATTAAAATAAGTAGTTTTTACATTTTATGCCGCTAACAGATGATGGTGGGTGTGATGGATAATTATGTATTGAAACTTTCAAGACACTTTATGCTAGTTAAATGTTTTATGCTTCTCCATTTTCCCTATTAGTTCTATGTGTGGAAGAAACTGATTCCCATCACTAGGCAGAAATAATAATCGTTTTTGACAAGTGTGTGGGTTTGGATAGAGATGAAGGCAAATTTTAAAATAAAAAAGATGGCGAATTGGAAGAATATTTAAGGAATTGAAGTAGTTGTATTTGTGTGCAAGTGCGCTTCATTATTTAAAAAGCTCAGGAATCTTTTTTGCAGCCTCTCTATTCTTTTTAAGTTGATCATGTAATCCCCTCCCCACACAACTAAACCGTAATTAAGTTGTGAATGAACCCGAGAATAATATAAATTGATTAGTAATTTATTGTTTACATTTTGTTTTAGGTAATAAAAGTTACACAGTACATACCTTAGTTATTTCCTTTTGAAATTTAATTCAGAATTTATTACTTTACAAAACTCTTAGGTAAAACTTTTCATTCGGTCATTTCTATGTTATGTAAATAAATAAGGAAAATATTCCCACTAATATAATAAGCTCTTGTTATTGGACCTGAATAACAGCCCTTAAGACACCCGCAAAACATTGTGATGGGATAATTCTAGCTTGTGTGGCCAACCATTATTGGCACCTAGTGTGACGCATTGTCAGAAACCGGATGACTTCGAAGCTCCATATAGAAATTAAATAAGCTTATACCAAAACAAATGGAAGTTTTTGCTAAGGCAGTGTTTTCCATACTGATGATAAATAATGTTTTGATTCTTTCATTTATCATTATAGTTCCAAAATATTTTATAAGCGTTGAATAATTTTTAATTTGTATTAGAATTGTAATTATTCGGTTTAAATTGATATTTCAATGATAAAACTTATGCTTCGAAAATATATGTGTTATAACTAAACTGTAAAAAATCCTTTCTTCAAGTAAAGCTTAAGAGTTTGTTTTAAATTACTTACAGGAGGCGGCATTTATAACAATCAATAAAATTATATCAAATCCCACAACCTAGAATGGCAATGTGACGTCACACACAGCGGCAAACATATTATAAACCTAGCTAAATGAGGATTTGCCTCGTTTAAACTAAGAGGATCTCGAGACCTTTTGACTTGTACATACTTTTTCTTAAAATTTATTCCTTTAATGGTGATTCACATTGAAAATTTTCTTTAAAAAAGACCCAGAAAGTGCAGGGTATTCTTTCTCTATTCCTAATCAGAAATATTAATAAATTGGTGATAATTTTTTATCGTAAGTAATCATTGACTATTTTTAATTTAACCACTTCTCCCACAATTGTGGGCACTAGAAATATCAAGCATTCAATAGCAAACTGCTATTTTCTAAAGCAAAGGAAACATTTAGCATCTTTTTAATAAAAGGAAACATTGCGTCTACACACCAAAGGATTTCACCAGTCTGTCATCAGTAAGGAATTCGACCCCTTGGTAGTTTTTTCTGAAGGGACATACTTTCACGAAAGAATCAATAACTGTCTAAGGATTCTGATTTAGACGATGCGAACAACTTTCATAATCTTCGGCTGTGCTTTCTTCAGTGCATTTATGCTTCGATCAATAAATAAAGTAATAACTTGTTTCTTTTATCCAACTTCAGGGATAAATGTCTTGTAAAAGAGTCCACGGGGGATTTTTGTCAAGGATAATATTTATAATTCTATATAATTTATTTGAGCTTATGTCTGTGAACAAATTTAAGCTAGGATTTTTTCGCCAAGGAAACTTACTAATATTGTTTTCTCATTTAGGATTGAGGGGTTAAATCGACATATTGAGGATGATTATGATTTCAGGATGACTTTATTATATTAGTCTTATTTGATTTATCATAATGCTAATGTTTTGAGCCCTTTTAAGATAGTATTATGAAGATTTTCATGGTTCATTATTTGATTTTCAAAAATATTATCTATATGTGATAATATGTTTAATGATGCATTACATTGGGAAGAATGAAAACAACAGTCGTAAAATTTAAAAGTAGCTTTAGCCTTTGGAATCTTATACACATATCATTAAAATTTAGTAAACCCAACACACACATAGTAAATTTCTTTAAAAAAACTAGGATTCAAAAAAAATATGTTATTGTCTTTTACAGAAAGCAGTGCAATTTTATCAAACAAAAACAAATTTTATTTGCAAAAAAAATTATGTGAAAACCTCGTTTGAAATTTCTAAGATAACAGACACTGGAATAAAGTTGGAGGATAATTTTCGAGTTACTAAATGAATCCCTCAAAGAAAAAACAAAAATAAGCAATAAACATATTTTAACAGCCTTGGAAACAATTCTTAAGAATTGTTTGATTACGGAGAAAAATCCACTTTGAACACTATCTTTTTTTCACAAAAATGATATAATGATCTACACCATAAATTATAATAAGGATCTACACCATAAATAAAAGCCTATACTTTATTATAATTTGAACATTTTTCTGTGTTAATAAATTAATTCCCTTTCCAGATTCTTCCCTTATTTTCATCATATTCAAAGATTATTTCACAAGATACCACGGCGCAAAAGTTACCCTAATGCCTAATGTATTAAATATTTTTAGTAGTAGTCAAATCACAAAGTAAAGCAAAATAATGACTTTGAAAATACTAGTAAGAAGACTATAACTGATACTTCATAACTTTTCCAGAGAGACAGTGGAAATCGTCACTTTAATGCTACCTGAGTTAGAAGCCCAGTAGTTATTTTAGAAGTTTCAAGACACGTTTATTAAAATATGTCATGACAACAACAATGTCATCCGTTGTCCCCAATATTAGATGAGTGATATTCACGTTTATATATAGATTCATCACGTAGCATTTCTCTGGCCAAAGTTACCCCGTTTGCTTTCCCTTTTTGAGTTTATGTATTTATTTTTTAAATTTGGGTGTTTGTTAGGTAAAATGGTGGCAAAGAAGTAAAGGTTTGTCTGTACCTACTATACGTATAATCCTAGAACGATTTTTTTATTAAAAAAACAGATAAAACAATTAAATAGCTTTAAAAAATTTGTGGATAAATTTTAAGCAAATAATGAACTTTTAAAATATAATTTTCTTACGAAAAATAACCTTATTCACTCTAATGGTTACATAATAAAATGGATTGGACGAGAACCAGAAACGAAAATGATATATGGGTGGCTCAAGGGAAGTTTTTGTTAGATAAATAAACTCATTTTTCAAACTAAGATATTGAAGGGGGAAAGGCAATTTTTCGTGTAAGACCAGAAATTTACGGTTTCCAAAAATACCTATAAGGTATTCTTCCCTTTTGTATCCTTTTGTTTTACAACATATTTATCATTTTTGCTCTTGCATAACTTACTACTTAAAAAAATTAGCTTAATTCTTAAATAATTATGCTTTGTAAAAATTTGGAGGAAAATTGGAAAGTTGGAAAGAAAAATTAGATGACTATTTTAAAATACTTAATTCTGAAAATATATGTTTAATTTATAAGTTTAATTTATTTAAAAATCCCCCCTTTTCCCTATTCAAATAATAAATAAAGTCAAATTTTTAGTGAAAATTAAATGCTTCCTATGCTATGAATAAATTAAACTATTATAGAATAACAATAAATATTGATTGATAAACAAGTCATAAGAAAGTGCCGTGTGTTTATACATTAACTCTGATGCATAAAAGTAAAATAATTTTCAATAAATATGTATATATTTTCTATTTTTATTTTGTAAGCTTTGGTTATATCAGATTTCTGTGTTGACAGAATCGATTTTCTTTTCTGGTACCTGATACTTGGAAGAGTAAAATCCTATAACTGAAAAAAATTGTACCAACTACACTCTTCTTTCTTCTAAACATTTTCTCATCTCGTTAAGATATTTATAGAACTTGGTTATATTTGTGACCATAAATTCTAAATTATTAGAGACGATTTTACTATTGATATTTACTGTAAATATACTCTTAACAAGTCAAGATGTTAAAACGTTTGAAATTATTTAATAAGAAGAATATTGTTTATTAAGAATAAAAAATTAAAAATAAGAAACTTTGAAAAATACTTTTTGTTTTATTACGGATATGAAAATCTTATATAAGAAGAAATTGTCTCCACCTTTTAAATTTACAAATAAAAAATTTAATATTTTTATAAATACTCGGATGAGTGAAAAAAAACTTAACAGGTGTGAAAAAAATCCACGCCATTAAATATAATTAGGAAAGTATCAAACCTGAAAAGTTGGGAGTGTTAATATAAAAAAACCGAGTGAATTGAAAATATCTCAAATTAACTAAGCGGCAAAAAAATTCCGTCATAAATTCCAGTATTATCCTTTTTTAAAATTTTCTTTTTCCAATCTCAATCTTCATCAGTATGTAATGTAGGAAAAAGTGCTCTAAAAATTTCGTATTTTATTTCTAAGAGATCCGTATTTATTTCTTACACCACTTATACTTATATTTTTCTCTAAGTCTATTGAATACACCCCCTCATCTAAAAAGTTGACATAATTTACATCAACATCAATGAAAGTTTTCTGTGTATCCTGTGAAATAAATTGACTCTAGAAGTAGTGAAACCTTAAAACATTTTCATGATCAGTTCGCCATTTCTAAAATCATGACTGTCAGTGTGCACCCGATTGCCCGATTGAAAAATGCCTTAAATATGTATTTTATGCAAATAGTAAAAGGAGAAGTCATCCTATTGCGTAAATATATCGCTAAATCTAATCACTTCCAGTTTGAGTTTACTTTTGAATATATTTAAGTCCTTTTTAAAGGCCCATTGGTTTATTATTCCGTGATATATTCCGCTTTTTAATGATTAATTAATGCAAACGAGATCTTATAAATCACTTTTTCGTGAAAGATTGTTTTGTCTTTTCATTTCAGGGCATTTTTTTTGTGAAGTACACAACGTTTTATTACAAAGAAGAAAATATTTTACTTTTTCTAAGATTTTTTTAGGGCTAAGATCTCAAGTGAAAAATTCTTTTTTTTTCTAAAAAGTTGTAAATCCTAATATAAATTATTAATTTAATATTTAGAACTAATTCATTTTTGAATATAACAAACAACTGAGCAGTTTGTAGTAGAATAGAATTATTTTAAAACACTAGGGAGCTACCGCCCCCTGCTCGCTATCGCTCGCCAACCCCCGTTAACTGCTGACGCTGATACTTAAGGATCTCTTTGCCATCCTCACAAAACACAGCTCACAGCACTTACTCATTTTATAAAACATTCTTAAAACAGGGGAACTACTTCTCTGGGGTATTCTTTCAAAAAAGGGGAATATTCATTCAGCGGCGAAATTTTAACAGTTCCTTTATGGCAATATGAATTGGCGGATCGCCATTTAATTCCAAGAAAATTAGTAACAAAGCAGCGTAAACTTTCTTTTACCATTTCCCCAAGGTAATGTTTTTCTCACACAGATCCATTCAGAAGCACTGAAACATCTCCGGAATAAATTTTACTTTCTTAAAATTTGTAATGATTTTCATTGATTGTCTGTGAAAAATGTAGTAATTATCGTAAACATCACGAAAATTTAGAATTTTGCTTCATGAGAACAAATAAACATCGAAATTGTGTCAGTTTCAAAGCAATGACACGAATGTTCTGACTTTCGATTTTTATCTTTATTTCTAAAATATTCCCCCGCCATATCTAGTTTTGCGTTTTGGCATTATAAGAAAAGTTACCTTTTACTAACTTAAATAATATAACTTGCAAAAGGATATAAAAATAATTATTATTGTAATAAATAAATGCAAAAGTTCAAAATTTCTGAAAGCGAGTTTATATTTTATTGTAAATATAGTAATGATTAGGTTGCCACAACTACAAAGATAAATATATAAATATGAATTAATTATTTAAAAATAAAAGATAAATTAATTATACATTAGTTTTAAATATAATTAAAATCGTTTGAACAGCAAAAATATAAATATTGTTAAAAAGAATCCAATATATATTTTTTAAATTAGTGTGATAAATAGAAAGATGATTATGTAATGTATTTGAATGTTAAAAAACCAGTGAAATATTTCAATTGTTTTAAAATTCATAGTTTCTTGCTTTGTAACTGCGACCTTATCCGAAATCTAAAAAAATGGAAATATTTTAAAATTAAGAATTTTTTTGAAAAATCGAAGGGCTTACTCGGAAATCCGGAAAGAATTCGGACATTTTGATACCATATATGTGTCATTTGGTTCAGTAATTAAAAAGCCTTTCTCTGGAAACCGTTCACCAAAAACTTTTTTTTAGAATAGAGAGATGACTGAATTTTTATTCATGTAATTAATGAAACTTTTCAGCTTAGCTATTCAATGGAGTCATTTCCTTCGTTTCCTTTTATGAAAACGGAAAATAGCTTTCTCTAATCTTAAAGGCCGATATAGTAAACTATATGTGATGAAATTTGTATGAGAACTTAATTTAATGTTGACTGTAATATTGTGTTTAAATACCAGTATAATCCACGTATGCCTTATATTTAAAACCAAAAAACCAAATATATTTCATTCTTTTTTTTTCATTTTACTTCTTAAAACCTTATAGCTTAGCAATCACAGAGAACAGAGCTTACAGAGGTTTCATAAGGCACTTTTCGTCAATCCGCGGACCCTAATTTAATTCTCACTAGCAGCCAATCAGAAGAAGTGAAATCAATTTGAAGACAGCTTCCCCGGTGGAGGGACGCGGCGCGGACAAATGGGACGCGGCGGTAGGAGGCGGAGCTATGTCCGCAAAGTGTTTGATTGGTTTAAAAAATTACCATTAGCGTCTATGGCGATGAAACCTCTGTAAGCTCTGTTCTCTGTGTTAGCAATATAGAAGAAAGTATGCCTTGAAAAGAATAAAAAGAAAGATTTATTCAAAGAATCAAAATCGTTGAACAATTACTTTTTTATCATTTTAAAATATTCTTTATTAATAAAATGATACTTTTAATAAATATTATCTTAAATAGCTAAAACTTAGAGTCATTGTTAGGTACCACACACAGAGTATAGAGCTTAACAGAGTGTTCATCTCCATAGACGTTAATGGCAACTTTTTTAACAGGGCTTTTCCCATAGACAAATCTCCGGACACAGGACCCGCCTCCTTACCTCTTAGAGCTCCACCTCCCACCTGTCACTCACCCACTGAAGCTGCCTTCAAGTCGGCAGGGGAGGGAAAATCTCTTTCTTTCCCATTCGCTATAGCGCTCTGGGGAAAGGAATCTATAGCTTAAAAATATTAAATCTTTATAAAATAATAATAAAATAAGTAAATAATAATAAAATTTAATAGCTTTTAAATAAAATAATAATAGCTTTTAGAAATAAATAAATCTGTAAAATGAAGTAGGGAAATTAATTACCTACTTTAGGGAATTGTTCTACGATCTACGGGAAAAAGGGAAAAAAGACCAGCGCCGATAAAATCAAAATGCAACGCCTGATAGAAGTTCCATATCCAATGGATTCACTTACGCATTAAGCTTTTTCTGATTGGCTGCTAGTGAACTGAATTATAATCTGTGAGCTGAATTAAATTAATGACCTATAGAGGAAAACCGCCGTTTGGTATCTCTGTAAGCTCAATACTCTGTGGTACCACATTTTGTTAAAAGATAATTGGCAACAGATATACTATACATATTTTTTAATCGTTTGACAAGTTCTAGAGTTTAAGCCTAACGAGAAATTTAATCCAACGCCATCAATCAAGAAACAATACCTGGTCAATTGATCGTATTTGAACATTTCATTAATTTAGTTATTAAATGCCTAATGAGTATCACATTTAATCGATTAAAAACTCATGGTTTATCTATCTATACAGGGTGTATCTGAAATGGTGCAACAAACTTTCAGGGATGAAAGTACTCATCAAGACGAACAAGAATCGGTATAGAAAGGGGGGTCCCAGACCAAATCCCAGGGAGTTAAAAATGGAGCGACACTCCAAAAAAATCATTGAAAAATTCAATTTGTAGAAGAACTACTATTGGTAAAAACTTAATTATGGTCTCAAAAATTGTGGTTTAATGTGATCTTTAAAATTACCTCAAAAGTCTTCGCTTTAAAAAAATTTTTATTATGAAAAAAGTTAAAAAACACAAAAAAATGTGAAAAATCTGCCAAAACCTTATTTTATACTTCGAAATCCTTTCTTTTGATTTGATAATCTGAAAGATCATAGTTGAAAACCATTAAGTCCAAAGTTTCACGTAAATACAATCAATATTAAGCGCTTGAGATCCTGTTAAAGTTCGTTTTTTGCGTGCGCTAACAGCTGTTTTGGAAACAGCTCTAGAAAACAGCTTGCGCACCCAAAAAACAAACTTTAACAGAATCTCAAGCATTCAATATTGATTGTATTTACGTGAAACTTTGGACTTAAGGGTTTTCAACTATGATCTTTCAGATTATCAAATCAAAAGAAAGGATTTCGAAATACAAAATAAGGTTTTGGCAGAGTTTTCACATTTTTTGTGTTTTTTAACTTTTTTCATAATAAAACAAATTTTAAAGTGAAGACTTTTGAGGTAATTTCAAAGATCATATTAAACTACAATTATTGAGACCATAATTAAGTTTTTAAAAATAGTAGTTCTTCTACAAATTGAATTTATTAATGATTTTTTGGGGGTGTCGCTCCATTTTTAACTCCCTGGGATTTGGTCTGGGACCCCCTTTCTATACCGATTCTTGTTCGTCTTGATGAGTACTATCATCCCTGAAAGTTTGTTGCACCATTTCAGATACACCCTGTATATGGATCATTCCATGTGAAATCAACCAAAAATTCTCAATTCTCAACATGACCCTCTCCAATTTTAAAAAAAAATTCAGGAATTGTTCTCTTCTATGATATAAATTAGAAAATGTTTTTTATTATTCAATTTTATCAGTAATTTTTTTTATTAAAAATTTTTTTGAAAAAAGGAAGAAAATGAACTGTTTGCTCTGTAATATATAATAACTCCAGTTATATTTGTCCGAGAAAAATCTCTTAAACCTAAAATCTATTATTATTAGAAAAATCGAGAATTATCTATTGAAGATAATTTTGCAAGCTTTAATTTGATATAAATTGATTTAAGCGAACAAATTTAATCGACGTAATTTTTTTAAAGAAAGATCTCTCCTCTGTAAATTTCGTTTTAGCAACAAATTGATTCTATATAGACTATTGTAAGAAGTACTGCAATACAAACCTTCTTTTAGTTTTCACCACCTTAACAATTTCCAAATGGGTACTACAGAAAGTATCCTTTGTGTGAGAGAGAGAGAGAGAGAGAGAGAGAGAGAGAGAGAGAGAGAGAGAGAGAGAGAGAGAGAGAGAGAGAGAGAGAGAGAGAGAGTCGCCAGTAACAATTGTATTTCAAAACAGCAAAATCAAAAACATTACTCAAATATTTGTGGAGATATACCCATTTTATATAATTTTTCTCTCTGAATTATTGCATTAAGATAAAACATTTAAATTGTTAAATTAGTTCCATCTTAAGAGTATCTTGATGGTATTCCTTGATGTATTATTGATTTATAATTTTTAGGTATTTTATATCTGTGTATCCACAGAAGGAAAGCGAATAATCCATGAAGTAGCAGCTGGTCCCTAAAAGATCAATAGAACGCATGCTGTGTTGGTAAATTGAATTATAAATAAACTAATGATTAGGCTATTAGGCGGTGTAGTGCGCTGAGCGGAAGCGATCTGGGCTGACATTGATAAAAAATCGAGATAGAATCGGTAAGGTATGCTATTTGTATTAATATTGGCTATTTTAATGCTCCTTTTGTGTGATTTGTGGTTTTTTTGTAATATTTAAAGAGTACCGAGGTCCCTTTTATCTGAATCGTCACTGTTACTGATTAAACAAACGAGTTTGGTTATAGTTAGGCAGAGGGGGGTGCGGGGGACGCCACCCCCTTCCTCCAACAACCTTATTTTTTTTCAGTTTTTCTGATGTATATAATATTATAATATAATTAATACATATATTATACAAAAAGCATATAAAATCAATAACTTACCTACTCGATCTCGATTTTTGTATCAGTGCGCGATTTTTAGATGTCCCCTCAGTACACGTCAGGGTTGGAAAAAACCCGGGTTTTTTTGAAAAAACCCAAGTGGGTTGGGTTTTTTCAATAAAACCCTGAAAAAACCCACATAAAACTGGATTTTTTAGGAAGAAGTGTGGGTTTTTTCAAAATTAAGTGGTTTTCTCCTATAAAGTAAGTGGGTTTTTTCAAATTTTAGTGAGTTCTTTCTATGTTAAATGTGTTCTGTCAAAATAATGTCAGTTTTTCCATAGTTAAGTGGGTTTTTTCAAAGTTTTTATACTTTGAAAAAACCCACTGAAATGGTAAACACATCCCTTATTTACTGAAACCTGGTTTAAATTTTGAAAAAACCCACTAAAATTTAAAAAATATCCTTAACTTTGAAAAAACCCATTCAATATTGAAAGAAATCTATTAAACTTTGAAAACTTCAAAAAAAGAAACTTATTCAACTTGACTTCAAAAAAATCTTCCTTATTTTTATATCTAGTTTGAACTTTAAACGTCCTAAATTTTGAAAAAAAAACTACATTCAATATTGAAAAACCCACTGAATAATGAAAGAACCTATTTAACTTTAGCTCCCTGAAATTGAAAAAACACCATTTAATTTTTTAAACCTAGTTTAAATTTTGAAAAAACCCATTAAAATTGTAAAAATATCCTAAACTTTGAAAAAACACATTAAATTTTGAAAGAACTGCCAAAATCTTGATTTTTCTTGAAAAAACCCAAAAATGGGTCCAAAATGTGCGTTTTTTCACATGGGTTTTTTTGAAAAAACCCATTGGGTCCAATCTAGCCAACCCTGGTACACGTCTGTTTAGAGCACGCGTAACCTTAAGCTACTCAAACAAGGAGTTTGCACACATAATTCTCCAATAAATATTTATTAATTGAAATAATTATTAATTTAAAATTATAATTCTCAAATAAGATATTTATATGGCGAAAAATATGAAGAGGAAATAATTTATGAAAGAAATTTCAACACAAATATATCTATAAAATTCAAATGTAACAGCGGGTGCTTTTACAGAAAACTCAAATATGTTGCAAATTCTTCTAGACATGATAACTATCTAATTATAAAATTTATCCATTGCTTCATATTTTTCTTTCTTATTTGTTAAATATATAGATGCTTAATTTTTAATACATAAAAATTACCTAGGATTTGATTTTAGAACGAAATTTCATTAGAGAATTGAACTTCATTTGATATTACAATTAAATAAGTCTGAATAATTAATCAAGATAAATAGAAAACCAGATGAAAAGATGATTTTACATTAATACTAAATGTTATATATTGTTTGTAATGAATTTTAAAATAATGAAGTGAAACAATTAATACTTTACATGTTTATTTTCTATGGATTATGTTATATCTCCTTTATGGATTATACTAGCAAAATTTATTAAATCCGCACAAAAACTGAGCTTACTTTTGTTAGAGAGTTAAAAGTGTTTTTTTTAATTTTCTGTATGTGTGTGTTTGTATATATGTGTATTTTCTTTATTGTTTGTATGTATTGTATGTTTTAAAAGATTTACCAGCTTGTCAGCTTTGTCAGCGGGCTTTGGCCGGATAAACAATAAACTTCTTCTATGGTTTATATATTTTAATCAATATTATTACATGTTTTATTATTACACTGTAAAAAAGATTCGTCTCTTTATATACTTAGGGGAGATTCGGACAAAATCGGGTGAGTGGACAAAACAGGGATTTAGGCTTTATTCATTGATTTGAAGTGATATCTAGCGAACATTTGCTAAAACTATTTCCAGGCGTGAACCCCGACAACTTCCAGTAAACAGAAGTTAAATAAACCAACAATAAAATTCTAGAAGTTTATTATGTCATACTATGCAAGTTTTCTTATAATGAACAATGTTTTTTCAAAGTTACTCTGTTATTTTGATTATTCTTTTTGTCCGGGTTGGATAAAAAACCGGGAATTTTTACTCATCTTAAAAATAAGCTTTTATGACCTATATTGCTAATTTATGATTTTATTTTATTTCCTTCATAAGGAACCAGTTTATCATTTTAGCACCAATATTGACTGTTTTAATCACATATAAAATGGTTATTTAAAAAATAAAATTTGGGTCCCGATTTTGTCCGACTTTCCACTATTCTTTTCCGTTATATTTTACAGAATAATTCTCTAAAGCTAGAAAACGGAATTTTACCCGTGAAAATTTTCTCATTTTCACGACTTATCCGGTGTATTCTTACGCATAACAAAAAAAATTTTAACTTTTCATATTGAATAACAATTTCGAATGTTTTTAAATCACAGCAATTAAAATCCACAGAACAGCTTTTTCTAACGGGCAAGTCTTCAAATTTAGAAAATGATTTTAAAATTAAGGTCATTTAAAAAAATGCATAAAATTTTTTTTAATATTTTGGAAATCCATACTAAGAACTAAGGAAATAGCATCACAGGTATTCTTAAAACTCTGAAAGTAATCTAAACTTTCGGCATTACTTTTTCTTTATTTACCTGACTAGGCTTTTTATAAAATATTTAGAACAAGCAGGTATCATACTAACTATTCTGGTGGTCAAGACGTGGGATTTCGAATCCAAAGGTTGCGCGATCGGGTCCAACCAACTGCAATTAGTGATGTGGGTTGGAAAATTTTCAAAAATGGAAAATTTTCCACTATGTTTTTCCGGAAAATTTTCCGCTTTTTTCTTCTTTTTTTTATTAGTTCCATTTTGTATCCAATTGGCTTCTCTTTCAAAGAAGTAAAATTAGTTTGATATCAATTTAATGTTATTGTTATTTTTTTGCATTGAGATCATTGTCTTTAGTGACTTTCTTTGTGGTGTATTGGAACTCGAAACTAATAATAAAAAATCAATTTCATTTTTTTAGAGAGAAATATGCCCCGCTAGTAATTTTATAATACTATTTTGTTTTCATTTCAGTTATTCAAAGGTCAATTAAGTAAATGAATAATGAAATAATATCTCCCTATGTGGCATCTTTTAATTGAATATCGAGGCATTTTATATGCATTACATTATAGTATAGTTATTTAAATATTTATCATATTATAACATCAAATAAAAATTTTAAATCCTAATTTCAATGCTTAATAGTTTAAATTAATTATTTTTTTGAATGTTTTATTTTGGGTTGAATCTCAAAGCATCCATAATACTCCAGTGTTGTTAATTTGTTGCCTCCAGTGATCGGAAGTTTAATTTAACAGTATTTTAATATAATTTAGTGCCTTGGAAAATTTTCCGTTTCAAAATTTTCTGGAAAACCCACATCTCTAACTGCAATATAATTTTTAATAGTTTAAAAAATTTTATAAACGGAAAATTTCCTTCCTTTGACGAGGAAAACATAAAACGGCCGTTCTCCAGAAATGACGGAAAGTTGTACTCATTGGCCAAAAAAAAAGAAGAAAAAACGGACTTTCCTTAAATGATGGAAGTTTTCTGAAGAAATTTTCTCACTGTTTATATTGTATTTTTGTTACATTTTATATAGATGTAATTAAGATTATATTTTCCGTTTTAATATTCTTTAATAGACTTCCTAAGCATCGTTTTGGAGGATGAAATGTTTTACAAGTTAACCCATTAGCGCCCAGTGATCTATTTCTAGATCACTAAACATAGTGTCATAAATGCTCTCTTAAATTACCTTAAATTCCCCCTACACTAACGAAACTGCATATATGGCAAGAGAAAACATCCCTTAAACCTAATACCCTGTGTTTTTTGTGTTTTCATCATTTATTTTGTAATAGGGACGGGCTAAAGTTAGTCCCGGGGTTTCATTTTACAGTTTTTTCATCTTCATTCGCGTTTTTCAAGAAAACAGTAAAGATTTACCACTTAAGGAATCCTTTTTCAGTTTTATTTTATCCTTATAGATGTAGCTATTGGGATATAATTCAGAGTTTTGTAAAAATTAATTTATTTAGTGAAAAATCAACTCCAAATACTGCTGATCTAAAAATAGATCACTGGGCGTTCGGGCGTTAATTTTTTCTGTGTTGCTTATAATACGTCCATTTAGTTTTTCCACTAAAAACTGATAAAAATGAGTCTGAGAATACTCAGTAATGTTCAAGATGAAGTCAACTATTGATTTTCTTAAGAAATTTAACATTATATTATTGCTAATTAATTTTATAATATATTCTGGTGAATAAATGGAGGATAGGCCATTATTATTCATTACCAATAAAGCACAGCAATGCAACTAGCGGTATAAAATTATTGGAGTTTATTCACAAAACTTATTTTATACAACACAATTCAATACAAGTAGTTTTGAAATACTTCATAGGGGAAATTATAAGACAATTAAAGGTTATCAAGGAGCTATGAAAATCTCAAATTGGGAATTGCAAATTTTTTTTTGAAATTCGCCCTTCCTTTGTAACCTTAAAATTGACGTTATGACAGAGTAAATAGTTTATTGTAATATGTCGTTATTATTATTATTATTATTATTATTATTATTATTATTATTATTATTATTATTATTATTATTATTATTATTATTATTATTATTATTATTATTATTATTATTATTATTATTATTATTATTATTATTATTATTATTATTATTATTATTATTATTATTATTATTATTATTATTATTATTATTATTATTATTATTATTATTATTATTATTATTATTATTATTATTATTATTATTATTATTATTATTATTATTATTATTATTATTATTATTATTATTATTATTATTATTATTATTATTATTATTATTATTATTATTATTATTATTATTATTATTATTATTATTATTATTATTATTATTATTATTATTATTATTATTATTATTATTATTATTATTATTATTATTATTATTATTATTATTATTATTATTATTATTATTATTATTATTATTATTATTATTATTATTATTATTATTATTATTATTATTATTATTATTATTATTATTATTATTATTATTATTATTATTATTATTATTATTATTATTATTATTATTATTATTATTATTATTATTATTATTATTATTATTATTATTATTATTATTATTATTATTATTATTATTATTATTATTATTATATTGAAGTAGTAGGGACATTTGCTGCCCAAGAATGGTCACTTTGTCCTCTTCTTCCTTTGCCTTCAATTTTTCACCCGAGAGTGATTCTTCTAAATTGTTCTCCTAAAAACTTTTTATTCGTTTCTTTTTTCCAAGCTCCAATATTTTCTTTTTATTCAAATATTTCACTTAGGAAAATTCCTACAGCCTGTAGTCCTTTCCTTGATCTCAATGATCGCTCCATAATTCCATTAACATCCAGATCTTCATCAGTCTTCATTTCCAGTCTCACCTTCAAGTTACTTCTCAGATGAGAATATTTACCACAAAATATTAAGACATGTTCTACTGTCTCGTCCTTTATGCATGTAGAGCACAGGGGAGATTCAGTTAATTTAAATCGAAATAACAGATTATTTGTGGGTAACATTTTTGTGAAAAGTCGGGCTATTAATGTAGTGGCCGTTGGGGCGCCTTAAATGAGAACTACGGAATAAATCCAAACAATGGTTTATTAAAAGTAAAAAATACGTTGAAAACTGATGAACTTCTGAATAAAATCGAACAAAGGTGATTAAAATGGGAATTATCTTCGCCGCTGCGCCGCCTTTACCCACGATGATTCTCAGTCGCCTCTCCAGTTCAACTTCCAGCCTGGATCTCCAATTCCACCGCAGCTCAATTCCGGATCCTCTCTCCGAATCTACCGTCTCAAGCTCTGGCTTCTCTCTGGATCGGCAGTCTCAGGCGCTCAGCTCTGAACCCCTTCCACAGTCCTCTCTTTTATAGCTTTCAGTCTATAGCTAAGTTGTAGTCTTCTTCCGAAACCCGGTTACTCTCCCACGCGGCACCTCTTCGCAAGAGAAAGAGTCATATGCTCGAATCCCACAGTTGAGTCAAGTGTTCCAATCCCACATTAATACATCCATTTCTCTGTTTTTACTCCATTTAAATTGTATCGGTTCATTCAGGAAATTAAACTCTGGGATATATTTTGACAGTGACCATTCTTTTGTAGTTTGTTCTGTGTAATACGACTTGGCCTGTTTGATTAAATCTGTAGGAGAAACCCATTTCAATACTGCCGTTTTCTCATCAGCATCAGCTGCCAACCTGTCAACTTCTTCGTTTTCTTTGATTCCTACATGACTAGGTGTCCATGTTAATACAATTTTATCGGCGATTGTACTAGCTTCTTGGATAGCTTTCTGTAATTGAAGTATAATTGCTGATGACTTGTTATTAACATTCACAAGGGCTGACAGGACTGATTTACTATCTGTTAAGATTATGAAAATTCCTTTGTTTTTTATAAATTTTTTGATAGCTGAGAAAATGGCTATTGCTTCTGCAGAAAAAATGCTATTGATATTGGAGGTTCTTCTTAAAAATCGCTCTTTACTATTGAAATTTATAGCTGCAATGGATGTTCTTAACGGTGTTTTAGATGCATCCGTTGCTATAACACAGCCTGATTGTCTATATTCTGCAATATATTCTTCGTATCGAAATACAATGTCCTGGGGAACAATTGCCCTCTGAAAAGGAATATCGGACAGGTGATCTTCAACTTCTCCATGGATTATAGATCTAGGAATGTACTGGATAAGAGTTTGTTACTCAGCACCCAAAGATGTGAACAGGTTACGCGTTTCAACCAAATTTCTCATTGTTCCTCTAGTTTTAATTGTGCCCTTCGTCATGAAGCTTTCACTGATCTTTGGATATAGAGTAGAAATATATTTTAAAGACAGTCTTGATGAAGAATTTAGTTGTAAGAAAGTTCTGCCTAATGAGGATAGACGGTTGGTTAGCAATCCTTCTCAGAAGAGGTATTGGAGTCCACCTCTGCAGACCAGTAGCCACTCTTAGAGCTTCATTATAAATAGTTTCCAATTTCATTCTTGAGGATTCGCCAGCCACAGTTGTCACACCGCTACCATACTCGAGACTGCTTCTAATCACCTGATTAATAATTCTGATCAGGACAGTTGTACGGGCACCCCATTTTTTAGATGCTAACGCCTTTATGTATATTAGGGCATCTTGCCACACAGAATCGTATGCTTTATGGATATCCATGGTAATTAGAAGAACATAATCCATCGAATTTCTGTAACTATTTATGTCTTCGTATATTATCTTTAAAGCTGTTTGACAGTCCCTAAAAGGTAAGCCGGTAAAAGGTATGTCGGTATGCCGGTGAAAAGCTCAAACAAGCAGCAATTTTGAATGTTGCCATGTAAGATAAATTACATTTTATATTTCATGAATATTATTAATTTATGATAAAACCAATCTATAAAATTTTGAAACAATTAGCCCAATGCATTTTATTTTACTTATTAGTTAAAATTTTATGTCACGTGTCATATGTATTCTATAATATACTTATATAAATTTAAAGTTCTTCGTTCAATTTCCCCTTTTCCCCTATAATTACCTTCAACATAGGCTCTTTGTGTATTTAATTTTGGGTAAATTATTTAATTTTATTACTATTTAATTATTCCCCCCATATTTATCAATAAATAAGCGTTTTTTAAAGAGAAATACTAACATTTATATTTATTTCTTAATTTTTAAGATTTTTTGAAGTTCAACTAGTAGGGGGTTTTCTAACTTGATTTCGCTTGCTTTTTCGTGATTATGCTTAGTGAAAATAGCCATTTTGTTCCTTAGAATCTGTAGTTTACGAATCGCGATGGTGGACACTTCGGGTCTGCGCCAGGGGATGGTGAGGGGCGCAGAAGTGGAAAATCGACGAGTTTCAATTTTGTGTTGTTTGGAGTCAAAATGGTTTCTTTTAGTTTTTTAATTTGCTCAAATGCTCCATAATACGAGAGAGGCGAGGGAGGACTAACGGGGCATAGAGTTTGGAAAGGATCAGTTCACTCCAGTAGAAGGGGTGGAAGGATAAAGTGGAACGTAAAAATTTGTAAGCCTATTTTCTCTGAGGCGCAGGCTTATAGTCGTCCATTAACGTAATGAAAGGTGCCATTCTTTTCCTTATTTTCAGGCGAGAAAGAATTGCGATAGTAGAAAATCTGGCAAAGCTCACTAGGGGTAGGGAGAGGGGCAGGAAAAAATTACGAAAATCAGCAATATCCCCTGAAAAATAATTTCTTTTCTGCACCAACTGCGGTTGAATGTTTTGTAAATTGACACCAAAAATGGGTAAAATGCATTAAACCGATTTTCGAACGATTCTTCTACTTAAAATAGGGCCTGAAAGGTGTAGAAAAAATAAGGGGAAATTCTCAACTTTTAAGACTTTTAAAAACTTATTTTTCCTCGAGAAGAAGCACTAATTTCAGGCTAATTTTTCCCTTTATACACTTAAGAATACGAAATACCATTGTAGATATCTGGGACCTGCGATTAAGGAGGGGGACAGGGGCAGAAAAAAAATATTCCTGTTTTTATACTCTTCGTGAGAGTAAAATTCAAAATTTTCTACTTTTAATAGAGTCATAAGTGGTGCAAATAAAGAAGATAGATACCTGACATGTCTAACAGCCCGTTAGAAAAGAGTTTCTCCCATTGGAAGGTGAAATGGAAGGGTTAAGCGGAACATAAGGAATTATATGGGATGTTTTGAAAAAAATTGTGTCTATTTTAGTGAAATAATGTAGAAATCTATTTGAGCAGGTTCTATGTAATCTGTAGAACTGAAAATGCTATAATAAGTAACTTTCATTATCGACCGAGGATAATAATTGGGGCAGAAAAAAAGTTAAAATTATACTTCACTGAGAAAAAGAGTAATTATCCTGTTTAAAAGGTTTTATGGACTGAAATTTTTGATTGGGGTCACTCAAGGTGGTCTATCCTGAGAAGCACAAACTCATCTTTGGGGGTTGAATGGATGAAATGGAATACTAATTCGATTTTTTTACAAATGGCGTGAAATTTCTTAGAAGAGAGTGATAATAAACAAATCAGTTCCTCTCTCCAACTCTCTCGAATGGGTTACCCGACAATGAAATTTGGGAATCAAGACAAGGGTCCGTGGTCAGCGCAGAAAAATTTTATACATTAAATTTTAGTTTGTATAATTGTGTCTAAATAAGATAAAATATCCCTAAAATAAGAAAATTCATAGCAGACATGAAGGAGACCCATGTTAAAACTGTTTCTTGGAGGGTAAGAGGATAAAATAGAATATTAGGGGGTATTACATTTTACTAAAAAGTGAGTATTTCTCGCAAAAATTGCATTAAAAGGATTCGATTTTCCAATTTTACTCCATGTAATATGATACGTATAAGATAAATCTGTAGTATTAGGCAGGGGAAGTTAGTTGGGCAAAAAAACCTGTAATTATTACAAAATTAAGACAAAAAAACTTTATAATATTCTAATTTTTTGAGAAATAATTAAATGTCTTAAATTTGTAATAATTACAGGGTTTTTTGCCCAACTAACCTTCCCCTGCCTAATACTACAGATTTATGTTATACGTATCATATTACATGGAGTAAAATTGGAAAATCGAATCCTTTTAATGCAATTTTTGCGAGAAATACTCACTTTTTAGTAAAATAGTAAAATGTAATACCCCCTAATATTCTATTTTATCCTCTTACCCTCCAAGAAACAGTTTTAACATGGGTCTCCTTCATGTCTGCTATGAATTTTCTTATTTTAGGGATATTTTATCTTATTTAGACACAATTATACAAACTAAAATTTAATGTATAAAATTTTTCTGCGCCGACCACGGACCCTTGTCTTGATTCCCAAACTTCATTGTCGGGTAACCCATTCGAGAGAGTTGGAGAGAGGAATCGATTTTTTTATTATCACTCTCTTCTAAGAAATTTCACGCCATTTGTCAAAAAATCGAATTAGTATTCCATTTCATCCATTCAACCCCCAAAGATGAGTTTGTGCTACTCAGGATAGACCACCTTGAGTGACCCCAATCAAAAATTTCAGTCCATAAAACCTTTTAAACAGGATAATTACTCTTTTTCTCAGTAAAGTATAATTTTAACTTTTTTTCTGCCCCAATTATTATCCTCGGTCGATAATGAAAGTTACTTATTATCGCATTTTCAGTTCTACAGATTACATAGAACCTGCTCAAATAGATTTCTACATTATTTCACTAAAATAGACACAATTTTTTTCAAAACATCCCATATAATTCCTTATGTTCCGCTTAACCCTTCCATTTCACCTTCCAATGGGAGGAACTCTTTTCTAACGGGCTGTTAGACATGTCAGGTATCTATCTTCTTTATTTGCACCACTTATGACTCTATTAAAAGTAGAAAATTTTGAATTTTACTCTCACGAAGAGTATAAAAACAGGAATATTTTTTTCTGCCCCTGTCCCCCTCCTTAATCGCAGGTCCCAGATATCTACAATGGTATTTCGTATTCTTAAGTGTATAAAGGGAAAAATTAGCCTGAAATTAGTGCTTCTTCTCGAGGAAAAATATGTTTTTAAAAGTCTTAAAAGTTGAGAATTTCCCCTTATTTTTTCTACACATTTCAGGCCCTATTTTAAGTAGAAGAATCGTTCGAAAATCGGTTTAATGCATTTTACCCATTTTTGGTGTCAATTTACAAAACATTCAACCGCAGTTGGTGCAGAAAAGAAATTATTTTTCAGGGGATATTGCTGATTTTCGTAATTTTTTCCTGCCCCTCTCCCTACCCCTAGTGAGCTTTGCCAGATTTTCTACTATCGCAATTCTTTCTCGCCTGAAAATAAGGAAAAGAATGGCACCTTTCATTACGTTAATGGACGACTATAAGCCTGCGCCTCAGAGAAAATAGGCTTACAAATTTTTACGTTCCACTTTATCCTTCCACCCCTTCTACTGGAGTGAACTGATCCTTTCCAAACTCTATGCCCCGTTAGTCCTCCCTCGCCTCTCTCGTATTATGGAGCATTTGAGCAAATTAAAAAACTAAAAGAAACCATTTTGACTCCAAACAACACAAAATTGAAACTCGTCGATTTTCCACTTCTGCGCCCCTCACCATCCCCTGGCGCAGACCCGAAGTGTCCACCATCGCGATTCGTAAACTACAGATTCTAAGGAACAAAATGGCTATTTTCACTAAGCATTATCACGAAAAAGCACGCGAAACCCATTTTCGTGAAGTTAGAAATCCCACTATAGTACTGTTAGGTTCGTTGTTCTAAATAACTAGCCCATGGTAATTAATAGTAAGATTTAATAATTAAGCTTATAAATTTACAGATCTCGTCACACACGCGACCTCTCGCTCCAAGCTCCATCATACAATAATCATAAAAAAAAACAAAACAAACATCGAAAAGGTCTCTTTTTCTTTTCCGGCAACCCGCCGGGTTGCCAACGGGGAGGGTCTTCCCTATGAACTTCACATCTCCCCTCCGGTCTCTTACCTGCCGGACCATGTCCTGCAGGGGAGACCAACCAAAAAAAAACAATCATAAGACAAAAAAATAATTCCAGACGTACAGAAGCCTTTTTAACAATACCGGGTACTATAATCAAGATACAAAAATGCAATATCAAAATCTTAAACCTCAAAATTAAAGAACACTAATCAAATACAAACTTCAAAGATCCAAATAAAAAGAAAATACTCTCGTGAAGAAAACATTAAAAAGAAACTAATAATATTCACGCGACTAAAGAAAATCCACAACAAACCAAAAGAAAAAAATCATGGAACTCACGAGAAAATCAAAAGTTTTAACCAAAAACAAAACATTACATTTTCAGTTTTGAAAACCAGAACTATTCTTATTCAGACAGTCATTTATCCTCAATTGTCTTCAAAAATTAAATAACCCCTCAATTTCATTTTACATAATTATCATTACTGATATAACACTTCATAAATTTACTTAACTTACGAAATCAGATAATTACAGTCTTCCCAGTAATTACATTTAAACAAAGCACAAATTAATTTCAAATAATAATAAAAATGTCACTCATCTGAAAAAGGTCCATCATCGTGTTCCAAGTCGTCGTTGTTGTCATCATCCAAGTCGTCGGATAGAGTTCCACCTCCACCTTTAAAACACCACAGTTCAGTTTGAAAGTCCAACATAGGGTTCTCCTTGGTGTCAGCCTTCATTTCAGGCTCGCAGTCTTCTTTCTCAGGGGCCTTGCCTTCTTCGACATCGGAGCCACAGTCTTCAGTGCACTTGGTCGATTTCTTCTGACCGCCGCCACGTCTCATAGGAGTTGCAGGGGCTTTCTTCTCAGCTTCTCGACTCTTCTTTTTAGGAGCTTCATATTCTGAACCTAAATCCATCTCCTCTTCCGAGCCAGGATCCTCGGCGTACTTGAAAGCAGCAGCTTTGCCTCGTCGCTTGGCAGGGGTAACTTTAGCTTTAGACTTCGCAGGTCGCCTTCGACGCTTCTTAGCAGGCTTCCCTACTTCGGAACTGACATCATCCCTTTTAGCATCATCCTCAGATACAGAGTCCTCAGTTTCCTCCATTTCTTCCGTAGATTCTTCATCCACGTCCTCTCCTTCCGAACCTTGTTTTCCACCTACAGTTTCTCCAGCATAAGTTTCCTTCTCTCTGGAAACTTCGTTTCCCGTCTCTACCTCCAGAGACTCTTCTGCAACGTCAATTCCATTCTCGTCAGGAACTTCGTTTTCTCTTCCTTCATCCAAGCGCTCATCTTCGACTACCTTCTCTTCCGAAGTTCTATTTTCTTCTTCTACCTCCACTTCAATCTGATCCCACTGGATGAATTCAACGCCTAATATATCCTCGTCATCCTCTAAATGTCGAACAGGTTCGTCCACTTCCTTGAGAGTCCTCTCCTCCAGATTTAACATATCGTCTTTCACCGGTCCTTCATCTCCCAGATATTTACTTTCCTTTTCCCTCAATATCTGATAGTCTCCAGGGTTGACCAGCTTTGTCTCCACTGATTTCCCTGTTTTAAACACTGCCTTCTGAAGTCCCCTTTCCGCATCGTCTACTGTCTTTTCCAACCGTGAATTTTCCACATTCACAGAAACTCTGTCAAGATCTTTCCGTCCCGTCCAGACCTTCCGGTTTGTTCTGCGAGAGCGTCTTAACTTCGGACAATTCCTTCTCAAATGTCCTTCCTCCTTACACTCGAAGCATCCGAACGACCCCCTTCTGCGATCGGCCTGACGGTGGATACCAGTCTTGTTTGCTGGTGGAAAGTTCTTATTTTGGAAGTAATGGGTATCTGGCTCCAAAGAACTTCTGTAAGATAGGTCTTCTTGAGGCACAATCCTATACTTTTCTAACAATTCAGGGAATACAATTTTTAACCTTTCGAATTCCCACTGCCTCTCCTTCTTCCTTTTCTCCATTTCCTCTAATTCCAACTGTCTCTCCTTCTTCCTTTTCTGTTCTTCGAATTCCCATTTCAACAATCTCTCCCTATCTTCGATTTCTTCTTGTCTCCTTCTTTCCTTAATTTTTTCTTGCCATCTTCTTTCTTCGATTTCTTCTTGTCTCCTTCTTTCATCGATTTCTTCTTGTCTCCTTCTTTCATCGATTTCTTCCCTTTCCTCAACGATGGATTCAAAAAAATCTTTAGCAAACGCTTCATCATAATTTTCATCCTTGAGTATTTTCTCTCTTATGGCATAAACTGTCATTTCCTCATCCACTTCTAAGCTAAGCTCTTTAGCTAAAGTTAAGAGGTCCTCCTTTCTCCCTTTACCATACAACGCCATCCTGCAGACCTTTGAATATTCCGTCAAAAAAAAAAACGCACTCCAAAAAAAACTCAACCACCAAAACAACAGCAAATTCCCTCAATAACAAAAAAAACCGACCTCGATCTAATTTTAGAATGACAACACTCACCGAAAAAAAAAACTCGAACAAACCAAAACGAAATCACCATATCCAATTCACCGAAAACGAAACTACTCATCACACTACTCATCATCCAGTTCCATATTAATTCGAGACACACTCCTCAAAACCATCACCATACCAAAATCAAGAATCATTAAATTTCAACACTATAATTCAAAACTATACCCACAAATCCAACGTCTTCAATAGCTCGGACCAACTCCTTTCGAAACCTTTTTCGTTTTCATCGGAAATCGTCGTTGAAGCTAAAACTCTTTAATCCTGTCCGTCTGCGCCACTGTTAGGTTCGTTGTTCTAAATAACTAGCCCATGGTAATTAATAGTAAGATTTAATAATTAAGCTTATAAATTTACAGATCTCGTCACACACGCGACCTCTCGCTCCAAGCTCCATCATACAATAATCATAAAAAAAACAAAACAAACATCGATAAGGTCTCTTTTTCTTTTCCGGCAACCCGCCGGGTTGCCAACGGGGAGGGTCTTCCCTATGAACTTCACAAGTACTTAGCTCAGTGACAAAAAAATATCCTCCGAACGCCCAGTGATCTATTTTTAGATCAGCATTTTGTAAAGAAACTAATGACTGTGTTGACAAAATTTGTTTATAATATTCATATTGAAGGCAAAATACACCAGATTCATGATTTTTATCCAATTCGGACCCCCAAAAATTAATTTGGGCGTTAATGGGTATGGGTTAATAATATTTTATAAGAAAAGTTCTAAACTTAATAACAATCTTAAAATGTCTTGTACTCATTTAATTCCAATTTTGAGTGATAAGGGAACTAGAGATATTTATGCAGTTCTTTTTTGCGTTCTTTGCATACATAAACAAAAAAATTATGCCCAGTAAAAAACCACAATAAAACCCCAACCCTATTGTACACAAACAGAAAAACAACAAAGTAACCGCTTTTCAGCATTGGAACAAAAGGAACAAGAACATCTGGCATTTTTGCACACTGCTGCACCCCCACCAACGCAAAAAAAAACCATTTCCATTTTTTTACATGGTGTTTTATTTTCATTTGCATAACGTAGATCTTTCCGTGAGAGAGAGAGAGAGAGTGAGGCTATCTAATCTAGACTGAACACACCATTGCGTTAAAACCGTTTTCTCAGAGTTAAAAAGGGCATTTTATTCATGTTTGCCGTATTGGTGGCCAGAAACTATCACAACCTCCCCCTTAGCATAAACTCAAAGAATGAATTTTATTTGTATGCAGGCTTCATCATCCCCGTTCAACTCAGGAAAAACAGTTTGCTTGAAAAACGACGGAATATAAATAGGTTTCTAACTGGGGTGAATTTTAAAACGTCTTAGTTTATGAAAAACAGGGGTTTTTTATCTTTGGGGGTAAAAAAAGTAACATTTTGTAGAGAACTACTTATTGTAATTCTTATAAGTTTTAACTCAAACAAAAGTGCAGTAGCACAATATGAATGTGTCCTTACCGTATCAGTGTTTCCATTCTTAGTTTTGTTTTTAAAACATGGGAAGCTACACTGTAATAAATAATCCTGTAAAAAACAGAAAATTTCTGGCAGCAAAAGTTGCCAGAAAAGTTTTGTATGCCAAAAATCCTGTAAACAGAAAAAAGCTGTAACCTACAAGTAAATGCTGTAAAAAGAAACTTTCTGTCAAGTGAGCTACATATTTTTTCTGTTGCCTCACAGTAATTTCAGTCACAGCGCGTCGACTTAATTTAGCTGGATTTTTTTTTTAAATTTTAATAAATCAATAACCGGGGATAGAACCCGCGACCTACCGCATGCTAAGCATGCACGCTACGCTGCTCCAACGAGGATTCAGTAAAAGTAGAAATTATCCGAAGATGTTCTTTCTTTCTCCACTAACTGAAACTTTCTGTTTAAGTACAGATAAGCTAAAAAACTAGAAAAAAGCTGTTTTTTTACATAAATAAATATAAGTGTGGTGGGAATGTTACATGACAGAATATCTCTGTAAACATGAAGTCATTTTTATTGAAATTTTCTGTTTTTCTACAGTTTTTTTACAGTGTAGTTTTAATAACTATTTATATAACTTTTAATAATTTTTTTATTTTAAACTTATTTGTATGAAAGACATCAATTAAAATTGTTTAATGTTTGAAGGTAACTATCATAAAGTATAGAACTTAACAGAGGGTCCATCTCCATAGACGCTAATGACAACATTTAAAGCTTTGTTTTTTCCCACTGACACTTCGGACGGGCGTTCCACAGGGAACAACGCCTCCTGAAGCTGTCATTCAAATCGGCAGTGGAGGGAAAAGAGCAGCGCCGATGAAATTAAAATGGCTGATATAAGTTCCATATCAAATCAAGAATCCTTTTCGCATTTCGCCTTCTTCTGATTGGCGGCGCCTTCTCCTGAATGACAGCTGCGTTCCGAGAAGGCGATATAGAGAAAAACTGCAACTAGGACTATTTGTTAATCTCTTTACTCTGTGGTAACTATACCTTTTATACTATAACTTTTTGTTGTCATTAATTTTTTTAGGAACATCATAACGAATTCACATTTTCTTGAAATTACATAAAAATTTTACTAAAGCGCCATAAAAAGCTCACTTTATTGCTTTAAGAACACTTTAGCTTACACTTCATGAAATTATAAATAATAATAAGGGATATAAATAACTCTAGTTAGTTTTCTCATTTTATTCATTATAGGGTAGGTGGGGGCAAAGCCACGCAATTTTCAGTATTTTTAACATTGTCGTCGAAAGGGGGTAAATAATCCCGAAATTTTAATTGGAGATGTTAGATTGAGATCCTACCTACAAAACCAATCCAAGTTTAAACTCTTATCGATGGTATTTTAGGAGAAATTTACAATTTAGTAGAAAAAAAATTCGCGGGGCTTTGCCTCGCAAAATGGGGCAAAGACACGCACTTGCAAATCTTGGTTCCCAAGTGGATAAACATAATTTTTCATTATAAAAACACTAAAAATAATGCTCTTATTGTTGTTTTAATATTTCTAAGCAAACCAACAATATTAAATATAAATATGATAAGTTTTAATGAAAATTGTCAATCTGTTGTTGCAATTCATTTCAGATTGACCAAATATCTTTCAAAAGGGAGAAAGGATGGTTTTAGGTAGAGGGTTGGCATCTCAGACACCTTTATTAACCTCTTTAGTGATCAAGTAGTCCCATTTTCCTTTTGGGAGGAATTCCTGAGTTTTTTAAGCTGCGTACATTTGCCCCAAAACACCTGCGTGGATTTGCCCCGTTTTACATTATTTTGAAAAACAAGCCTTATTATTTTTATAGACATGTTGAGGCAATTCTTTCAAAATGAAACTGAAGTTGAATTGCTATCTTATCATTGGGCTATTTGTTTGTATTTCCCCTCAAGCCCTATTTTACGTAATTTTTAAGTAAAAGATCAGAAAAATTACATCAAAATGATGAAAAACAAACTTTTGGCATTTTTTAAACTCATGAGTGACTTAGGGGTACGAATTTTCACAGAACAATAGGTCACAATAAGACAAACCAACCACCTGGTTTTCAACTTTTGAATCGATCATTAACAATTAAAAATCGCGGTGCGTGCTTTTGCCTCGTGCGGGTTTTTACCCCCACCTACCCTAAGCTAAATGCTTTTCTCGGAAGATTTCATTAAAAAACGTTAAAATTTTAATTCTGGTTAATTAAAAATATTTTCCGTCAAAAAAATATAAAGTAAGGACTTTTTAAGAAATAAACTCACTTAACAGGTTTACCAAGTGTTAAAAATCTAACAATTTTAGTTCCTTCACCTTTTAACTCTTGTTAGTGGAAGATATTATTTAAATAAATTATATTAACTTCGAATATGTTTCATTAATGTGTAGCTATTTTTTTAAACATTCATCTTCATTATAACATAACCAATTTATTTACTGTTTTTTCCTAATCGAATAAACTTATTTCTTAGCCATGCAAGAAATGTTAATGGCATGTAATTAAGCTCAACAAAACTGAATGACATTACAAGAAATCTATACAAAAGAGACAAAATTTTGATTTTAAACCAAATATTTTTGAGTTTCAAGAACAAGCTTTGAAGATATACATAACGAGAGAAGTCAAGAAAGTAAGTTTTCATTCTCCATAGGCTTAACATAGATCGAAACTTAAAACACTTGATGGCGGCTGTTTACATAAGTGACTGTGAACGTCCAACCAAATACGAAAGCGGCAAGATCAAAGACTATCGCTACTTAACCTTTGCTATCCAGGGCTTTAGTTTTGGGTACTCTTGTGGATATTGGTTTGCCAACAGGTTTGGTTAGTAAAAATTGTAAATATTTTGTATTTATTCAATCAAAGTTTAACAGAAACTTTTAGGGGTGTTTTAAAAGAGTTCTACTCTAAAATCCCAAAAAATAAGAACATTGGTAAGAATACGTCTTGGACTTGGAACGTTTTAGATAAAATATTTACTACTTTTAAATAAATATGGAGAGATCCCTTTTGAAATATAAATTATGTATTTGAGTTCAAAGAAACTAAACGTCTACTAAAAGAGACATCTAAAATTTTAAAAGGTACTTTGACATTTCTTTAAAGCTTGGGATTCTGAGAAAATGTATGACATCAAACAGAATACAGTTTTTAAATTGTTTCGATTCGGTAACTCCTATATCTCTCTAAAAATAGAACTGCTCTGTAATTCTTTGAAATTCTTGATTCTGTAATTCTTTTCTGTTGAAATTCTTTATTAATTTAATACTATTTCTCTTCCCTTCATAATAGCAGTCTAAAATTACTAAATTGAGGTAAGGGTATGTAATGCACATGTTTTCAATTTGATTATGTGGTTAAAAAAATTACTGCTAATAGATTTCGCTGGGAACGATTACTATTTGACAGTTTTTTACAATATACAGTGATACCACTAGTAGTTTATCTAAATTAATTGAGAACAAGAATAGAAGACAAGAAAGAACAAGAAACTAAAGGCTAAATATAGCACCTCGATAAATTTTCTAAATCACGTCTATGCATCTTTTTTAATCAGTTATAGGAACAATGTAAGTATCAAAATTGAAACGTACTTCAAAAATAGCATGTTAGAAATCGAATAATTGAGAATTAATTGAATCGTCATTTAGAAGAAGGGAATAAGTCCAAAAAAAACATGTTTTGAGAAAATTGAAAAAAAACTGTGAAGAAATTTAATTTTCATTGTATAACCACCAAATTTTTACAGTAAATTCAGAACCCTATTTTTAAAAAAACAGAGCAATATTAAAAAAAAAATACATTAAAACATATTTTACGGTTAAAAAAAAGTAAATGGACTTATTCCTTTCTTGCACCTTATGAAATTTTTCTGAAGAAAAATCTTTAAAAAAATCCATGAATCCTGATTAAAAAATTTAAAAAAATAATTTAAATTGACATTTAAATTATATTTCTTCTTATTTCACACCACAAAAAGGAGAAATAAGAAGAATAAGACAAGTAAAATTCAAATTTATAATGAAACTGAGTCATTAAAACAGTATCAATGAAGTAAGTGAATATGAATCGAGCCAAACATTCCCTGCATAAAAAAAGTTTAAAAATACTTTTAAATTAAGAGAAAATTTGAATTTGGTTTAGTCAAAAGTATAAATAATATGAAAAGAAAGACAAATTAAAACTTTAATTCCAATTTAAATTTAAAAATTCAATGAAAGGACATCGATTTCGCAAATTCAAAGAGCTATATCTGTTGATAGGGGGTAGATATTTTTATCCTCTTTTCACTCATGTGTAGAACAAAGCTTGGAGATGTTTTTAAGCACAAAAAAGTCAATTTTTCATTATTTGGACTTATTCCCTTCTTCTAACTGACTATTAAATTTAAGAACGAATTCTCATTATAAGAAAATTGGTAGTTTTTAAATTCGTTTAAGTTTAAATCGTTAGTTAGTTGGTGTTTTAAAGACAAAAAATACCCCCATAAATATTAAAACTCAATTTCACGATGAAGTGAAGACTGAAAAGAATATCATATCAAAAGAATCTTAATTAATTCTTCCCTTCTAACGAAAAATAGTAGAATACTGAAGCAATTAATCTCCACCAAACTTTTCCTAACACAAAAGGAACTATTTTCTTGACGATTTGTAGGGTATTTCATCACAAACATATTAAGATAAACTGTCATTAATAGTTGTTTCTTTCAGAAATGAACTCCATTTTGGAAGTTTTTCTTCTACATTATTCGAAAGGTTAAAAATGGTTCAATTTTAATCATTTTTTAATTTTAAAAGATGTTTTTATGGATGACTAGCTGACATGCCCGGCCTTGCACGGGTGAAGATGGAGATTTTTTCTTTAAAATTTTTAAATCAATCATTCATTTCTATCTTCCAGATGGTAGCACTCTGGACAGCACCCCTCCTTGGGAGCCAAAAAGGTTGTCAAAATGAGTAAAACCCTACTTTTACTGGTCTAATTTTCCAATTTTTCTGGTGGAGGACCCCCATACCTGCCATTAGTACCACCAGAGGATCTTCAGTGATAATTTTTAGGAAATCCTCAATATTTTAACATTTTGGGTGAAAAAGTAAAGATAATACTGTTGAAAAGTGCCCCCCTTAGACTCAAAACGTTTCTAAAAACGCGAGTTTAAACCCTACTTTTACACGTCGAATTTCTAATTTTTTCTGGGGGAGGACCCCAATACCCCAATGGGAATCTTGTCTGGAAAAGTGCCCCCCTCTTGGAGGCGTGCTGGATCTGTGCCTATGTTTTGATGAGTGAAAATTGTCGAATCAAGCATTTTCAATTCTGAACGATTTCTGCATTTACCACATGATTCCCATAAAAAACAATAAAATATTAGAAAAATATTCTTCCCAAAATCATATCCTGACGTGGATCATGTGCCAAAAAAACCAATCAAAATAAAAAAACCTTTCCAAAATCACTTAAAATGCTCAATCAGAGCTTTTAATTAATCGTATTTTCATGATTTTATTATATCTTTGGTATAAAATTTAATAAATAAAACATTCCTGCAAAAATACAATATTTCCTCTGGTTTTTAATATTAACTCTAGTTTTCGGTCTGTTAACCAACTTTCTTAAAAGCAACAATATGATCATCATTTGATTTTTCATTCATCATTTGATTTTCCATGGAGATTATTTTAACAACAATGCTATTCCATGAAATTTTTTATTTAAAAATTACTCTCAAATAATAATATTTTGTACTATACTTAATATCATGTTTTAAAATTTTAAATTTCATTTAATTGTGTTTTTAGATTATAGTTATAATTTTTAATTAGACTTATATCTAATTTTTCTTTTAAAAACTTGCTATTTTGCATTATGTTTTTTTTGTAACAATGGGGTGAACAGATCTCTTCTGGAGGAGAAATAAAGCTATTTCAGCAAAATGACCATAAAAAGGGTCGAAAGAGGGTCAAGGGGTCATTCTAGAACTTTGAAACATAGCCTATGTTTTTTCTGGGATTCTTTTACGTATATATACCAAGTTTGGTGCAGATCGGAAGAAAACTGTGGATTTGTATAGAAGACAAATATACGCACATACATACACACATTGACTTTTATTATATTAGATTATATGGGTCCGTAAAAATGGTGTACTAGATAGTCATGTTTTATCACGGAAAATACTTTTTAATGAATTAGAAAATATTGTCAGATCTATTAAGAGCTGACCATAGGATTTTAAAGTGCATGGAAGGAAATTAGGCATTTATAGGCTCTATAAAAAACTTTCCATACCAATCAATCTAAAGCCAACTCATCCATCATGGATTCTTAAAAATTGTTTTCATAACTTTCGATTCAATACATGACTGGTTAGGATTAGAGAGCCTGTATACGAGAGAGAGATGACAACTTGCTTAAAAGCGTCTCTGCGCATCCAGTTCTGTCCAAAATTCTGTCCAAACTGTATCATGCCGCTTGGCTCGAGTCCAATGCTAATCCTATGGAGGGAACCGGCTGTGTCGAACAGAAAACCTGTTTACCTACTATACTGAGTTGTCGCCTCTCTCGTATACAGACTCTCTAGTTAGGATAAACATAAAAATTTATACCTTAAGGGGTAGACATACCTGAAAAATGTTAAAGATTCTGTTTGAATTTATGTTCTACAAAAGTTTAAAATATTAATGTTTAACAATTGAAAAAGTAATGGTTTTAAAGATATGGTGCCCCATGGTCTTATATACATTAAAAGAATTGTATTAAATTGTGTAAAGAGAAATTATATAGTATTTAAAATGTTAAAACTGAGACGAATTATTATTTTACGTGTTGAATAAAACTTTTAAGTTGTTAAAATCTTTTGAGCAAATTGTAAAAATTTATTTGGTTAAATTTCAAGAAATTTTTAACATAACTAGAAAAAAATAATTTAAGTACAAGATTTTTTATTTTTTTAACTGTAATATTCCGTCCATTTTCTAAGAAAATGCGGCAAAGAAACTTTATGTGGCAAACCTATTTATATTTTTCAGGTGTATGAGCCCTCCCTAATAGGTGTCATTATTTCGACTCATTTAGTAATGTGGCAGTTTAGAAAAGCAACGTTTAGATTACGTGTGTGGATGAGTGGATCATATACTTGTTAGGTTTTGTTGTAACAGTCATTTTCTTATTTTTCTCTGCTTAGTTGCAAATAGAGACTAAAATTCAAACAGTTATAAAGTTAATAATGAAGATAAACCTCCCTTTTAAGTTGAAAGCTGGAAGCTATTAAACTTTGAAAGGTAATCAGTAGTTTAATCTATATTGCCTATTGGATTTAAAGAAGGAGAAATGTTTTGTATTTTTTTAACCTCTTGCTTATTTTCATTTACTGAGAGATAATTAAAAAGTATGTTATTATAAAGTATAAGTAACTCTAAGAAATTAAAATAGGAGGAAGATGACGAAGCGGTTCAGGTCGTCGAATGTCTAGAAAAACAATAACAAATTCCTAAACCTAGCGGGATTACGTGCAGTGCTAGTTGTCAGCATGCTGCCCCTGGTGTAGAGTTCTATGCTCGGCGCCTCGGCCTTGCCCTGGGTATATTTTATCTAGCTCTCTCTGTGCCAGTAAAAGTAATGTTTGTGTTAGTCTTACTTGACTAAAAGGTTTATAGAGGATTCTTGAAATCAAGAATACAAGGCGGAGAATCTCATATTACCAATCCCAATAATAAATGCCAAATTTTATGTATTTTCTAATTTAATAATGTCTTTTACTCAATACAATAAGTATGTTTGCTCTAAATGTTAAAATTTCGTACACTTCATAAATTCAATGAGAAGAGTCGATGTATTAAAATGCAATTGCAATTTTTTTTTGCTAAATTTAGACAATTTTAGCTTAATAAAAAAGAGTATTTTAGCTTTAGCAAATGGGGAGGAATGTATTAGGAAGCTGACTTTATAATCTTCCTTACTCATTTTTTTTATTTTAATCCCCTGATAAACACAAGGAAGTTCTTTTAACCCTTTCATTCACCCGAAGTTCGTTATGGGCTTCAATGTTGATTATTTTTGATTTTCAATCCAGGCGTTATAAAATATTTTCACTGATTTTTAGACGTTTATGAACAAATATTGCCAAATTTTATATAAATCCCTAATTAAGACCAAAGATACCTAAGAAGACGTTTATGAACACGTTTAGACGTTTATGAACAAATATTGCCAAATTTTATTTAAATCCCTAATTAAGATCTAAGATACCTAAGAAGATGGTATTTGGAAGCTGACTTTATAATCTTCCTTATTCATTTTCCTATTTTAATCTACCCTGATAAACACATTCTTTTAACCCTTTCATTCACCAGAAGTTCTTTATAGGCTTCAATGTCTAGTTAGTTACATTTATTTCACTACATTGATGATTTTTTTATTTTCTATCCAGACGTTATAAAAGATTTTTCGCTTATTTTTAGACGTTAATGAACAAATGTTGCCAAATTTTATTTAAATCCCTAATCAACAAGGACCGACAAAGACCGTTGTTGGTTCCATATAAACCAAGGCCTCGGGTTGGACACTCCTGATATAAGGCTACTCAACTCCAATAAATAAAATCATATCCTAGGACCTAGACCAAAAAAATAAAAAAATCATACTTTTATTACAAACACCTACCTCTACAAATTAATACAAACCCACACTCAATCCTCTTGATTCCTGTGCGTCCCGTAAGATAAGCCATCCCGAATCCATCCGGTCATCAGACAAAGGAACGTCTTAACGCTTAACTATCAATCTTGAACCTGAGTACGTGAGATCAAGGTGCCTTATCGATCAGATTAACCGCCCACCAATCCGGCGAGTGATAGATAAATCAACCTGGACACTCCTCTCCAGGAATATAAGCCGTGGTATAGTAACAGGAGTCCGGCATCCCATTATTGATAACACGTTTTCATCCCGCAAAAAGGAATATAAATACGAAGGGCTCTACAGGAATTTTCGGAGATTTCGCTCTGAGGTTGTTTCGATAAGGAAATGGGGTGTGACATCGGTGATAGACTGAGCCGAGAGTGGCTATCTGTCGTCTGCGGGGATGTCACCCGCTCTGGGAACACTCCAGGCCGTGAGGACACCTGTGGTAAATGATGCAGGGAATTTGGTTTGCGGTGGTTTAGCGATGGGAGATCCTCTTAGAAGCCATCTATCACTAAAAGAGTTATTTTAACTTCCATTGAACTGTAGAGTGTAGATGTTGAAGTCATAATAATTTTTTTAGATCAGTGGAGCTCAAAAATTTTTCTATGATTACCCTACAAAGAAAATTTTAACTAGTCTCCTCAATTGCTGCATACACTGTGAAGAGGTGTGAGTGTCACCTTTTAGATGAAGGTGTGTCCTTTATCAATTCCATCAATCAGAAGGCGCTTTTAAATAAACCAACAAGGATTTATAACAATATTACAATTCTTTACAATTTTTCTTCTTCGTGTTCTTTTAAAGAAATATTTAGTTTAAAAATGGTTTAATATATTTTATTTATTAATTTTCTTATAAAAAGCACGTAAACACACGAGACGAGGAAAAATCTTTTTATGCTTTTTTTTACTTTCCTTTTTTAGGTACGTTTCTCTCTCTTTCTATACGAGGTAAAGTTGAGTATTTTTCTTGGAATATTGAGAGCCGAGTTTTATTTAGACCTAAACCTTAAGCACCTGACCAAAATCTTTATGAGTCAGGGATAAATAGTATACACAAGAATAACATATTTTTTTATTTCATAGCCAACCACTTAAGTATTGTAGTCTATAATAAGAAAAAATATTTTTCAGAAGTCTTTATATTTAAGCATCGCGTTCACTACTTGTTCATTGGTTTTATAAGAAGTTTTTTAATACATTCCCTTCATCACTTATATACAGATTGAGATAATAGTTGTTTTCCTTTCTTTCTTTCTCTGGAAACCACTATTCATAATTTCGAAACGAATGATGACTTTTGGAGTTCTGTTTAGTATACTTATTTTACTTTTTTACTTATTTAGTTTATTAAGTTTACTTTTTTTTTAGTTTAAATAGTTGGAAGTTTGATTTAGAAGAAAAAGGATTGAACGATGATACGATGATTAGTTATGTTAAACCAAATCCTCTTTTTTACTCGTATTTTAACTAGTATTCTCGATTTCAAAACGTAATTCTAACACTGTTTGAAATAGAAACTGAAATTGAGGGATTTTTATGTGTAACTTATTATTTTTATGTAAACTTTAAAACAAACTTCTCTTTGAAAACCCCTCTCTAATAACTAGACAGATTTTGTAGGGCTTTTGGTTTTATCTCTCAAACTAGATCCATTAACTCAGATTTCACAAACTCAGTGATTCAAAAAAATTCCTTACTTCTAAAAGTAATTTAATGGTTCGATGCTTATTTGTTGGTAATGTAAAGTATCCCTGGATTTTAATGAGATCCTGCATCTATTCTAAACTGAGAAACGACGTCAATAATATAAACTTTAAAAACATTTTTTCTTTTTACTATTCTTAGAAAACATAAAGGGGTATTTGGAACTTTTTTATTCATGACTTGCTTTACTTCTTGTTTATTTATTTAATGCGATAAAACATATCACGCTTTTTATTAACCAAGCATTTATTTTGTAAAAGATTTTTGTCCAAGATAAGTAGATAAGTTGTACTTTTCTTTTGATGTAACTCAAATTGTGTTGTTTTTATTCTTTACGTACAAGGTCTGTCCAAAAAGTAATGATGTTTTTTGCGCGAATCAGAAAGACAATGTAGAATATTTTGTTGGTAACAAACGTGTGCTGTGGGATGACAGCTACAAAGTCTTGGAGATGTTAGCTAGTCTGAAATCTTTTTATGGGCAAAGCAGCTCCAAAAATACATGCATGTTTGACTTGGTTATTATTTTTAGCACAAGAATAAAGCCTGATTACATTGCACCAAGCAACGATGTTGAATGAGAATAACCAATCTCCTCATCTAAAGAAGGCTGTCTTGTCACTGTATATCTGTGTTAACAATTTTACTTACTTGAGTAAAAATTTTAAAAATTAGCGTATTTAAAAAATTTATTATTAGCGTATTTAAATTCCGAATATTTGTTTTCAAACCGTCTTTGGTTCAATTCCGTTAGAGTTCCCGCTAAATATCACCAATCTCTTTTGGACACCAAAAAGTATAAATATTGCTAAATAATTTCAAACTCATGGATTAAAATATTTTATTTGATCTATAACTGCTCAGTTTATCATTAATATTTTAAGCGAATATTAATGATAAACTGAGCAGTTATAGATAATATATAATATTTTAAGCGAATATTAAGCGTTCAAAAGAGATTGGTGATATTTAGAGGGATTTCTAACGGAATTGAACCAAGTCTTTTAAATAAACAATGTGAAATATGAAAAACTAGGGGGCTGCCGCCCCCTGCTCGCTATCGCTCGCCAACCCCCGCGCGAACTGCTTCGCAGTTCGCATTGGATCGCTTCGCGATCCAGGCTCGCTTCGCTCGCTTAGCGGTCACTAACTTCGTTAGTCTAGCACAGGGTTTCTCAAACTTTTTATGTCGCGGAGCCCTTTTCCGAAATAAATTTTTCAAGGTATAAAAGCAAATTTCATAAAACCAATTGCTTCTAGAAATAAAAGCATAATAGAAATTTATTTCGGGAGGGTTCCAAAATTATTCCTCAGCCCCTCCCATGCATATTTAACAGTTTAGGGGTCATCCATAAATTACGTGAGGTCAAAAAGGGGGGGAGGGATTTGGAAAAATCTCACCAAATCTCACCAAGGGGGGAGGGGGGTCGATAAAAATCTCACATCAACTTTTTAAGTTAGAAATTATACGATTTTCTTTTTTTAAGTATGAGAAAGGATAAGAAACTGAAAATTATTTTTAAAAAGTTGTAGGTAAATCTCACTTGGGGGGAGGGGGGGTCCAGCAAAATCTCACTAAATCTCACCAAGGGGGGAGGGGGGTCCAGATTTTGGAAAAAACGCCTCACGTAATTTATGGATGGCCCCTTAACGTAGCTTTTAAAAACATTTTTAGGTATGATTTGCATGTAGGATAATTTATTTGTAAGAAAAATTGTGACGAATTAAGATCCAAGTACAATAGAAGGGTCTGGGGGTCCTTCCTCTCCAGAAGATTTTGTGAAATTTGATCCTTAAAACAGTTTTTTTAACTCGTTTTAGGTAAATCATTGTCCAAATTTTGGACATTCGTTTTTAGGTAGGATTTTAATTTTAACGAACTTACTATAAAAATTGACAAAAATAAAGTTTCAAGTACAATAGGGGGTTTTGGGGGTCCTCCCCCAAAAGAATTTCGGAAATTTGACCCTAAATAACATGGTTTTAACTTGTTTTGTTATACGTAGTCCGATTTTCCAGGGGAGAGGCAGGGCCCCCTCGCCCCTTTGATATACACCCTGGATACATGGAATATTTTGTTTACCAATTATATTTTATCATTGGATACAATGTAAATCTTTATTTTAAATTTCTGAATATTAATGCTACACTCTTAAAACGACAGTCTCAAAACTGAGTAAATAAGTACTCAAACGGGCTCCGATCCAAAAATACTCAAATTTGAGAACGTGAATGTACTCATTTCTGAAAACATGGGTACTCAAAAATGAAACATCTTAAGCTTGAACTCAAAAATGAGCTCATGATGTTTCATTTTTGAGTATATTCATGTTCTCAAATTTGAGTATTTTTGGATCGGAGCCCGTTTGAGTACTTTCTTACTCAGTATTGAGACTGTCGTTTTAAGAGTGTATCACTTTTTAATCATTATGCCGGAGATGCATGAACAAAGGATTCATACGGAAATCTATACATCTGTAAATTTTGTTTTCCTTAAAGTTACTTCTTTTGAAATCAAGAGCTGTTTTGGGGGGCTGTTAGACCATACGTCAGAGATACATATCGAAATTTATTTACACATGAGCCCAAAATCATTCCTTATCCCCTCCCATGCCATAGGATCAATGTTAGCTTTTTAAACATTTTTGGCAGAATTTGCATCGTAAAGAACTTAATATAAGAAACGTTTTGTGTAATTAAGTTCCAAATGCTATTAAGGGGGGGGGTTGGAAATTTGATTCTACTAAAAACAGGTTTTCCCTTGGTTTTGGTGAACTTTATAAAAAAAGGTGCTGAGTAATCAATTTGAGAGATGGGGGAATGGGGTTCCTTGGTGTGCTACTATTCAGCGCGGGCGTTTCAGCGGCAGAAATAAAATGAAAGTAAATAGAACTGTCATAATTCTTCTAAAAATTAGAAGAAGAAAAATTTGGTGTCGAAACGGGAACGGCGCCCAAACGGCCAGCGCCAAACCGTCCCATCCTGTGGGTTCTTCCCCAAGAAAAGTTTTGGAAATTTGACCCTAAAAACAGGGTTTTAACTTGTTTTGGTAAACCAAAAAAGACCTGAAAAAGGCAAAAACCAGCAGACCTTACCAACATCTTACAGAAAGTTATTTATAACATTTCAGAGAAAAGCAAATTAGAAATTATCAAAAAATGTATTTATTTCAAATTTCTTCGCGGAGCCCCTGGAAATGCTTGGCGGAGCCCTAAGGGCTCCGCGGAGCACAGTTTGAGAACCGATGGTCTAGCACAGCGGTTCTCAAACTGTGCTCCGCGGAGCCCTTAGGGCTCCGCCAAACATTTCCAGGGGCTCCGCGAAGAAATTTGAAATAAATACATTTTTTGATAATTTCTAATTTGCGTTGCTCTGAAATGTTATATAAATAACTTTCTGCAAGGTGTTAAGAACTTACTTTTGCTCCTTCCTACCCAAATTTTTTAGAACTCTAAATAACCCTTAAATTTAAGTGATATGGTGGGGAGCTTACAAAGAAGTGAGCCAAAACAAGCTAAAACCATGTTATTTAGGGTCAAATTTTCGAAATTCTTCTGGGGGAGAGCCCCCAGACCCCCCTATTGTACTTAAAACTTTATGACTGTCAATTTTTTATAATACATTCGTTAAAATTAAAATGCTACCTAAAATTGAATGGCCAAAATTTGGACTATGATAATATGATATACCTAAAACAAATATAAAAAACTGTTTTTTTGAGGATTGTATTTCACGAAAAATTCTCCCAGACTCCCCTAATCATAATTGGAACTTAATTAATCACAATTTTCCTTACATTAAATTATCTTAGATGCAAATTATACTTAAATGTTTTAAAAAGCTGCATTAAACCTGTTAAATATGCATGGGAGGGGCTGTGGAATAATTTTGGAACCCTATTGAAGTAAATTTCTATATACGCTACTGAATTTATACTTTTATTTCTTGTAGCAATGGTTTTTATGGAATTTGCTTTTTGTACCTTGAAAAATTAATCTTCAGAAAAGGGCTCCTTGAAGAATTTGTATCTTGAAAAGGGCTCCGCGACATAAAAAGTTTGGGAACCCCTGGTCTAGCACATCTTTAATGGTTTCGCAAATACAACTCTGAATTGCGTAGTGAATGGGTTTAATTTTTCAAAGATTATATTGGGCTGCACGGAGGGAAATGGTCTATGCGACCCATTCCTCAACGTAATTAAAAAAATTCACAGCAAAGGGCTCAAATAAGAGCATAGCACAGCATAAATGATATGGTAAATGATTAAATCCTAAAAATCAAACTTTTTTCACACGTTGCTATGAGTAAGCGAATTTGAACCCATTTCCATGAGAGGAATTACCATGTGAATCTTTAGTGCAAGGCCTAAATAAGAGCATATAGCACCAAACAAATAATATGGTAAATGATTAAATCCTAAAAATCAAAATTTTTCACACGTTGCTAATAGTAAGATAATTTGTGCCCCTTTCTGTGAAGAATGAGCAAGTAAAACACCCAAAACACCATGTATATGAATGTTGCATAATTTCTTATATCTGGATAACTCGACCAAAAACTATTACTTTAACACCCTTATAAGTATACCGTGTTACTTTTTCCCCACTCCCTCATGTTTCCAACTTGTGCTTTGTCACTTATGTGTATGGCTTTCTACCCTGTTATTGTCAGTACACTCAAACCTGTTTTTGTGCGAACCTTTTATGTGCGATTTGTTTATTTGTGCGATGTATGAAAATTTCAAATTGGAAAAAAAATCTTGCATAGTACCTATCTGGCTACCGAGACATACATGGGTCTCATGAAACAACAGTCGTCGCCAACTACATGGTAAGTGAAAAAAGTCTACGGTAGGTATAGAAACGGTTTCTCAATTCAGCTGTAGGGTGGGGATTGCGTTACAGTCCGAACATAAAGAGCTTTTCAATTCAGCTATGCTGAGGGATTTTCGCTACGGTCCTACGGGAAACTTTTTTTATGCGGTCCTTATTTACCGCATAAAAAAAGGATTTTTTAAATGTGCTGCAAAAACAATTTTTATAGCTACTCACGAAGTTTGGTGAGAATTTTTTTATGCGATTTTTTTGTGCAGTCCCTTTTCCTCGCACAAAAACAGGTTTGACTGCATTCACTAATAATGGTCACAACATTTGTACAACACAAAAATTGGGTTTGACTATTCTGTGCAAAAAGTTTTTTCAAGTTCAAAGTTTTTTGACTCAAAAGACCGTCGCTGTGAAAATACCACCTACCAGGGCCGTGTTGTGGAAAAATCGCGTCCGGGGCGGATGACTTTTTTGGCACCCCCCTTCCAATACAAAAATAATTTTGATTGCCAAAAACTGTTCGGGCACAAATTTGGCGCCCCCCTGAACACGCTCATCGTGGTTCCGTTCGAAAGTATTGAATAATCTACGAAGTCCAATGCTAAAATAATTTTAAATTGCAAAATAGTAAAATAATAAATTGCAAAAAAAAGTTTGGGCACAAATTTGGCGCCCCTCTTGAATACCTGAATACGACGCCCGGGGCGGGCACACCCTTGGCCTCCCTTAACACGGCCCTGCCACCTACAGCTGTCCATGGTTAAATAACTATGAATTGTTTCTGCAAAACAATCGTGGGTGTAGTCTATTTACCGCACTCAAGTGTTTACAAATTGTGCTTTGCAACTGATGTGTATGGTTCTCTACCTTCAATATTTCTATGTTTTCCATAAATAAAGAGCTGCACATTAAGAAGGAACACTCATATTTTTTATTGCAGTGTCCTGTAGACAATTTAGTCAACAACCAACCCAAATACTGAACTACTGCATAACAGCTAAGAATTTATTTCTAAAGTAGAGGCTCTGGTTACACTGGGATCTCAAGATTCTTCTCTTCCCCTGCTGTCATGCTTGACTTTTCAAGTGTCATTTCAGTAGTGGTCATCACTCCTTAATTAATAGACAGACAGAATAGGTTTTTTTTGCTTGAAGTTGGACGTTGTGTATTTGTTGTAAACACTTTAATACAGCGATTGCACCACTGCCGTACCCCGGAAAAAGCCAAGCATAGTTACCATAAGCTAAAAGGGGCTTTTTTGATGGCATTTAGTGATTCATGCTTGCGAAGGCAGGGAAATTTTAATTCGGCTTATATAATTAACCTTGGCTTATACCTTTAATTCGGCTTATAAAGTTACAATAAATTTTTCATAGTACAATTGGCACTTACGTGTTATACTGTCAACTGTTCAGTGACTGTCAAATTCAGCTGGACGGCTATAGCACAAACAATATCAGATTCAGCGGCAAGCTGGGGCATAGCCAGAGTGGGGGATTGATATATCCCTCCTCAAAACTTAAAAGTTTTCCTTTTTGACCATAGAAAACTAATGAATTACCCCCATATCCCCCTCGGATATACCAATATCCCCTTCCGAAATTTTTTTCTGGCTATGCCACTGGGAGAACAGTTGACGGGATAATATGCAAGAACATAAAATCATACTTTTGTCTATGCCACTGGGAGAACAGTTGACGGGATAATATGTAAGAACATAAAATCATACTTTTGTCTACGCGGATATATACAGTACATACCTTAAAACTCAATATGTAAATAAACTGTATAATAAACTATTCCTTAACAATTTCAAACGGCGGATGCTATCGGCGAACAACAAATGCGTGTTGCCGACACTTCGATCGCGATCAAAATTAATGTGCTATTTCAACGCCTAAAAATGTTTCATCCTGACAAATTTTACAACTAAAAACATTAAAAAATAAACATTTTATAGTCTTAACACTTTAAACCAGCAAATATCGGCCAGCGGCGTTAAAATTTAGGAGGATCAAAATCAAAACAAACTACGCGTTTTGTAAACAAACTGATCGTTGCCAACGGCGGAAAGAGAAATAACAGCTTTTTTGCAATTACGTTAGAGTATTATATATATATAGACAATCTAAATAAGGATAACTTTTACAAAAAAATGTGATTTGTCTCTGAGTATTGAACTAAAATAATCAATCCATGGTTTACGAGGAGCATTGCTATTGTTATTGGGCACTGTATATTTGGACGGCTTTTTTCAACTAAACTCTACTCTAATTTCCAAGGCTAGGCTACAGCTCGGCGTTTCATTGGTTCAATCACTAAGCGCCGAGACTGCTACGTAATCACGAGACCTACAGCGCATGCGCCACTGGCCGTTTTGGCCGTCCAAATATACACTTCGTTGTTATTGTTACTGATCCCCTGAAATGATTTAAGAAGAACAGAAAAAATCCATGAGTCCATGGACATCCAGGAAATCTAAATATAGCAAAGACTAAGAGCATTTCAAGGCTTTCCATCTCTTTACCGTAGTAACGGAGAAAATGGAGTAAATGGAGAAAAAATCTATACAGGGTGTCCCATAAATATTGAGTCACACTTCCAGGGGGGATAGTAGACACCTAGACGAGTCAGAATCACATAGGATGTGGGGGTCCCAGACCAAATCCCATGGAGTCAGTGGCGGATCTACGGAGGGGGCTTTCGGGCTGAAGCCCCCCCCCAAAACGTCTAATATTTTACTAAGTTTGTCAAAACGCAAAAAATTATATCCGAAATTCAGATGAGGCGTACCAAAACGAGTTGATAAAGTGGGGGTTTTGACTTAAATTTCCAAAAATTTTCTGGGGGAGAACCCCCAGACCCCCCTTTTAGTGGTTTCAGTAGGGTAATTCACAGCCTTTTCCGTATTACCATTAACAAGAAGATTCAATTGGATTGTGAAAATTCTTAGCCCCCCCAAAACCAAATCCTGGATCCGCCACTGCATGGAGTTAAAAATGGAGCGACACCCCAAAAAAAATTATTGAAAAATTCAATTTGTAGAAGAACTACTATTGGTAAAAATTTAAATATGGTCTCAAAAATTGTGGTTTTATATGATCATCTTTAAAATTATCTCAAGAGTCTTCACTTTAAAATTTGTTTTATTATGAAAAAAGTTAAAAAACCACAAAAAAATGTGAAAATTCTGCCAAAACCTGATTTTGTATTTCGAAATCCTTTCTTTTGATTTTATAATCTGAAAGATCATAGTTGTAAACCCTTAAATCCAAAGTTTCACGTAAAAACCACCAATATTAAACGCTCGAGATCCTGTTTAAGTTCGTTTTCTGCGTGCGCTAACTGGTTTCCTATAGCCGTTTCCAAAACGGCAGTTTGCGGACCAAAAAACGGACTTAAACCATGCTTTAACAGGCTCTCAAGCATTCAATATTGATGGTTTTTACGTGACACTTTGGACTTATGGGTTTTCAACTATGATCTTTCAGATTATCTCTCTATTCTAAAAAAAAGTTTTTGGTGAACGGTTTCCAGGGAAAGGCTTTTTAATTACTGATCCGTATAACACATATTTGGTATCAAACTGTCCGGATTCTTTTGAGGATGTGCAAAGTGTCTTTAGAATTTCTAAAAAAAAAATCTCAATTTTAAAATAATTCCATTTTTTTAGATTACGGATAAGGTTGCAGTTATAAAGCAAGAAACTATGAATTTCAAAAAAAAATTGAAAACATATTTCACTGGTTTTTAATATTCAAATAAATTAAATAATCATCTTTCTATTTATAACACGAATTTAAAAAATATATTTTGGGTTATTTTTAACAATATTTATATTTCTGTTGTTTAAACGGTTTTAATTATATTTAAAACTTATGTATAAATAATTTATCTTTTATTTTTTAAATAACAAATTAATATTTTTACATTTATCTTTGTCGTTGTGGCAACCTAATCATTACCATATTTACAACAAAATATAAACTCGCTTTCGCGAATTTTGAACTTTTGCATTTATTTTTTACAATTATTATTATTTTTATATTCTTTTGCAAGTATGTTTTTTAAGGTAGTAAAACGTGACACCTTATTTCATAATGCCAAAACGCAAACAACTAGATAACACGGGGGACTGTTTTAGAAATTAAGATAAAAATCGAAAATGTTTGAAGTCTAAACATTCGTGTCATTGCTATGAAACTGACACAACTTCGACGTTTGTTTGTTCTCATGAAGATAAAATTCTAAATTTTCGTGATGTTTACGGTAATTACTACATTTTTCACAGCCAATCGATGAAAATAGTTACAAATTTTAAGAAAGTTAAATTTATTCCTGAGATGTTTCAGTGCTTCTTAATGGATCTGTGAAAAAAACATTACCTTGGAGAAATGGTAAAGGAATGTTACACATTGCTCTGTTGTTAATTTTCTTGGAATTATAAGGCGACCCGCCAATTCATGTTACCATAAAGGAACTGTTAAATTTCCGCTACTGAATGTATATCCACCATTTTCGAAAGAATACCCCGGAGAAGTACTAACCCTGTTTTAAGAATGTTTTATAAAGTGAGTAAGTGCAGTGAGCAGGGTTTTGTGAGGAATTGCGCTGCGTCAGCAGTTAACGGGGGTTGGCGAGCGATAGCGAGCAGGGGGCGGTAGCTCCCTAGTTAAATCAAAAGAAAATATTTCGAAATACAAAATAAAGTTTTGGCAGAGTTTTCACATTTTTTTGTAGTTTTTAAACTTTTATGGAATAAAAAAAATTTTAAACTGAAAACTTTTAAGATAATTTTAAAGATCATATTAAACCACAATTCTGGGACCATAATTAAATTTTTATCAAGAGTAGTTCTTCTACAAATTGAATTTTTCAATAATTTTTTTGGGGTGTCGCACCATTTTTAACTCCCTGGGATTTGATCTGGGACCCCCAAATCCTATGTGATTCTGACTCGTCTACCATGTTACTAAGCAAATAATTACATTTACTGGACTATAAAAACTAGAATGCAATATACGAGTGTAAGGGCCATATTCAGATCTTCGCCGACGGCGAAAAAGTTCAGCTAAATAGTTGAGGCGATTTCGAAATATCTATTTCGCCTTGAACTTTTTCACCGTATTCAGATCTTCTTCCGACAGGACGCGGAAATCTCGGAGATTCAGCTCATTGGTTAGTTGTGTTGTTGACGTGAAACGCTTAGCGACCAATAAAATCCCTCTCTAAAAAGGCGGGAAAACATCACTGATGCATTCACATGCTTCCAAAAGTGTAAACAAACTCAATCTGCACTGCAAGTCGCTTGTTTGTGTTGTTTGAGTGAACTAGAAACCAAGCTGAAGCTTTTAGCTGAGCGCACATATTAAAGAGTTGATAAAAACAATAAAAGAAAAAGAAAATATTTCATCTTTTCTTATTTCTACAAGCTTTGCACCTTTTAAAGGAGCGTAACCAAGTAATTCTTGTAACTCATAACAGTAATGCTTCATTTCATTTCCCAAATTTAATTCCAAGTATGTTTTGGAAATTCATTCTTGCATGATTTTGAAAGAATGGTTATGAAAAAGAGAGATAATAGCTGGGGTAGAAAACAAAAATTCAATAGAAAAAAGTTATTTCATAAAGTATGATTACATGGAAATATCTTTTCATCAAAGGAATTAATTACTCATTAAATTCAATATAATACAAGATGTTAGGAAGTAGGAACTATAATTCATAATTCTGGTTGATATGAGTTTAGTATAATACTCTCCTTATTGGTACAGTAAACTAATCCTTAATTATCATTTCCCAATTTTAGCTGCACTTTTTAAATCTATAAACTGAAACTTTGCAAGCTTATAAAACAAAATAAAGAAGTACTTATACTATTTTCATTTCTACACAATATTTGAAAGTTCCCTTTTTTATTTTTACGATAGATTCAATAAAAGTTTAGGAATTTTGTATTAAATATTCTTCAACTTATTATATTTTAAACTGCATACTTAATTTGTTGGAGAATTTTCCGCTCAATGGAGCAAAAATTATTTTTTTACAGTTAAATGTGTGAACTATTGCAGTTACTCTGTATTAAATTGAAATTTATAAATACATTATGTAAGAAAGAATGAGGCAGATTTTACAAACAAATTTTTATTACTCCAGTTAGACTAAAGTGTAACTTGTGATAATTTCAAAGTATACTTATTATATGAATTAAATCTTAAAAATATAAAAACTCCTCTAATCACAAAAAATATTATTTATTATCAACAAAAAAAGTAAGCACTACACCAATTAGTTCCAACATTTATACAACCCTTTTCTCAATAATGATTATGTTTGGTTAATAGAGTATGGATTGTCACTGTTCACAGGAGGAAATTTTTTTTCATAAATTATCAAATACAATTTAACTATACCTCAAAACAATTTAAATGAATAATTGATTAATTTCCATTACTATTTATCAAATATTTTTTAAAAGATAACTTTCAGTTTATATAGAAGTTTCATCCTTTTAAACTTTTATAATTTTCCCTTTTCAATACTTCTTTCTGGATTCACAGAAAACAGCATTTTAGTTGAACTGGAAAAAAATTATATTTGCATGTAAACATAAAATGAAAATATTAATTACTTACAAGAAAAAATTATTTAACAGCATAATTGATTGTTATTTAATTATATTTAAAAGTTTATATTCGCATTCAATGATTTTTATCTTGGTGTAATCTTCTTAATTTAATTAATACTATCCTAAAATTAAAAAACACTTTTTTGCTGAAGGAAGCTAGTTTAATGGAAAGCGATAGAATAAGAATTCTTTAAATATGTGATATTCCAATGCAAAAAAATGCTATAAGCTGTACATAAAAAAAATCAAGAATTACAAGTAATAACTAATGTATTCTGTGCAAAAATGATATCTTTCATGAATTTAAAACACAAACTATTTCTTATATTATTACAACTGAAATAAACATTTAAATATATCTATTTTAAAGCTTTCCATTTATAACTTTCTCTGAATAAAAAAAAGTACTGAACACATCCACCTTCTTAATTCAAATCTTGAATTGGACTTCCGAGTCTATTCAGAATTCTTAATCTTAAAATATAACAATTCAAAAAGAAATTTGCCACGTCGATTTGTGTAACATTAAAAACATTATAAATTATTCCATTTTATACTAAATGAACATTTTTATCCTATTAAGATTAGTAATAGTTGAAGCTATGTTTCTAATATTTGATACCAAAACAAACTTGGCGATATTTAACGGAACATAACCTAATTGATCCGAAATATTGAATACACAAACATTTACCAATTCTGAAAGATTCCATAATGAGAAAATTAAATAAAAAAACGATTTACATACCTCAAATTTTTCTTTGTTATCGGGAGTAATCTGAAGCAGGGCAAGGAGTGTTGGTTTGGCATGGTCGACTCTTATCTCAGCTGTGCCATTTTTCTTCTGTGCTCTCTCATTCTTGTTAAATTTATCAAATATTTTAATATATCAATCCAGACATTAATGACTCTACATCTTACTAATCAAAGCATGCAAATTTCCCTAAAGATGGACGCCCGATTTTTGTTACGAAGTACAACCAAATGAAGAATGTAAAAAAACTTGTTTCCAAGGTTTCAGCGCAGTTTCAGCCAATGAGAGAAGAGAAAGTCGGTAATTTCGCCGTCAGCGATTTCGAAATAGTGAGTCGAGAAAAAGTCAATCTAAATAACGTTTCAACTATTTAGCTCAACTTTTTCGCCGTCGGCGAAGATCTGAATATGGCCCTAAATTTAAAATTAGATCCCCAAGGTTTGTAGAATATAAGGTTGGCTCTTCCTATTGTTCTGAAAGAATCTCGTGACGTCTCGTTTTCGGTCCCAGTGACGTCATCATCCACGCCTTCTTACTGTTTGAAAAACCAATCACTTTCACATTGAGGTAGAGTTAGGGAAAGATGTGGAAAGATACAAGTAAAATGGGGATTTTATTATTAAGAGGAAGGATATTTGATTGCTTGCTTGGTTACAAATCGGCTATAATTTTTTTCAAAACCTTTTCTGAACCAAGAACTTATTAATATCCTTTTCTGCGTCCCTTTTTCTAAACATTATTTTAAAAAACACCATTAATTTCAAACCATGGTTCTCAAATATTAGATCTTCGGAAATAAAAACAAGTTTTCAAAGTGATGATTGTTTCGACAAAATGCTTACTTTTAATATTTTATTCCTTATTTTTCATAAAGACCTCTTAACCTTTATAAATATTATTTGCTACCAAAAATACAGAGAAGAAGATGACTCTCCAATCTACATTTCCCTTTTTACAGAAAATTTTCTGCATGAAACCTGATTGGCTAGTGGATGCTTAAGAACGTCATCGAGACAACCTCTTTCGCTACCAGTGACGTCACCTGTAGCATCCCCCCCTGTAGTCACCTTTAGCAAGTAATGCCCCCCCCCTGTAAAATACCGTAAAATAGAAAGAAACCTACCTTCCAGCGTTATATTAGCTGAAAATTGTTGTTTTTCTGAGTAAAAACTTGCACTAAAACTATATCTTAAAAACTAAAAACCTTGAGTTGAAACGCATATTTTTGATCAATGCTTTTCTTAACTTGCTGTACTGAAGATTTTTATATCACTTTGTGATATCATGACTGCATCCATCATATCGAAAAATAACATAAGAGTGGTATATACAGAGTGTATCTGAAATGGTGCAACAAACTTTCAGGGATGATAGTACTCATCAAGACGAACAAGAATCGGTATAGAAAGGGGTCCCAGACTAAATCCCAGGGAGTTAAAAATGGAGCGACACTCCAAAAAAATCATTGAAAAATTCAATTAGTAGAAAAACTACTATTAGTAAAAACTTAATTATGGTTTCAAAAATTTTGGTTTAATATGATCTTTAAAATTACCTCAAAAGTCTTCACTTTAAAAATTTTTTTATTATAAAAAAAGTTAAAAAGCACAAAAAAGTGTGAAAACTCTGCCAAAACCTTATTTTGTATTTTGAAATCCTTTCTTTTGATTTTATAATCTGAAAGATCATAGTTGTAAACCCTTAAATCCAAAGGTTTCACGTAAATACAATCAATGTTAAACGCTTGAGATCCTGTTAAAGTTTGTTTTTTGCGTGCGCTAACAGCTGTTCTGGAAACAGCTCTAGAAAAGTGCTTGCGCACCCAAAAAACAAATTTTAACAGGATCTCAAGCGTTTAATATTGATTGTATTCACGTGAAACTTTCAACTTACATTACGTGAAACTTTACTTTACGTGACATTTTGGACTTAAGGGTTTTCAACTATGATCTTTCAGATTATCAAATCAAAAGAAAGGATTTTGAAATACAAAATAAGGTTTTGGCAAGTTTTCACACTTTTTTGTGTTTTTTAACTATTTTCATAATAAAACAAATTTTAAAGTGAAGACTTTTGAGGTAATTTTAAAGATCATATTAAACCACAATTTTTGAGACCATAATTAAGTTTTTACCAATAGTAGTTCTTCTACAAATTGTTTTTCAATGATTTTTTTTGGGGTGTCGCTCCATTTTTAACTCCCTGGGATTTGGTCAGGGACCCCTCTTTCTATACCGATTCTTGTTCGTCTTGATGAGTACTATCATCCCTGAAAGTTTGTTGCACCATTTCAGATACACCCTGTATAGATGACTATTTTTCTGCATAAAAATTAATTAAGATATATTTTTGAAGTAGGCACTTTTATAGTAAATAAAAAATTCTCCCCCCTTTTATTTTAAAATAAATATTTTAAAAAACATATTTCAGTTTACATACTTCAGTTTATTTGTCCTCACTTGTTTTACATTTTTTCAATCATTTTGAATGTGTTATTTTGAATTACCATAATAATATATAACATATAAGGGCATTATTAAAGGATTTGTAAAATCATACCAAGGCATTGGGAATTAAGTTTCTTTATTCATAAATTAGTTTCACCAAGTAATAATAATGTTTCATGTTATTACGTCGTGTTATTTATTCTGAGAAAAAAATGTTTTATAAAACAAGAATTCTCAAAATTTTTTATTCAGGTTTGAATGTTTTACTTCACGATTCAAAATTAGGTGTTCTTTGATTTACCGTAAAAAAAGGAAAATTTGAATGGTCTTGTTATCATAAAAGTTCCATTTGAATTGCACATTAGAATATTCATAAAAAATTATCAGAAAAATGAAAACAATATTGACTTTAACAGTTTCTAAAAGTATAGAAACTCCAACTGAAGAAACAAAATAGTTGCATGAATTTATTAGTGTATACTACTGTAATGGAATCTGACACTCTTAATAACTTTTTTTTGTAACTTCAGCATTCTATCTAGAGATTTCTTTTTAATAGCAAAAAGTTATTTCTATTTTCTGTTAGCTGTTTCAAAATCTCATCAAAACTGGTATAACATTTTTGATATTTTCAATCTATTTGAAACTGAAGTGTGTCTAGACTAGTGATGGGCAGGTATCAATACCAAATACTTAAGTACTCGATACCTATAGGTATCGAGTGTATTCGATACCCACAAAAGTATCGATACTTTATTGACATATTTCGTTTTAAATTTTTCAATGAAGTAATCTTTATAATACCTACTGTAGATCAAACGCAGCCTGTTTCCGTTTTCATTTTGCAACGCTCAAACCCAAGTCGTTATCATCCGCGAGAGAAATTTGACGCGGCTAGGTTTTTCCCCCGCCAAATCCTTCGCCTCTATCTACCTCCAGGCCCGTAGCTACGGGGCTTTTTGATGGATCGCTTTCAGTTTTTTGAATATTAGTCTGATTATGGATAGGCCCTAAAAAAATTGTCCCTTCAGGTTCATTTCCCGACATTGAAAAAAAAGTAATCGATACCTAAAAGTACTCGATACCTATAAGTATTCGATACCAAAGTATTCGATACCTATAAGTATTCGATACCAAAGTATTCGATACCTAAAATTATCGATTTTGCCCATCACTAGTCTAGACGAGTCATAAAGTGGGTTGATGCTTAGTTATAACATATTAAAAGGGTTTTACACGTCAATGTGTTTCTTCTTAATTGACTAACCCCGAAACTTAAAAGAAAACCTTGTCTAAATTCATAAGCACTAGCTTAATGTGTGTGAGGGATGTTAAATACAATTTTTTTAAATGTAAGTTATTCGTCTATAGTGGGTTTTCTAACTTCACGAAAATGGGTTTCGCGTGCTTTTTCGTGATTATGCTTAGTGAAAATAGCCATTTTGTTCCTTAGAATCTTTAGTTTACGAATCACGATGGTGGACACTTCGGGTCTGCGCCAGGGGATGGTGAGAGGCGCAGAAGCGGAAAATCGACGAGTTTCAATTTTGTGTTGTTTGGAGTCAAAATGGTTTCTTTTACTTTTTTAATTTGCTCAAATGCTCCATAATACGAGACAGGCAAGGGAGGACTAACGGGACATAGAGTTTGGAAAGGATCAGCTCACTCCAGTAGAAGGGGTGGAAGGATAAAGTGGAACGTAAAAATTTGTAAGCCTATTTTCTCTGAGGCGCAGGCTTATAGTCGTCCATTAACGTAATGAAAGGTGCCATTCTTTTCCTTATTTTCAGGCGAGAAAGAATTGCGATAGTAGAAATCTGGCAAAGCTTACTAGGGGTAGGGAGAGGGGCAGGAAAAAATTACGAAAATCAGCAATATCTCCTGAAAATAATTTCTTTTCTGCACCAACTGCAGTTGAATGTTTTGTAAATTGACACCAAAAATGGTTAAAATGCATTAAACCGATTTTCGAACGATTCTTCTACTTAAAATAGGGCCTGAAAGGTGTAGAAAAAATAAGGGGAAATTCTCAACTTTTAAGTCTTTCAAAAACTTATTTTTCCTTGTGAGGAAGCACTAATTTCAGGCTAATTTTTCCCTTTATACACTTAAGAATACGAAATACCATTGTAGATATCTGGGACCTGCGATTAAGGAGGGGGACAGGGGCAGAAAAAAATATTCCTGTTTTTATACTCTTCGTGAGAGTAAAATTCAAAATTTTCTACTTTTAGTAGATTCATAAGTGGTGCAAATAAAGAAGATAGATACCTGACATGTCTAACAGCCCGTTAGAAAAGAGTTCCTCCCATTGGAAGGTGAAATGGAAGGGTTAAGCGGAACATAAGGAATTATATGGGATATTTGGAAAAAAATTGTGTCTATTTTAGTGAAATAATGTAGAAATCTATTTGAGCAGGTTCTATGTAATCTGTAGAACTGGAAATGCGACAATAAGTAACTTTCATTCTCGACCGAGGATAATAATTGGGGCAGAAAAAAAGTTAAAATTATACTTTACTGAGAAAAATAGTAATTATCCAGTTTAGAAGGTTTTATGGACTGAAATTTTTGATTGGGGTCACTCAAAGTGGTCTATCCTGAGAAGCATAAACTCATCTTTGGGGGTTGAATGGATGAAATGGAATACAAATTCGATTTTTTGCCAAATGGCGTGAAACTGCATGAAAGAGAGTGATAATAATCAAGTCAATTTATCTTTCCAACTCTCTCGAATGGGTTACCCGACAATGAAATTTGGGAATCAAGACAAGGGTCCGTGTTCGGCGCAGAAAAATTTTATACATTAAATTTTAGTTTGTATAATTGTGTCTAAATAAGAAAAAATATCCCTAAAATAAGAAATTTCATAGCAGATATGAAGGAGCCCCATGTTAAAACTGTTTCTTGGAGGGTAAGAGGATAAAATAGAATATTAGGGGGTATTACATTTTACTATTTTACTAAAAAGTGAGTATTTCTCGCAAAAATTGCATTAAAAGGATTCGATTTTCCAATTTTACTCCATGGAATATGATACGTTTAAGATAAATCTGTAGTATTAGGCAGGGGAAGGTTAGTTGGGCAAAAAAACCCTGTAATTATTACAAATTTAAGACATTTAATTATCTCTCTATTCTAAAAAAAAGTTTTTGTAAATGGTTTCCAGAGAAAGGCTTTTTAATTACTGATCCGTATAACATGTTTTTGGTATCAAACTGTTCGGATTCTTTTGAGGATGTGCAAAGTGACTTTAGAATTTCTAAAAAAATTCTCAATTCTAAGATATTTCCATTTTTCTGGATTACGGATAAGGTTGCAGTTAACAGCAAGAAACTGTCGTACAATTTATTATACCTCCAATCACAATGACCAACCGACGCTATTCATTAACGATGAAAATAATTCCTTTCACGTCTTGAAAATGCGCTTCAAAATATGTACTTTCTAAATAAAATATTTTTAAAAGACTGATAAGAGTTTTCCAGAAACTCACAGATCTACTATTCAAGTATATTAGAATTTCACACACCAAAATTTATTGTTTGTAAACATTGAGTGCAATGTAGATTTTGTCTCTTATCATTTTTAATAGCTTAAATAGTATTGTTTAAAAAGTCTGTTTTAAAACTAAAACTTGAATGATAAAACACTAGATATTTTGACGAGTTACTAGGTACTATATTAAATTTAACAGATTCATTGCTGAACGTTTTTGCAAATATTGAATAACAATAGAACGAGCAGACTTGATGGATATTTTCAAGGAAAACGTGTTGATTAAATTATTGATAATTTAACCAATAAATATTCTAATTTTTAAGAGAGTGTGCTTCAAGAAAGTTGGTTGAAGTTTTTTCTACTAATTGTTATAACGAATGTTTTATAAATAAATAATTTTAGTGAGCAGGGTTTTGTGGGGATTGCGAAGCGATCCGAAAGGCCCTTCGTCAGCAGTTAACGGGGGTTGGCGAGCGATAGCGAGCAGGGGGCGGTAGCTCCCTAGTTTCTCAAAAAATTAGAATATTATAAAGTTTTTTTGTCTTAATTTTGTAATAATTACAAGTTTTTTTTGCCCAACTAACCTTCCCCTGCCTAATACTACAGATTTATCTTATACGTATCATATTCCATGGAGTAAAATTGGAAAATCGAATCCTTTTAATGAAATTTTTGCGAGAAATACTCACTTTTTAGTAAAATAGTAAAATGTAATACCCCCTAATATTCTATTTTATCCTCTTACCCTCCAAGAAACAGTTTTAACATGGTTCTCCTTCATATCTGCTATGAAATTTCTTATTTTAGGGATATTTTATCTTATTTAGACACAATTATACAAACTAAAATTTAATGTTTACAATTTTTCTGTGCCGACCACGGACCCTTGTCTTGATTCCCAAATTTCATTGTCGAGTAACCCATTCGAGAGAAATGGAGAGATAAATTGATTTGTTTATTATCACTCTCTTTCAAGCAATTTCACGCCATTTGGAAAAAAATCGAATTTGTATTCCATTTCATCCATTCAACCCCCAAAGATTAGTTTATGCTTCTCAGGATAGACCACCTTGAGTGACCCCAATCAAAAATTTCAGTCCATAAAACCTTTTAAACTGGATAATTACTATTTTTCTCAGTAAAGTATAATTTTAACTTTTTTTCTGCCCCAATTATTATCCTCGGTCGAGAATGAAAGTTACTTATTGTCGCATTTCCAGTTCTACAGATTACATAGAACCCGCTCAAATAGATTTCTACATTATTTCACTAAAATAGACACAATTTTTTTCCAAATATCCCATATAATTCCTTATGTTCCGCTTAACCCTTCCATTTCACCTTCCAATGGGAGGAACTCATTTCTAACGGGCTCTTAGACATGTCAGGTATCTATCTTCTTTATTTGCACCACTTATGAATCTACTAAAAGTAGAAAATTTTGAATTTTACTCTCACGAAGAGTATAAAAACAGGAATATTTTTTTCTGCCCCTGTCCCCCTCCTTAATCGCAGGTCCCAGATATCTACAATGGTATTTCGTATTCTTAAGTGTATAAAGGGAAAAATTAGCCTGAAATTAGTGCTTCCTCACAAGGAAAAATAAGTTTTTGAAAGACTTAAAAGTTGAGAATTTCCCCTTATTTTTTTCTACACCTTTCAGGCCCTATTTTAAGTAGAAGAATCGTTCGAAAATCGGTTTAATGCATTTTACCCATTTTTGGTGTCAATTTACAAAACATTCAACTGCAGTTGGTGCAGAAAAGAAATTATTTTCAGGAGATATTGCTGATTTTCGTAATTTTTTCCTGCCCCTCTCCCTACCCCTAGTAAGCTTTGCCAGATTTCTACTATCGCAATTTTTTCTCGCCTGAAAATAAGGAAAAGAATGGCACCTTTCATTACGTTAATGGATGACTATAAGCCTGCGCCTCAGAGAAAATAGGCTTACAAATTTTTACGTTCCACTTTATCCTTCCACCCCTTCTACTGGAGTGAGCTGATCCTTTCCAAACTCTATGTCCCGTTAGTCCTCCCTTGCCTCTCTCGTATTATGGAGCATTTGAGCAAATTAAAAAAGTAAAAGGAACCATTTTGACTCCAAACAACACAAAATTGAAACTTGTCGATTTTCCACTTCTGCGCCTCTCACCATCCCCTGGCGCAGACCCGAAGTGTCCACCATCGCGATTCGTAAACTACAGATTTTAAGGAACAAAATGGCTATTTTCACTAAGCATAATCACGAAAAAGCACGCGAAATCAAGTTAGAAAACCCCCTAATTTGTATGAGAGAGATTCAATATAATCCCAATTCTTAAATTTTATGCTTTCGATAATTTACAAAAAAACTACCTAATGTAACATGAAATATCAACAGTATTGTGGTAGAGATATTGTAATTATAAAGCACCTCCAAAATCTTCTCAAGAATAGCAAAATCAGTCTAAATAAAAGAAAACTCAGCCAAAATATGGATTAATAAGGCCAAAATACGTGGCCTCTGAAGGATTATTTGGAACTAACATCATTCTTCTATTTCTAAACCCCGCATTTTATAATCAGTTGAAAGAGATCAAACTTCGCAGCTGATTTGTCTTACTCGCATACTAGTCCAGGGTAGATAATTTTTGAAACAAAAAAAAATAATAGTAGGATGAAACACATTGGAAAAGGAAGATAATATAACAAAAAAGAAAGGAAAAATAAATTACGGCCGATCTGAGGTCGGGAAAAAGAAGGGGGGGGTAAAAAGGGGGTTTTTTAGAATAAAAAACGGTTTATCTCGATTTCCGACAAAACTACAAGTCCTATGGAAAAAATTTAAATAGCAAAGTTGTAGGTAATAAAAAGATCTACAACTTTTGTATTCACACTTTTTCACATAACCTCAAAATTTATGTGAAAAACTCAAATAATAAATTTTTTGGTTTTTTATTTTTATCTTTTACAAAAAACAATTTTTCTTCACGAAATTCGGTGAAAACTTTCCTTTTGATGTCCCAAATACACCTTAATTTTTTTTATTTAAAATATTTATTTTTTCTCCTTATTTTGGCTTGATATCGAAAAAGCACCCTAATTTTCATTCGAAAAATCTCACGTCAAAATATCTGCTTTTTTAAAAAAGTTGGTGGGCTTTTTGTTCGTTGAAATCTCTACTTTCTGATGGTGTAAAAAAATATATACATCACTATGGTAAATGTTCTCAGAAAATGCAAAGACACGAAAAAACCCGAATCCGAAATTTTTTAAAAATCAGTATGTACAATTTTGAGCTAGGGTAAACGCACCAGTACCAGGGCAGTTAAGGAAAATTTAGCATTCAATTTAGTATAACTCCTTGGAAAAACAATCAAATGTCCGGCTACTACCACCTAATTAAATACCTAAAATTATCCTTAATAACATGTATGTTTTTAAAAATTATTTTAATAAACATTAAGCCACTAAATTTTACAATTTATGAATTTACTCCCATTGCACCAGTAGCCATTAACTTTACCCCAATATCTGACCAATGCATGCACCATTATCCGTCCAGATAAAAAAAACACATTTTTCGACTTTAAAAATTATATTTTTCCTCAAAAAAATCTTAAATAACGATTAAAAAGTGAAACAAAACACCTTTTTTAATGAACTATGTTTAATTTAAAGGGTTTTTCAAAACGAAATTTTTGAATATTTGAAACGAATATATTATATGAATAGTTTTAGTCTCCTTGATGGCATTTCTTCATCGGCAAACCTTCCCGATTTTAGTGGATCTTCGAAATCTTCAAGACCATCACAGTCTTCGTTTACAATAATATTTTTATTCTGTATTGGTTCTTCATCCACAGTTTCATCTTCCTCGTAGGTTTTTTCTTCCACATTGGAGCATTCAGTACCATGACAATTGGAGCATAAATGTGTACATTTTAAGCCATGTTTTCGGCAGCCACATTTTAAATTGTTGCATCCAGTTTCGCAGCTGCAGCAAATGGTTTTGAGCAATATTTCTGGAATTAATTCATTTTCTGTAAATTTGGGCATAATTCCACGGTGATGTTGCTTCCAGCCCCAATCTGTTGCTGTCAGTTCTTTACCCAGCCAAGTTTGAACTTGATAATATGCCCTGTAACAATGTTGTACTGCTGCTCCTTCTGTGGGTGGGAGATTTGCCAATATGAAAGATGATTTGATTTTTGCCAATTGATATTTTTGAAATCTTAATTGATTAAACGTTATATTATCATTTTTACATTTATAAATAGATTTGATTAATTGAATCGTCAGTTTGAAGAAGGGAATAAGTCCAAAAATCAAGTTTTGAGAAAATCGAAAAAAACTGTATAAGTAATGGAATTTTCATTGTATAACCGCCAAATTTTTACTGGAAGTTCAGAACCCTATTTAGAAAACAGAGCAATCATCAAAACAAATATAACTGTATTAAAAAATATTTTACAGCCAAAATAAGTTGATGGACTTATTCCCTTCTTACACCTTATGAAATTTTTCTGATGAAAAAATCTTTAAAAACCCTTAAAATCACATTTAAATTATATTTCTCCTTAGTTTACACCACAAAAGGGTGATATAAAAAGAATAAGACAAATGAAATTCAAAATTATAGTGAAACTGGGTTATTAAAGCAGTATCAATGGAGTGAGTGAATATGAATGGAGTCAAACATTCCCTACATAAAAAAAAAGTTTGCAAAACATTGAAATTAAGAGAACATTTTATTTTAACTTAGTTTACAGCACAAAGAATATGAGGAGAAAGAAAAATTAACTTTAATTCCAAATTAGCTTAAAAAATACGATGAATGGACATCGATTTCACAACTTCAAGGGGCGATATCTCCCTATAGGGGTTAGTTATTGTTCCCCTCTTTTCACCCATGTGTAGAGCAAAGCTTAGAGATTGTTTTGAGCACAAAAAGTAAATTTGTCATTTTTTGGACTTATTCCCTTCCTCAAACTGACGATTCAATTGTAATCCATTTTTTTCGACATCTTCCTTGTTTGCATCTTTTTTTATAAAAAACACTGGCCAAATTTGACAAATTTTTTTCGTCTAATAAGGAATTTACGATACTTTTCTTTCCTTTTCCGGCAAATCCAGATGTTGTATCGCAACCAGAAAAACAATGCAGAAATGCAACGATATCTTTGAAGGATTCATATTTGAAACTATCAGATGTGAAAAATGTATATTTTACATTTTCAGAACCTGGCTTGAGAAAATAAATGTCCTGATTATTTGAATTTAATTGATTCAAAAGAACCAAAAGATCAATATCTTGACCCACAACAATGACCGTTTTATTAGTGCCTCTGGCAATTTCTTTGCATTTTCTGAGAACATTTACCATAGTGATGTATATATTTTTTTACACCATCAGAAAGTAGAGATTTCAACGAACAAAAAGCCCACCAACTTTTTTAAAAAAGCAGATATTTTGACGTGAGATTTTTCGAATGAAAATTAGGGTGCTTTTTCGATATCAAGCCAAAATAAGGAGAAAAAATAAATTTTTTAAATAAAAAAAATTAAGGTGTATTTGGGACATCAAAAGGTAAGTTTTCACCGAATTTCGTGAAGAAAAATTGTTTTTTGTAAAAGATAAAAATAAAAAACCAAAAAATTTAGTATTTGAGTTTTTCACATAAATTTTGAGGTTATGTGAAAAAAGTGTGAATACAAAAGTTGTAGATCTTTTTATTACCTACAACTTTGCTATTTAAATTTTTTCCATAGGACTTGTAGTTTTGTCAGAAATCGAGATAAACCGTTTTTTATTCTAAAAAACCCCCTTTTTACCCCCCCTTCCTTTTTCCGACCTCAGATCGGCCGTAATTTATTTTTCCTTTCTTTTTTGTTATATTCTCGTCCTTTTCCAATGTGTTTCATCCTACTATTATTTTTTTTCTTTTTTTACCATTTTCAAAGGCTTCTGCACTGGTCTATACTCGACAGTATTAAAAAAGAATTTAAATTAATAAGGAGTCTCAATAACTCAAAAGTTTTAGACTTCTTTACTTAACCGGATATCATGAATTTTCCCCACATTCAAAAACAACAGCAATGCATAATAGGAAATCGCTTTCCTATAACTGCTCCACAAAAAATCCTTCATCAACTTCATGAATATTATTATTTTTAAAGAACAATGACACAGCTTGAAGAAAATAATTAAAATCCCACACATATACTACTGCAATAATAAATCTATGCTACATCTATGCCCAAAGAAAATTAATTTCGTTAGAGTTAGTTGCCTGTAAATTAGAATCTTTAGCTAATTTGTTTTTTTAGGGAGATAAAAAAAGAATCTTAGACACGCGATTATTCCGGTAAGGAAAGATCCTTTTTGGGAAAGTAGGTCCAATATTCATTGCTTAGCGGAATAATTTTCCCCAAAACTAGGACGTAATGGGAAAATATAATTTTACGAGATTTCGTATGAGGCAATTCAAATGCCATTACCTAAATTAATATTTGATGAGAAAACAAATGCATGTTAGACTCGGAGGTCTTATTCTGATCTCAACTTTCTCTGTGTATGGGATTTTCCTTTATTTTTGAACCTAAAAAAACTATAAACAATTAGATTCAACGCAATAAATTTAGTACAGTATGATAATCATACAGGAGATAAAATAAGAGGGGCAATAGACACATTTTGAAATAAAACAACACTAAAAATATTTTTCATTATTTAGTTTTTTCTTCCGAAAATTACGGCTTCATTTCATAGCAAGGATCTTAAAATTGTCTATACAGGGTGTTTCAGATAAGTGTTTCATAACTTCCGAGAAGGGTAGGGAACACCTAGACGACTCAGAATCACATAGGAATGGGGGGGGTCGGAAAAGCACCCCCAACGAGCTATGGATTCATATAAGGGAAGTTTTAAACTTCCCTGTGGAAATTGACACGTAACCTTTTAAGATTGAATTAAAACCATCAATTCAGGTATTTATTCCGTGAAACCAATTAAAGAACTGAAATTTCGGCCTCCAAATTGGTTTTTATGAAACCTATGCCGGAATCGAACGATTATGCTGGTTTTAATCCAATCATAAAAGGTTGCGTGTCAATGGACTATATTCGCCGATATGGGTTCGAGACTGTGAAAATCACATGATCGGGGAAAACAAACTCTCACCCATCAAATCATATCTCCCTATCATCCTACCAAATGCAAGCTCAGTTGGTCACATGATGGGGGAAATGTTACGTCAGACGGATATAGTCTATTTCCACTGTGTATTTATAACCTCCAATGTCAGCTTATAAAGAAGCCCCCGGTCTACTACTATTCGGCGCCGCCGTTTCGGCATGGGGCCGATTCGGCGATGGCCGTTTCGGTGAAAAAATAAAATTAAAGTAAATAGAACTCTTTCATAATCCTTCTAAAAATTAGAAAAAAAAATTTTGTTTTGCTCCGAATCGCCCCATTCCGTAAAGCCCCTAGGTCACTAGTAGAGATGTAAAGGCGGGAAAAAAACTGGTTTTTTGGGTTTATTCCCGGGAATAAACCCAATAAACAAAAAAAAAACGGGTTTAAACCGGGAATAAACCGAAAAACACCGGGTTTTTTCCCGGGATTAAACCCGGTTTTTTCCCGCCTTTACATTTCTAGTCTCTAAGGGTGCATTACTGACCCCCCATTCCTGGTGGGTGGTTCTGAGTCGTCTAGGTGTTCCTTAGATTTTTCAATTAAATGTGCATTAGCTATTTTTTATTCTTTATTATTTTGCTAAGAAATCCTTTCAAAAGTTAAAAAGACAATGAAGTGCATAAAATGGAAAACAAGAGGGTATTTTGTTTTCAACAAAATTTTTCGTAGCCTTTATACAATTTTATTGCCTCCTAGAAATATTAGCCGAGTTCTTAACTCGTTTTGGTATCTCTTTGAAACAACTGTTATTCTTCAATTCTGATAAAGGATCTATTTGTTCGAGTCAGAATGCAAATTTGGATTTGTTTCATTAAGTTAAGGTAACAAACTTGAACACACTTTCAGAAACTGCAGCTTCCTGAAGCTTCCTGAGTTTGTCTTTTTCTGTAAATCACTTGACAATAGCATTGTTTAGGTCATGAATAATGTATTGAGTGCACTTAGGATGATAAATAAAACATGTATTGAAAGTTTAATGTTCAATAAGCTCTGATAATATTATTTTCTGTAAAACTCGGGAAAATATTTTATATAAGGGGGTAATGTGCTATCATTAGCTGTCCTAAAACATTCCCTCTAAGAACTTATCTCAAAATTAATGCCTATACTTAAAGATACAACAAAACTCTACATAGTAAGTTAATCTTGAAGATAAGCGGTAAGATATTTTAATATTTTTCTAATCTTTATTTTTTTCATTTAGTTAAACCACTACCTAAGTTAAGCAAATTTCCATGGTGGTATTTAATTTTATCTACTGTGTATAATTTCAAATATTATGTCATCATCAATATATCCGAATAAAAATTTTACATTTGTTGATTTTTCACATCACGCAAACGATTTTTAAAAAAAAAGAAAGTTCATGTAATTAAGAAAAAAGTAAACTGCAGATTGAATATGATATACGGAAATTAAAAATAACACTGGAGTAGGATATTTTTTGAAACGATTTATGTATAAAACTATTACTTTTTAGTATTTTTAACAAAATGCATATAGGACTTAGTATCAAATAAGAAGAGTGGTCAAGTTTTTCCTAAACTCAGTCTTTAATTTTCAAAAATATTTAATTTTTTAAAAACTATTGAATTGAATGCATATTCTTTTGATTAGGTTTTTTATTATGACCCATGTGGATTGGATACCCCAATGAGTTGTAGCTTTTGATCATTTCAAAAAATGAATTAATCTTCAAAGTAAATATTTAAATGATTTTTCTATAAGATATTATCTTAGCAAGTATCTTATATGACCCATTCATGTTTAAACTCAGTCATTGAATAATAAGTGTGCCATTTTGATTTACAGTCATAAAGAAAGTTTGCCTCGAACTTTAACCTTACAAAGAGAATATTTAATAGTTCACCCTCCGGTTTACTTCACCAAAGCCAATTTATCCCCATAAAGACTGAAAAGTCGAAAATCTGCATTTATTCCCAGAGGGCAGGAATGGTTATCTGATAAGGATATTTTTCCGGGGAAGTTCAAAGAAGAAAAGCATAATTACTCCACTCCGGGGCGGAAAAAATCTCCTCTCCACTTGCCACCTCACGTTCTGGAATATTGATTTCCGGACCGGCAAAAATAATGCGGCTCGAATGGCCTGGGGATAGGAGCAATCTGAGGCCCGACAGATGTCAAATGCAATTTCGGTGACCTAAATGTGATAGGAGTGCCAACACTACAAAGGGAAGTAATTTGCACTCGCTCTTCTCGCTTTTCATCTTGGTTGAGTTATGCTCCGTTTTGGAGGGTGCTCTCCACCTTAGATTGGCGAAGATGAATGAGGGGAGACTGAGACTAGCTCAAAGAGTGAAACAAGTGTGACTATCAAAGTGTATGACTTCAAGGCTATTTTAAGAGGTGGTATGAAGTGATGGTTTTAAGTAGCCAATTGCTCTTCTCTTGTAATTATTTGGTTTTAAGTTATTTTTGTATTATTGGAGTTGGGAATTTTATGGAAGTGGTTTTGTGATATTTCAAAGAATGGAATATGCTTCTCGGATGACTTATAGTGGACTTGGAGTTATTAAATGTTTAATTCAAGGAAATGATTTGGTTACCATTTTCATTATTTTAACAAATGGTCACTTCCAGTAGATAAGTCACAAAATACCCTAGTCCCAAAATGCTAATTTTAGCCGAGTCGGCTCTGATTGGTTGGTGAAAATTTCTCTTGGATAATATGGGGTGAGTTATAAAACGTGCAATATTTGTTCTCTTCGTGAATGGTATTTTTTATGGAAGTTGGTTCAAAAAGTATCATTACACTAAGGCAGTGGTGCCCAACCTTTTTTTCACGAGGGCCAATTTGCTTATGAAAATTTATCTCGCGGGCCACATAAAAACACTTTTAAGGATTTTTCTAAACATAAAGACAAATTACCCCATTTCAATGAGAAGTTTGCATCTGTTTGGAGGATACTAGATCTTGTAAATTCGGCTCCAAATTTGTAACATTTATCCTTAAAACTGAATTAAGATTATTATCTGTAAGTCGAGATCGAGCATTATTTTTTGTTCTTTTCAGAACAGATAATGTTTGTTCTCAAACACACAGTTTGTTTTCTCGCTGAATGAACAAATTCGCGTTTGTCCACTTTTCTTGAAAGTTTCAGCATTCCGAGTGGACTTTTTACGATCGGACATCTTTTCAAAGTTTGGTTCTAAAAAGATCCTTATAAACTGAATTCAAATGGCTAACTGTTACTGAAAAATATTTATCCAATGGCAAATTCCCCGTATCTAGAAAAAAAACAGAAGTAAAGAAACAATTTTTTACTGGGATGTTGAAGAATTCCTTTTTCATATAATATTTTTTTAGATGGAAGTGCCATAATGTCCCTCGCGATGTCGTGGTTTTCTTGGAAGATTTCTAAAAGGGGTTTTTGTTTTTAGGATTTAACGAGTCCGCGGGCCACATGGATCAGCCTCGCGGGCCGTAGGTTGGGCACCACTGCACTAGGGAACAAATATAGCACGTTTTATAACTCACCCCACGGGTAAACAAGTGGTCCAATTTTGTTCAAATTGATGGTGGAAGTAGTATGGATGCTGCTGTACCTCATGCAATATTTTTTTTTCTTTCATTCTATTATGTTTTGTTTCGTAAAACGGGCCTTGGGAGCCTTTTGTAACACCCTCGCACTACATTTGGGGTTCTAGCTCTTTAACGGTGCATATGCGCCCCCCCACCATTCCTATTCGAAATAAGCTTGTCTAGGTCCATCTACCCCCCCTCAAAGCTTGTCCACGGTGTTTCCAAACACCCTGTATAATTTACGTAGTATATAATAGTAATAAACATTTTACAACTTTGTTTTCTTAAGGAATTGTCATTTTATGGGGGAAAATGAGTAAATTACAATTAAGTCCGTATAATTTTTTTAATAATTTCCAATCTTCTCATTCTTTTCTGAAAAAATAAGCAAATAGCAAACATAAAGCTATCACATAATTTTTTCAATTATACTAAAAGGTGTATTATATCAAATCTTCATTTATAAATCTAACTCATTGGTGACGAAAATTAATAAACACAAAAATAAGTGATTTAATGAGTTTGTGTAACAGCTGCATGCTGGTTAAGTACAGGTATCTTTTTTCTAAAAAGTTTTCTTACAACGAATATTTTGCTCACAAATAACCAAAACCTGATCTCTAAACTTCCTACCTTAAACATTCACAGCTCTTAAGACATAAAAGATCCTTCTATAAAACAATATGTGTCTAGTACAGATATGATAGTACATTTAATATGTCACAGGCATTAAATACCTTCAATGTGATTGAAGCTATGAATTGGTTCCGAAACTATTGACAATCTATAAATAGCTTTGCTGCATAAGATAGATGACCAAGCATTCATAATACTATTGATAAATTGGATTCAACTTAGTCCATTGAGCATTTTTCCAATTTTTTTATAAAAATTATTATAATGAATTCTTACGTTTACATAATAACGTATTTATAACCAATAAAGTATTTCTAATTTTAAACTAGGGTAGTGAGTTGTCACTATAGTTACACTTATCTAGTTCAAAATAAAAAAAATTTCTGAACATTGTAGAGTAGGGTGGGCCGAAAAAACCTTTTATTTTTTATCGAAGTTTTAATAGCACGGAAAAGTTGCGAATTATATAGACAAAGAAAAGGTAAAAAAAATTTTCAAAATCGGTTAATATCTTCCGATCGCGCAAAGGCCCCAAAGTTTGAAAAAATATGAAAAAACTTGATTTTTGCGATTATTTTTTTTTTAAAATCAAAGATTAAACTATCAAATATTGTTCATGGTTTTTTTATGTGAAACTAATATAGTTATAGACATAATCGTTTAGATTCCATTCTTCTATCACTTTTTTTTCGTTAGATATAATTTTTTTAATGTTCATACAAATTTTGTAAAGTTGTTTTTCCTGCATTTTTAAACAGCTAATAACTCTAGAACTATACAACTTAAAAACTTGAAATCAGTCCCATTTTGTTCGTAAATTTTTTGTCTTTGATTTGGTGTGCATCATGATCATCATTTTCGAAAAGTTTTTTTTTTAAATTTGAAAAAAGTGAAAAAAAATTTAATAAAAAAATTTTTTTTTGAAAAAATATTAATAGCCTTTTAACTCTTAGAATGAACATAACTACCCAATTTCAAGTTGAAAATAAAATTTAATCATGTATAAAAAAATAAAAATAACCGTAATTTAGTCAAGTCCCTAAACATTCCCTAAAATTATACACCAAGAGCGATTCACTCATGGAAAATTTATCAAATCACTTGAGGGTGTTTATATGACTTAAAACATGTAAAAAATGTCACATAAATTTAAGAAAATAAGACAATTAACAGATTCGGTTCAAAATCTTACAGTGCTAGTTCCCAACTTTAAGTTAATTCAATTTGCATGAATTTTACCTGAATATTCCTTAGAAATGTGTTTATATCCAATTTTTTTATGTTCTAAAGTTTTTAATTTTCTTTGATTTGACTTTTTAAAAGTAAAAAAAATTAGATATAAACATAATTCTTAGAAATTTTCCGGAGAAATGCATGCAAACTTAACTAAATATGAAAAAACTTGATTTTTGCGTTTATTTTTTTTAATTTGATGTTTTCGTAACGTAATAGTTTGCAACGTCTTCTAATAGAGCCTAAAATCATTGTGTTTTAATTTGGTTTAGATCAGTTAATATAATCCGATCGCGCATAAGCCCCAAAATTTGCCAAAATATTGAAAATTTCACACTTTTGCAAGTTTTTTTTATATCTTTAATATATTTTTTAACGTAATAGTTACACTATTTTTATTTGAAACATAATATTTTTGAATGTTAAACATCTATTTGGTGGCTTATAAGGTACTTTAAAGCTGGATTTGCTGATGAAGTTAGGCATGTATGATCTAGAGAGCAGAGTGGTTCTTATAAATCCTTCTCGTGATCCAGCTCCGCAAACTTTTCCTGGGGCTTCCGTGACGATTAGAAGACGTTGCGAACTATTACGTTACGAAAACATCAAATTAAAAAAAAATAAACGCAAAAATCAAGTTTTTTCATATTTAGTTAAGTTTGCATGCATTTCTCCTGAAAATTTCTAAGAATTATGTTTATATCTAATTGTTTTTACTTTTAACAAGTCAAATCAAAGTAAATTAAAAACTTAAGAACATAAAAAAATTGGATATAAACACATTTCTAAGGAATATTCAGGTAAAATTCATGCAAATTGAATTAACTTAAAGTTGGGAACTAGCACTGTAAGATTTTGAACCGAATCTGTTAATTGTCTTATTTTCTGAAATTTATGTGACATTTTTTACATGTTTTAAGTCACATGAACACCCTCAAGTGATTTGATAAATTTTCCATGAGTGAATCGCTCTTGGTGTATAATTTTAGGGAATGTTTAGGGATTTGACTAAATTACGGTTATTTTTATTTTTTTACACATGATTAAATTTTATTTTCAACTTGAAATTGGGTAGTTATGTTCATTTTAAGAGTTAAAAGGCTATTAATATTTTTTCAAAAAAAAATTTAAAAACAATTTTTTTATTAAATTTTTTTCACTTTTTTCAAATTTTAAAAAAAACTTTTTGAAAATGATGATCATGATGCACACCAAATCAAAGACCAAAAATTTACGAACAAAATGGGACTGATTTCAAGTTTTTAAGTTGTATAGTTCTAGAGTTATTAGCTGTTTAAAAATGCAGGAAAAACAACTTTACAAAATTTGTATGAACATTAAAAAAATTATATCTAACGAAAAAAAAGTGATAGAAGAATGGAATCTGAACGATTATGTCTATAACTATATTAGTTTCACATAAAAAAATCATGAACAATATTTGATAGTTTAATCTTTGATTTTTAAAAAAAAATAATCGCAAAAATCAAGTTTTTTCATATTTTTTCAAACTTTGGGGCCTTTGCGCGATCGGAAGATATTAACCGATTTTGAAAAATTTTTTTACCTTTTCTTTGTCTATATAATTCGCAACTTTTCCGCGCTATTAAAACTTCGAAAAAAAATAAAAGGTTTTTTCGGCCCACCCTATTGTAGAGGCCTTTCCATAAACTGTCAGTTTCAATTCCAAACCCATCTTTTCAAATTTTACTGGAGGAATTCGGAGCGTAGTAAAACCTTCCCGATTCTTTAACATCCTCATTATAGGGTGGAGCGAAAAACACGAATTTTCGAATTTCAATTTTGGTTACCTCCAAAAAGTTGCCTTTTAGTGTTAAACGAACACCTGTAAAATTTTATGAATTTTTAATAACTCCTTCAGAGCTCTCTTCTCAAAAAATAGGTTTTTACTATAAATTCCCCATTTACATTGTTTATTGACAAACTTTTCTGCCAGTTTTATGTTTTTAATATAAAATGTAACTTCTTAGGCCCCTTAATAGATTTTTTAAATGAAAATGTTGATGAAAAGGCACCAAATAAAATGTAAAGCACAGGTTTAATGTGCACGATGTTACAATATCCGATGCTACCATACCCGATTTAATGGGCTACAATACTACAATGATCCCGATGTTATTTTATCACCAATAATTACAGGTATTGCTTATATGTTGCTTAACATTAGCAAATAAGAATCTTTAAATGACGCAAAAATGTCTTAATAGTTCTTCAAAATTAGTCAAGGGACTATGTAATGCTATGCTATGTTAAACATATTATTTAATAACACTATTATGGTTAGAAGCAATGTTTACGGAACAAATCCGGCTGACTCTTTTGTTAAATTACCCCCTGTGTCCGAATAAGACCATCGTTTGCACCAACAACCTTAGTTTTTGGGGGATATCCCCAAATTTATTTTAATTCCTTTTCGGTAATTTTATGCCTGTAAATTCAATTTTTTTTAAGTATTAATAGATTACACCCTTTAAATTTCTCATGAGAGGTCAAAAAGGTTTTATGTACTGCAAAATCAACATTTTTAGCTAGGTGATATATTTAAAAGGCGATTTTTCCATATTATAAAATTATTAAAAGGTTATTTTTTATCTGTCCTTTTTCCTATATTTTTCACTAAATACTACTTCGATGGTTCTTTTCCAATTTCTTTTATTTGGGAATGTTAATAGGTGGATGAGAAATTGTTTAAATTGGGTTAGGCAAAAAATACGAGTAAAATATTAAAACTCGAAACCCTTCGTAATCAATTACATAGATTTTTCTCAATTAATAAGGAAAATCGCTTTTTAAATAAATCACCCAGCTAAAAATGTATGATATTTTGTATATCCAACCTTTTTGACGCCTCATCAGAAATTTAAAGGGTAAAGTAATCTCTTAACACTAAAAAAACTGAATTTATAGGCATATAAAATTACCGAAATGGAATTAAAATAAATTTGCGGACCTCCCCCAAAAAACTAAGGTCGTTGGTGGAAACGGAGGTCATATTCGGACACAGGGGGCCATTTAACAAGGGTCAGTCGGAATTGTTCCGTAAGCATTGTTTCTTACCATCATAGTGTAATTAACTAAACATCTATAACATAACTGCATTACATAGTCGATTGACGAATTTTGAAGAACCATTAAACCATTTTTGCGTCATTCAAAGATTCTAATTTGCTAATTTAAAACAAAATACAAGCAATACCTGTAATTATTCACCATAAAAACATATCCGATCAAGTTGAAATTTTTTATGGGTTATAAGGACCACCAACCACAAACTTTGAGAAATAATCGCTGGCCGATTTCGAAGAAAAGGTTTTTTGCTCTACCCAAGTATTGTAGCACATTAAACCTGTACTTTACATTTATTGGTGCCTGTTTATTAACTTTTTCATTTAAAAAATCTATTGATGGGCTTGGAAAATTACATTCCATATTAAAAACACAAAATTGGCAGAAAAGTTTGCCAATAAACTATGGAAATGGGAAATTTCTAGAAAAATAACAATTTTTTGTAAACATTTGAGCCCTGGTAGAGTGAGGAGTTATTCAAAATTCATAAAATTTTAAAATTTTACAGGTGTTCTTTTGGCACTAAAAGGCAACTTTTTGAAGGTAACCAAAATTGAAATTTGAAAATTCGTGTTTTTCGCTCCACCCTAATCCACATTCTTTAAAAAATGTTTGGATAGATAAAGACTTCATAGGGCCATATAAATATAAATTTCTTTTCTAACTAGGATCTCTTGAACTAAACTTTTTTATGATCCTGAAATAGTTTTAAAATTTTTATATCTAAGGAACATAGAAATAAGTATTCTTCACTTGCCTGAACCTTTAATAGAAACAGTACTAATCGAAATATGATTGAAAATAAATAGGTTTTACCAAGATATTAGGGTGGTCCTTAAAGAGGGCTAAAAATGTCTTTTTGTAATTTTAACCGGGGCACCCTGTCATTTTGATCTACTCCTTGAAAAATAATTTTGGTAATTTTTTCAGATTTTTTAGCATGTTTTCAGGGGTCGCTACCGCCCTTTAAAGTTTAAACTTATTCATTTAAAATAGGGAAAACAAAATTTTTTTTATCCTATGCCCGTCTCCGACCTTTCGGTCATTAGTCGACGAGCAGCCCAGTACAGCAAAGAACGATTAAAATAGACACCAAAACCACTTTCACCAACAGAAAAAGAAACACAATTAAAAACAGCAGGGCAAATGTATAGGTGGGCTCCAGTCATTGGATCTTCAGTGTCACAGAGAGGGCAAGCATCTGTTACTGCCAGCTCGATCCTGTGTAGATGTTTTTGTAAAGAGTCATAGCCAGTGGCAAGTCTGAAACAGGCCACACCAACTGCTCTTGGAAAGGAACTAGGAATTCTTGCAGATAATAGATAATTCCACATTTTAAAAATAAACCAAAATAAAACCAAAGATTAAACCATCACATATTGTTCATGATTTTTTTATGAAAAGCTGATATAGTTATAGATATAATAGTCCAAGTTCAATTCTTCTATCACCCCTCTTTCGGTAGTAATAATTTTTTAATATCAAAAGAACTCTTGTAAAGTTGTTTTTCCTGCATTTTTAAAAAGCTTATAACTCTAGAACTATACAACTTAAAAACCTGAAATCAGTCCCATTTTGTTCGTAAATTTTTTGTGTTTGGTTTTATGTGCATCATGACCATGATTTAATTTTTTTTTTCAAAATTAAAAAAAGTGAAAAAAAAAATTAAAAAAAAACTTTTTTTTTTAAATATTCAAAGCATTTTAACTCTTAAAATGAACATAAAAATATTCGAAATTTAGGCAAGTCCCTAAACTATTCCTAAAATTATACAGCAAGAGTGATTCACTCACGGAAAATTCATAAACTCACTTGAGAGTGTTCATATGACCTAAAACCAGGGATGGCAAAAAGAACGAAACTAAAATCAGAAACTGTGATTTTAAGGTATTTATTTCCTCCCGGAACAAAGTTCAACAGTCTAAAAAATTTTATTTTCTCCGCGATAAAATCAAACTTAAAATTTGATATTTCGTTTCCTCCGGATTAGAACCAAATGCCTTTTGAAATTGGATTTTGTTCCTGGAACTATACTTAAAACGAATTAAAGTTGAGTTTTTTCCTGGAACAAATCTTTGGGATTCTTTATGTTTTAATTTTCATACGAATCTTAATTCAGCCTAAATTGTGCTCTCCGTAAAGAAATAAAACACGGCTTTAACTCCTCATTTTTTCTCCGGATCAAAAGTCAACGCTGCTTTGATACCAAGATTTCCTCTCGGAACCATACGAAACACCGTCTCGACAGTTTTGCTCCAACGAAAATTCAAGGCTGCTCTGATTATTTACTTTCGTTCCGGAACCGAATTCAACACGGAGGAAACCCTTTACTTTGCTCCGAAATTTTTTTTACCGGGTTTAAAAAAAACTTGAGTTTCGATCCGGAACAACAATAAATGTGAGTGAAATGCTTAAATTTGGTCCCGAAGATTGTATTTATTGTTTCTAATTTAAATACTACACACAATATATTTAATATTACACAATAGTATTGTCGTCAAATGACTTTTGATGCAAGTGCTTTAATTTCCAGCTTTCTATCCAAACGAATACCGAAGTCGAGTCTCAACCAAAATAATAACCTTATGAATATGAGTGAATAAAAAAATAATCATCTGTAACAGTTACGGGGGGCTAGAAGTAGTTTAGTTTGTTGGGTTTGAGAGAGACAGAGAGAATTCAAAATTCAAGAACGAATTTTATATAGTTTAAGCTGTTATAAATATCTAAAATTTGTGATCAATTAATAATAACTGATTGGTATTTGTTTCTTGGGATTTCAAACTGATGGAATTTTAGGCTGTTGTGATTTATATTTGTAATTTCGGGGAGTCAGGATTTCTTTAGTTGGGATTTTATACTGAGAAGATTCCATGCTGTCGGGATTTTGTTTCTTGGGATTTTGGACCAACAGCATTTCGTTTGTAGAGATTTCAGTTTTTAGTATACTAGGCTGTCTGGATAATGGCTGTCTGAATATCGGCTGTTGGGATTTTGGCTGTGTGAAAGACAATACACAATTTTTTTTAAATATTGAATATTTGATTTTTCTAAACTTCACTTTGAAATTTATCAAATAATGCAAAAAATAGTATTAATTAGAATAGAATGTTGCCTTAGGAACAAAATGAAAACATACTATTCACATTTAATTTTGTTCCAGAGCGATTCCAACTAATTAAACCCCGCTAAAATTTTATACGGAGCCAAAGTTAAGTGTAGCCGCCGTGTGTAATTAGGTTCGGGAACGAAACTAAATCACCGAAGCTGCCTTGAATTTTGCTCGGAGCAAAACTGCCGGGACCGTGTTTAGTTCGGTTCCGAGGGGAAATCTTGGTTTCAAAGTTGCGTTGACTTTTGATCCGGAGAAAAACTGAAAAGTCGAAGTATTGTTTGATTTGGTTCAGGAGGAAACTAGAGTTTTGCAAAGGGAAATGATTTGGATCCGGGACAAAATTAAAATATAAAGATCGCTTTAGTTTTGATCAAGAACGAAACAGAAATTTTAATTCGTGATACTTTATTTCCAGGAACAAAATCAAAAGTCAAAATGAATTGGGTTTTTATCCGGAGGAAGCACAATCTCATATTGAAGTTTCTTTTTCATCCCGGAGAAAAAATTTAAATAAAAATGAGTATTAGTTCCGGTCAAGAAGGAGTGAAACCTGAGAGTTCCGTTCCATTTGCCACCCCTGCCTAAAACATGCAAAAAATGTCACATAGACTTCAGAAAATACGACAATTAACAGATTCGGTACAAAGTCTTATAGTGCTAGTTCCCAGCTTTAAATTAATTCAATTTGCATGCATTTCTCCTGAAAATTCCTAAAATTTATGTTTATATCTAATTGTTTTTACTTTCAACAAGTCAACTCCAAGTAAATTAATAGTTTTACAACATAAAACAATTAGATATAAACATTAAAATAGGGCGTTACTCAAACTTATAAAATAAGGATCACCCTAATAAAGCATATACGTTTTTAATGAATAATTCAGCATATATTACAGAAACTACATACATTTTAATGTAATTATTCTCGATAAGAAACAATTATTTTTTTACTGAATAATTCAGTTTATTCCACTGCAACCACATATAACATAAAACGTGTAATAAGTAAACGTAAAATTAGTCTCTATACGGTAACCACATTTTAATATGCATTGAAGAAAAAAAATATCATGATTCAATATCCTTGCCTTTAATTTAACTTCATCTTAAGACATTAATAAATGTTTTTTAGAGTCTGGATATTTACTTCTAAATTGCTTGACCAACAATAATAGGTACTGTATTTGTTCTTCATCTGCTGTATGAAGTCTATTGTATTCTTCCATTCCCTCCACGTTCTGCTACATCATTAACAACTTTGATAGAATTGGCTATTTCCTTACGATTCTTGTAAGATTCATTTTCAGTCCAATTAGTCACATCTGTTTCCAAAAAGTCTGTAGGTAAATCCATAATTTGAAAGAACCTCAAAGTGTTGCTTGTTACAAAATCTTGCAAATCCTTTAAGTGGATGTCATCAGGATCAACAAGGCCAAGTTTCAAAAGTTCACCATTCTCTTCCTTTTTCAAAGCATGTACCATTTTCTTTTAGTTTCCAAAGAGACACTGTCATCGAAAAATGCAAAAGAAATTAGTTCTTCTGACAAATATCACAAATGCCTTAAGAACTTCTTCATTGCACAAAGGGAAATTTCTTTATTCACATATTCTTAATCTTTTAATTTTTTCCAGAGCAATATATCATTTATGGGTGCAGAGCAAGTAGATTGAGCATGATACCAGCTGTAAATGTAAATTTTCACCACAAATGAGTAAACTTGACGTATTCCAGATTCTTCTTGCTTAAAGAGTTTGAACTGATCTCTAAATAAATAAATCTTGATTGAGAATATGGCCTTCGCCAGCCATCGAGCTCAATGCAATCCACCTGGGGCCCTAAATTTAACACCTCTTTCAGGTACTCCACCTAGGAAAATGATCAAAAGCTCTAGCAGTTCTTTATAATCATCCCTGGGTTGAAAATCATGAAGTTGATTTTGAGAAAACTTGATTACTTTAGATGCATTCTCTGTTACTTTTTCATTAATTAAATCGTCAGCAATGGAAGTCTGAAATTTTCCCTGATAGATAGAGATCCACGAAGTTTTGAGCCTTTTAAACAGCAGTATGTCCGGTCCACTTGAAACCCCTAGTGATTTAACAACAACTTCCGTCACAGAAAAAAAGTTTTGTCCAAAGAAGAGTTGATAATTGACTTCTATTATGGAATAAATATTGCCTTTTTGGTGAAAAAATTATATCATATCATAATTTTACACATTTTGAATCGATTTTAGTACAATTTTTAATTAAATAAGCTAACTTTTCGGTATTACTTAGGCCTGTTAAGAAATCACAAAAAACGAAAAAGTACTTTAAAAATACGAAAAAATTAAAAAATTATAAATAAACTCAGGAAAAAATTCCCAAGATGACAGTATTTACATCTTTATTTAATACTATGACTTGTTTTAGTGATTATTTTGGATTCCTGGGCAATAATTTATAATTAAATCACAAAATGTATGAAATTTCTCAATTTTTAATTTTTTTGAACTTTGGTAGCGACCCCTAAATATTTTTCAAAATTTCTGAAATTTTGGTGGAATTACTTTTTTTATACATAGAACAAAATAAGAGGGTGCCCCATGCAAATTTTGAAAGTTCGATTTTAAGGACCACCCTAATATATATTTTTGGAGAATTATAAGCTTATTAAAAGTAGTAATTACGTAGCTTGTAATATGTTTTGAATACATAAATTACATTTTTTAAGTTTCTTAGCAATAGTAGGTATCGTATTGCTTTTACCACTGAGCGTTTAACTTTACTTTTGGTTTTGTTGGTATTTTTCCTTTATGGACGAGTTTAACTGTGTGGACGTAAAGATAGAAGATAAGAGAAGGCCAACATAGTTCGAACCGGAAATACGACTTATTTTCAGAGTTATGTAATACAGAGTTGAAATGCTCGGGACGTGTGGTCAACTTCCGGTTTAACCCGTAGCAGGGGGCGTGGGTTCTCCCAGACTCCGCAACGATAATTCGATAACATCGATAATTCTAAGCCTATTGGAAATTTGTCTGGAAAAAATGTTTATTTAATCATAAAGTTAAAGAAAATATTTTTCTATCAAGATGTTCAAATAACAATGTACTGAAATATCAGAATCGTATCTTAATTAGACGATTTTTTTAATATAGAAAGTTGCGGAGTCTCTGAGACCCCACGTACCCTTGTATGTTCTAGTGATGGGCAAAATCGATAATTTTAGGTATCGAATACTTTGGTATCGAATACATATAGGTATCGAATACTTTGGTATCGAATACTTATAGGTATCGAGTACTTTTTTTCAATGTCGGGAAATGAACCTGAAGGGACAATTTTTTTAGGGCCTATCCATAATCAGACTAATATTCAAAAAACTGAAAGCGATCCATCAAAAAGCCCCGTAGCTACGGGCCTGGAGGTGGATAGAGGCGAAGGATTTGGCGGGGGAAAAACCTAGCCGCGTCAAATTTCTCTCGCGGATGATTAACGACTTGGGTTTGAGCGTTGCAAAATGAAAACGGAAACAGGCTGCGTTTGATCTACAGTAGGTATTATAAAGATTACTTCATTGAAAAATTTATAATGAAATATGTCAATAAAGTATCGATACTTTTGTGGCTATCGAATACACTCGATACCTATAGGTATCGAGTACTTAAGTATTTGGTATCGATACCTGCCCATCACTAGTATGTTCCAATTTTTCAGTTAACTCGTCTATAGAGAATTGAAATTAGTTGGAGTTAAAATTAGTTATTGCTTTTTTTCAATCAATTGATCATCTAGTTTTTTAATTCATAGTATTTTATATTTAACATAAATTTTTATATTTTTAATTTATGAAAGGGTATTGAGTAATTTATTTTCTTTTAATAAGTCATATTTGTATGAATTGTAATTGTATATTAGAGTATAAAAAATTTTCTAACGTTAATTGACTAATAAATTGTAGGATAATTGTAGACAAACGGAGAATAAAAGTCTGAAGGTTAGAGTTATACTTAACTAGCTGATTTGCCCGGCCTTGCACGGGTGGAGTGTATTGATTCCTTTTTTAAAATTCTCCCAAGTTATATGTCCGATTTTTCATATCACCAATAACCCCGGTGTCCCCAGTACTTTTTCAATATCCCGGTGTTCCCGATCATTTTGATAACCGGGTGTTTCCGGTACCTTTTCATACCCTGGTGTACCCAGTACCTTTTCATATCCCAGTGTTCTCGGTACCTTTTCATGTCCCGGTGTTCCCGATACCTTTACATACCACGGTTCCTGATAATTTTCATATCCAGGTGTTTCCAATAATTTTTATCCCGGTATTCCCGGTTCCTTTTCCTCATCCCAGTTCCAACTGTGATATCTCATTCCGTCCCGATTTTTTGTCTATAAACATTTATCATTTCCATGTGATAAAAACAATCCAATTGAAATCATATCTTTTTTTTTAAATCTAGTGTTTAAAATCTTAAACTGAATTTTCATGAAGTATTCCCACTATCCTTTTAAAATTCCGCAAAAAATAAATTTCAAAATGCAATAAATTTCAAAAATCCCTCGATAAAAAGTTATCAAGTAAGCCTGTCTTCTTATTAATAAAACCAACTTCTTTAAAAGCTACTCTGAAAGAGTAAAAACAGATTGCTAGTTAAAATAAAAATCTAGTGATTATAGTCTAGTAAACCATGCCCTATGAAGCAATGAAATTATAACTCTGTTTCCTTGGAAACTTTTAAATTCTTGCTATTCAAATATATTTATTTTTGAGAAATAAAAATCTTGAAGAAAGCAAATTAGTTATTTTAATTTACTTCGGTTTTCTGATAACTGTTATAATATTTAAATACTGCTCACTAAATTTAAATTCACACTGTTTTTCTTCTTAAATTTTGTTGTAAATTATAAATGTTAATCAGTTATATTTTATCAAGTGAGGCAAGACGTAGCCTTAAGATAAAGAAGTAAACACTGCAATTTATGCATTTCAACAATGCACAATGCGATTTCAATGGGTAAAACGGAGTCGAAAAAGTGCCGAAAAGCAGGGAAGGAGTCGTTCGATTTTAAAATCGTTTCTTAGTGCGTGTCTAATGGCTGAAAGGAAGGTCTCTGTCAAATTTCAAGCCTATCGGTCCGGCAGTTTTGGAGACTTCGTGATGAGTGTTATGAATGAATGAATGAATGAATCAGTGGTATTTGGATTTTATATATATAGATAAATAAATAAATTTTATTGAACAAACAAAAGAACAGAACAGAAAAAATATAAACGTAGGTGATCCAGTACATGCATATCCCAAAGGAGCTACCGCTTGTCCATGGGGTCACAGAATATCTTTGTTAAAAGTAAGATAAAAAAAGAAAAAAATCGATTTGGTTTATATTGGAAGAAGTTGTTTTGCTTTAACACTAGACACTTAAAAACGAATTGTATATACAAAAAAAATAAGAAAAGGAAAACAAAATGGCTTGGCTGGCAATTTCTAAGTTTATAGAGAATAAAATGAATAAATGTTGATATTTAAACCTGACAAAATTAGAATAAGGACTCAATGCTATTTAGATTCAAAATATATGCAATGCACAATTTCTTAAAGTATTTAATGTTAGTTTGAGATTGAATTTCGCTTGGAAGTTTATTAAAAAAAGTGACAGAAAGATATTGGAAGTGTTTTTGTATATTTCTTTGTGAGGAATAGGTATATTATAGTAGTTATGATTGCGAAGGTTATAGGAAAAATTTTGGTTTATCGTGGCATAGCCAGGATATTTCTTCAGATAAATAAGGCAATTGGGAACATATAACTGACGTGCGTTTAAAAGATTATTAAGAGGAAAGTAACGTAAAAACACACTCACTTTGTAAATTTACACTTTCCCGTATTTAACTCAAACTGATTTACGATGGAATCTAACTTTTCCTTGGATATGCAATAAATTCTGTCACTTATCCTAAAAGCTCTCGTATATCTGGATATTGTCTGAGCTTTCAGAAATATTTCAGAATTTAACCAATTTGACAATAATGAAAAAATCAATCGGGTGTGTAAACGTGGTTTACGAGATATAATTCGCTATTTGATAGACTAGAATAAACAAGATGTGAAGTAGTTATAGCCCCTGGGAAATTTGAAATACATTTATGAATCCTATTTCTAAACATTAATCCATATATCTCAACTGAAAGCGTTCGATAATAAAAATACACAAGAATATATTGTGAGTAAACACCAACTTTGTATTTTGGAAGAAGCCTAACCATAGTATGTATTTGTCTCAATATACGGGATTGCCTGGTTTTAAAGGGGTGTAGACTACCCAAAGACAACTCAGAATCACATAAAAAATGGTTTCAGATTTAATCCTTATACATTAGAGCAACGATGGGCAACCTACGGCCCGCGGGCCGGATCCGGTCCGCCTCGTCATTTGGTCCGGCCCGCGGAACATTTTAAAAATTGTATAATCCTGTTCATAAAAAATGCAACACCAAGAAGGAATTGTCCGATCAACTTGAAATTTTCAGGGTATGTTCATTATGGTTTGATTATTAAATGATATCAAATTCAGAGCTGTAGCGCATGCGCGAGCTGAGCAGTGTCTTCTCAACCACTGATTTATTCGTATATTTGGGGGCCTGTAACGGAACGTTAAACGCTTGTAAGAAGGTTGTCTACAGTTGATTATCTTGTCATTGGATGTTATTATACCCCTTAGACCTTAACGGATGTCATATGAACATTTAACAGAGCTTTAAAGAGGATTAATGTTAGGCCTCCCGGAGAGGTGTTTTTCACACTGTTTTACCGCTGTTCAGATGAAGGGAAACTGGACAATATTGATATGGGTTTGAAACCAGAGGTCCAAAAAGGGTAAGACGAGTTGAAAATTGGGGTCTGGACCCCTTATAGTCACGTCAGCACAGGATGAAAGAGGCTTCATTCGCATGGCAGTGCCGGATCATTGCGTGACTTTTCGACATGTTTCAAATTGTTAGAATACTGCTACAGGTCCATCATTGTCTGCTCCATCTGTTAATCGGTCGTCATTGCACCAAAATTCACCAAGTATCGTTTTTTTACAGCGCTCCATTGATGGAATTCCATCGGTGCATGAAGCTATCATTGGATCCACAAAAAAAATATTTTTGCATGATAACTGACAACAAATGGTCCTTTTAAAGAAATACCCCTTCAATTTTGGTTAACATGACACCTAAACTGGGTTTGGACCCTATGCGGAAAATCGCAATTTTTGGAGTGTTTTATCTTGAGTCTGTGGTGAGGAAGAGAAGTGATTTGACCTGAAGCACTATTGGGTACCATGGGCAACCTCATTAGATAAAAAATGAGGGCTATCTCATTTCTTAAAAAAATTTCTAAAAATTTTTAAAACGAAAAGTTATACCCTACCTTTGAAGCGATCCTGAAGCTGTAATTCATCAGAACAAATCCCGTACACATGTTTTTTGGAATGTTTCAAACTTACTTTACATCCAATAAAGACAGTTTCTTTCTCGACTAATTTCTTTATCCAAAATTTCACCTATGGAGCTCGACTAAAATTTCGTTGGTTTGTCCTCATGCTTACAATGCTTGTTACTTTTCCAATATTGGCAAACTTTGGGTTAGGGATGAATCTTGGATGAAAATCACCTCCTCAGTCAAAATTTCAATCTGTTTGATTCGATGACTTGTCGTATAGAGGCTCTCACTTCAGCGCGTATGGAAGACATTTAACACCTATTTTCGATATTAAATTTTATTCCTTTGTTCTGAAAATTATATCATTTATTTGTATCCACAAAGATCACTTGCTGTGTAAATTTCATCAAAATCTGACAAGTCCTTCATGGTGTTGCATTTTTTATGAACAGGAGTATACTAAAAAATCACTCTGTTTTCGATAAAAAGAGCGAAAGAGGGAATACAGAAGTTTCCCCTGAAAGGAACTCAATTTTAGCAGTTAAAACGTGCTGTACAACTATATTTTGTTCTTGGGAGGTGTCTATAAGCGTGGGAGAGTTGTTACTTCCCGACGGACGATCGCCGACGGTTGATTTTCCGATTTTAAAAACGTAGATAGCTTGTTCAACCTTTTCCCATCTCCCTTGAAAAGTAACGTCGATGAAGCTCCGATACACCTGCAAATGGAGTTGATCGAGCTTGAGGAAGACTGGCATTTAAAATCAAAATTTGAAGATGTAAAGCCCAGTGATTTCATGGAAGTTTGGTGTCCTACTTCAGATTGGCCAGTAAAAACGAAGTTACGTTAAAATAACATATTTATTAAAAGGTTAAACATCTAAGAAATATAAAAACGCAGTAAAAAAAAGAAGCCAGAGTTGATCTGCAAGCTGCCCTTTATAGCCAGCGAGAGAGAATGCTGCTGCCACAAGAAGAAAGTCTTTTAAGAGTTTAGTGTGTGTGGCTTGTGGGGTAGATGCATCACCTCAGCCACCACAGTGCTCCCCCCCAAGTGTCAGAGACACTGAGGTTACATTAGGGCAAATCGAACCCTTCTACCTGATCGCGTGACCATTGGTGAAGGTTCCCCATCATCCGTGGCCCCATCACTCTCTGCACCATGGGGTAGTGGTCGAGCGGACGGTGCCGAACTTGTAGCATATGAATCTGTTGATTTCCTCAGGATACCAGGCGTAGTTGGAATATTCCTGTCATCTGGCGTGAAAAAATATGGTTTTAGACGATCAATGCTAATTGTTGATGCTTTGTTGCGGATTTGAACAGTGAAGTGCTTTGAAGTACGGTCCAGCACCCGAAAGGGGCCATCGTAAGGTGGCTGTAGAGGCCTCTTCACTCCATCGTAGCGGACGAAGACGTGAGTGCAGTCGGCCAAATCTGGGTGAATGAAAGATCCCGGTTGACAGTGAGCTGAAGCCGGTGTTGGAATTAGTGACTGCATGGTAGACTTTAGATGTTGGACAAATTCTGATGGGTCCTGCTCGATTGCAGATGGTGAGAGGATATCCGCTGGCAGTCGCAGCGTCATTCCATAAACCAATTCCGCTGTAGTGCATTGAAGATCCTCTTTAAAGGAAGAGCGCAGGCCCAACAAGACCAAAGGCAAGGCATCAGACCACCTGGTATTATTATGGCATTTGAGACTCTGCTTTAAAGAGCGGTGGAATCTTTCCACAATCCCGTTGCTGACAGGGTGATACGGTGTTGTCCTTATATGCTTGACACCCAGTAGTTTTGTCAAAGCTGAGAAGAGTCTTGACTGGAATTGTCTTCCTTGATCAGTTGTGACAACAGACGGTACCCCAAAACGAGAAATCCATTGTGACACGAACGTGCTGGCCACAGTCTCAGCTGTAATGTCGGATATAGGAATGGCCTCAGGCCAACGGGTGAATCGATCTATGCAAGTAAGTAAGTAACGAAAGCCATTAGAGGGTGGCAAGGGGCCAACCAAGTCTAGATGAACGTGGTCAAATCTGGCCGTAGATAGAGGGAAAGGTTGGATGGGACTGAGAGTGTGACGGTTAACTTTAGCTCGCTGACACTGCAAGCAAGACCGAGTCCATTCCACGATGTCCTTTGATGCCGAGGGCCAAACGTATCTATCCAACACCAGTCTCCTCGTGGCTCTAATACCCGGATGGGACAGGTTATGGAGGGACCAAAAAACACGCTTCCTGAGCTGTAAAGGTACGTAAGGTCGGGTTTTCTTACCAGTTGTGTCACAGATCACCTCAACGTTGTCATCAGAAGTTAACGTCTGAAAGTTTAGTGAACACCTGGTCAAAAGTGTCTGGAGCTCGTTATCTTCCCTCTGCGCGATAGCCAATTCATGAAAATCTATTGAACTGTCGATCTGATGGATTCGGGACAACGCATCGGCTACGCTGTTACCAGTGCCAGAAATGTGTCTAATATCTGTGCTAAATTGGGAAATGTAATCTAAGTGCCTTAGTTGTCTAGGAGAACATGATTCTGAATTTTTGGAAAAAGCGTAAGTTAACGGGCGATGATCCGTATAAATTATAAAGTCACGTCCCTCCAACTGATGCTGAAAGTGCTTAATACCGAGGTATATGGCCAGGAGTTCCATGTCATAAGTGCTATACTTAATTTCAGCAGAACTTAATTTACGAGAAAAGAATGCTATCGGTCTTGGGCCGTTTGAAGTAGCACCATTCAAAGCTGCCCCGATTGCAGTGCTAGAGGCATCTACGAGTAAGCTCAGTTGCATATCAGGATCGGGGTAGGCGAGAGTTGCTGCATCCACTAAAGCAGCTTTACATTGGGAAAATGAAAGCTCCGCTTCGCCATTCCAAGAGACAGGGCGATTATCATTTTTTTTACAATTAGTCAATAACTTATTTAAAGGAATTTGGATTTCGGCAGCGTGGGGGAGGAACCGTCTATAGAAGTTTAACATAGCCAAAAAACGTCTGAGCTGAGATATAGTGTCAGGCTTAGGAAATTCTGTTATCGCCTCAACTTTGTGGGGAAGTGGTCTTACGCCTTCTGCTGTGATGAGACAGCCTAAAAATTTTATGGAAGTTTTTCCCAAAACGCATTTATCAGGATTCAATTTGAGATCATAGTCCCTCAAACGAGAAAAAACTTGATTCAAATGATCGAAGTGCTCGGCCTCTGAGGAAGATGCTATGAGCCAGTCATCAAAATAGGGAGTACAAAAATCAAGGCCAGACAGTACCTGGTGCATGTGTCTTTGAAACGATTGCCCTGCGTTCCGCAGTCCAAAGGGCATGGCCGTGTACTCGAAAAGGCCGAATGGGGTCGTTACGGCTGTCTTGGGGATGTCGGGTGGAAAGACAGGAATTTGATGATATGCTCTGGTCAAGTCGAGAGTTGAAAAAATTGTTTTTTTGTACAAGCTCTGGGTGCAGTCCTGAATGTGGGGAACCGGATAACGATCGGGCACCGTGATCGAATTAAGCTTACGGTAGTCTCCACACGGTCGATATTCTCCGTTAGCCTTTCTAACAACATGTAAGGGGCTTGCCCAAGGACTTTTTGACGGCCGAATGATCCCCTGGGCCATAAGATATTCAAACTCCTTGCGGACCGCTTGAAGGACATCAGGAGCCAAACGACGGGGTTTTGAAAAAACAGGTGGACCTTTAGTTTCAATATGGTGATAAACTTGATTATTATGATCAGTTTTTACAGGTTGGGAGGGGTTAATTAATTCTGGATATTCTTTCAAAAGGCTATCAAATTTAGAGTCGCCGACCAATATTGATAAATTAGTAGCGGAAGAGCTAATTTTGGGAAGTTGTCCGCCGGAATATAACTTAGTGTTAGCATCGATAACCCTGCGATGTTTAGCATCAACAAGCAAATTGTAATACCTCAAGAAATCCACTCCAATTATGGGTTGACGAACGTCCGCTATTACGAATGACCAGCTGAAATGACGTCGTAAACCCAAGTTCAAAACGATCCGCTTTGTGCCATAGGTTTTAATCTTTGAGCTATTGGCCGCAAACAGGGTTAGGTCCTGTGCCTTGGCGTAAGGTGCGAAAGATTTAGGGACAACAGAAATGTCCGCTCCGGTATCTATGAGGTAAGACTTCTTTGAAATAGAATCGGCCACCATGATGCGATCCACGTGGCAATCATCCGTATGGCCAGTTAGCGATTGCCCCTTTAGTTTTCCGAGGAGACTCTGAAAGAACATGGAGGGTTACATTTCCTTGCCATTATTCCAAAGTTGGTATGGTAGAAGCACATTCCCTCGATGGGGTCTCTATATCTCCGAGACTGTGATGGTGAACGTCTGCGGCCTCGAGGGTGCCAGTCTCTGGTCGTATCTCGAGTATGGCGTTGATCCATGGTGGAATTCAATTTGCCGATCATTGCGCCTAACTGAGATATCTGGTGCTCCAGCCTGTCAATTCTGGGATCACTGGAAACTGGAGATGGATCGCTGGCAACTTGGGCTGGACCGCTGGAGGCGTCAACAGCCTGTACATGAGTAGCGTCCACGGCCAACTCGGCTATCTGATCTGCTCTGGAAGCCAATCCATCAAGACTCCCGGCCACAGATAGCAAAATAGCTTGAGTGTTGCTGGGGAGGCGACCAAGCCACAAAGTTTTCAACAGTGTCTCGTCAATACAGCCGTTGGACAAGGAACGCATTTGAAAAAGAAGTTGGGACGAAGAAGTTCCAGGCCATGCAAAAGACGTCTCATCCTCGACGATTCGCTCTCAGAGTGCACAGATATCAATCTTTTTTTTAAAACGTCATACCTGTTTTGGTCAGGAGGCTTCAGAATGATGTCGCTAACGGAGTCCAAAACGTCGGAATCCACTGTTGAAACTACGTAATTGTATTTTGTCTCATCCCTAACTATTTCGGCCAATGAGAACTGGGCTTCTAACTGAATGAACCATAAGGAGGGGTTATTTTTCCAGAAAGGTGGTGGTTTCACAGCCACACGAGAGATCGATTCTGTCACAGGTTTGTCATCATCTACAGGCGGGGGCATCTTGAGCGATCACAACAGGCAGCAAACAAATCGAAATGATGCGTGAACAACGGGTCACCACTTTGGTGTCCTACTTCAGATTGGCCAGTAAAAACGAAGTTACGTTAAAATAACATATTTATTAAAAGGTTAAACATCTAAGAAATATAAAAACGCAGTAAAAAAAAGAAGCCAGAGTTGATCTGCAAGCTGCCCTTTATAGCCAGCGAGAGAGAATGCTGCTGCCACAAGAAGAAAGTCTTTTAAGAGTTTAGTGTGTGTGGCTTGTGGGGTAGATGCATCACCTCAGCCACCACAGAAGTACATGTAAATGTGAACAGTTCTTTTCCAGAATGAAAATTAATAAATCGAAGTATCGAACCAGGCTTACGGAGGAAAATCTGGACAAAACTCTGCGCCTGTGTAAGTGAGATCCCAATGTTGACAATCTTGTAACTCAGGTTCAAACTAAAGTACTCCAGATTTTTCTAGATTTTCCAGTCCAGATTTTTGTAACTTTAACATTAAATTTTTGTATGTAATCTAGATAATATTATTCTAGTCCAGATTAATTTTTAACTTTAGTACTGAACTTCATGGGGCTGTGGGGAGCCTAGTGGTTAAGGCATCGGCTTCGGGATCGGAGGGTCCAGTGTTCGATTCCCGACACCGCTAAAGACCCACTGAGTATATGCGGAGTACAGTCGGAGTCAAAAAAAACGTTACAAGGACTGTTAAGAGGAATCTAGACATTAACCCCGTGTGCATGGTATAGGACAGGGCTGGGCAAATAGCGGCCCGCGGGCCGCATGCGGCCCTCGAAGGGATATTTGGTGGCCCGCCAAGACATACGGAAAAATAAGAAAAATTCTGAATTAATAGTTCAATAGATTGTCCGTGTTGTTCAATAGATTGCCCTAGATTTTCATCCCAAAGAAAAGTTTTGAGATTGGCCTTGAGAAAATTGCACATCAATTGGCCAGCATCTCCTTTTGCTATGATATCTAATAGAGAAACTTTTACATTATTTGTTAATTTTGTTGAAAGTGTTTTTTGATTCTGTTGTTTTGTTCTGATTATTATTTTTATTTGAGATTGTAACTTACTTCTGTAAGCCCCATGTTATACTCTGTGGAGCATGGGGAGATTTTAAATTCAATTAAAAAAAAATATATTTTAAATTTTTTTTCTTTCATGCATCGTTCACATTTGAATCAGCTCAATTTCGGTCTTGCTTTCACTTCTTGTAATGTCGTCTCGGCCCCGCTTCCCTCGCCTCACACGAAAATTAATTCTCCAGATGCAGGTGGTCAAGGATCACTTGCACGGAGTGGGTGCAGAAAGAAAAGGGGGAGAAAAGGCCGCGCGCGAAAAGACAGAGAGGGGGTTCAAAACATAAATAATTTCTGATTTATTGACGTCACGACAGAGATCCTCCCTACCCCATTCCACCGTCTGGGATTTTTAGGGGTCATTCACTTCACTAACAAGCCGCGTACTTGTCACTGTGAATTCCTTGTCTTTCTTGTCCGTGTTCTATTTAATTTTTGCTTAAGATTGTGGAGATATTTTCTTCAAAAAGGATTACCTTTTTTGTGGGTAAGTTGGATGATTTCATTTTGAGATTTCTAATTTACTTTGATACCAGTGCAGTGTTTATTACCATGATAAATTGGTTACATTTTATGCAAAACTCGTTAAATTTTATTTCTTTAACATATTCAGTAGTTATTATAATTTTTTAATGATGAAAAATTAAAAACAGTTAATATGATGTTGAAGGAACCAAGAGAAATCATTGAACTTAAGTTCAAATTATCCAAGTTGTACTGTACATAGTACAGTCGCGGATTCAGAGGGGTGGTACTCTGGACAGTGTTTCCCCTTGGACCCAAAAATGTTCTCAAAATGAGTTAAAACCCTACTTTTACAAGCCAAATTTCAAAACATTTCTGGGGGAGGACCCCCATACCCCCCTCAGTGGTACCACAAGGGTATCTTGAGTGATACTTTTTTTGAAAATCCCCAATATTTTTACATTTTGTGTTAAAAGAAAGGTGATGGTCTGGAAAAGTGCCCCCTTCTTGGATCCACGCTGGATCATCGCTTGATCCAGCATCACATTATTATTTCATATTTTTTTTCTTAATTATACTTGTAAAATGCAAAGTTAACTTGGTAATGCAATCATTTTACATAATCTGCGGCCCGCCGTTAGCTTCTTCTTAAATAAAGTGGCCCCCGAGACAAAACAATTGCCCACCCCTGGTATAGGAAAATAGGTTTGAAAATATTTCGCCAATACCGATCGCCAAAGGTTTGTCACTTGTTGAAATTACAGTAACCAACAAAACTAAGCCAAACCTTTAGTTATTTCTTAATATTTGCGTCTCTCAAAGTTGATCCCTGTGGCGTAACGGTTAGAACGCTGGTGTTGTATGATTTAAGTCGAATTTAAACGTTATCTGCAACTTTTTGTGCTGATTTTATAATTTTTAAGAGTTTGAAGTTATTAATAAGTAATTTTAAATTATATTTAACTTTTTTATTGGGTATTTAAAAGCTTTTTTTAATCTTATTTTCTATTAGGATAACCTTTTTTTTACAATTGTCCAACAAATGTTTTATACTTTTAACATTAGGGGATCTTTTATTCCTATAGTTTTTTTTCAAACTTAGTAAAAATGTATTTGCAATAGCCATTCTTATATTAGCTATGTTGTTTTTTAGAATTTGATGTTTGGATTCATTTGGCATAAGTTTTTAGAAATATTCTTTATTTTTAATCTAATTCGATCCCAAATTTTTATTTTTTCGTTGTTATAAATAAATTTTAAAAATTCACCAGAAAATTCAACATGTCCGTAGGAGAATATTTTTTTTACAATGAGTAAGTATCGTTAAACATATATCCACACTGCTACCCCGCGATTGTATACAGATACAATTGCGGAGAAAACTATTCTGATGAACGCCTTATTTATTATAAAGAAAAAATTAAATAAAGCAAAGATATATTATTTCAATTTTCGAAATTGATTTAATTTCAAGTAGAATGTCAAAAAACTCCCCTTATTTTCTTCAATCAAAAAACAATTTGTCGAAAAGGAGACAGTTATACTTAAATATAGTTTTGGTATACAACCATAAAGGGATACAGAGTACAGAGTGAAATCTTGGGGTACACTGGAAACTTTCGGGATCGGGAATTTTCTGGGGGGAACTTATTTCCCTCCAGTGACTCCACCCCAGGCGCGGATTTAGGAAGATGCCACTCTGGAAAGTTACCCCCTTGGGAACCGAAAAAGGTTCTTAAAACGAGTAAAAACCCTACTTTTTACAGGTCTAATTTACAAATGTTTTTCTGGGGGAGGACCCCCATACCCCCTTTTAGTACCACAAGGGGATCTTCAGTGATTATTTTTAGGAAATCCGCAATATTTTGACATTTGGGTAAAAAAGTAAAGGTAATAGTGTTGAAAAGTGCCCCCCAGAAATTACCACAAGGGGATCTTATATAGAAAAATGCCTCCCTTGGAGCCGTGCTGGATCCGCGCCTGCTCCAACCATGTATACAACATGGAAGATTAGGGAAGCAGCATGGAAGTGTCTGAATGCCTCTTCAGCCCCGAGGTGGTTTCTGCATCTCGATGCAGCTTGAGCCCAGGACGAGGATGTCTGTCGTGAGATATAGACTGGAATCATTAAAATAATATTTATTAATTTAGTGGTGACCTAGTAACTAAAAATATTATTAAATATTTCTCTCTTTATTAAATCTCTCACCAATCTTTAAATAAAACTTTCTTTAATAGGTAAAGCTATAAACCCACCCTGTCATTGGCTTGATCAATCCGTAGCTGTTCATTCATGATCATGTATCATGAATGAAGGATGGCTTATCACTGCTGTGAGCAATGAAGATTTAGCTACAGTGGATTGAACTCGCATGTGTTTGTGTAATGCTTTTTAGGAATTTTAGAGGCCGAACATTTTAACTGGAATTCGGGAAGAGGGGAGGTAAGAGAGAATGAATTGAGAGACGACCTTATAAAATGAGGAAATTGGTGTTCTCCTTTCTAGTTCTCACAAGTCTAGAGAGCAGTCCCTCAACTCCAGGGCGTAGCCAGGGGGTGCAGGATGGGGTAGCTACCCCCTAAATCATGAGAGTAAATTACTTAAACTTTAGTCTTAAGTAATTAATTTTCAAAAAGTTAAATTATTAAAACTGGGATCACTTGTGTTCACCTATGTCAAAGGATTAAAAATCAAAAATAAGAGATCCCCCAGGGCAGTATCTAGGAGGCGGTTAGGGAGTTGAACCCTCTGTAGAATTCTTATGTCTATTTATAGGCATTTTCCCTTGAAAATTCTGAAGATTATACGAGTGATCGATCTGGAGTGTCACCTAAATAGTCCCCAATGTCCCAGAACAATTCAAAAAACTACTCTTTAGGGTCAAATTACAAAAAATTTCGGAGATGGACCCCAGACCCCCTTTGTTTGGGCTAAGTACCCCCTTTGTTGGGCTAAGTATATTATCTTAAAAATTTTGCATTATTTTCACAAAAGGTCCAAAACCCATCTCGAAGCAAAACTCTGGCCCTTCTTCCCGGGTTTTAAAATGGTTCTCCACAAGCACGAGAAAGATCGACTCTGCTTGCTTCGCCATGAGCAGAATCCTGGGTACGCTTATGCAACTCATCCAAATATCTGTATATTAGAAATATAGTTTTTTTCCCACCACCCGAGACTGCTTTGTACAATACTAATAGTCTCCAAAGCAAATAATTTTTTAATTTCGTAACAAAACTACTGCTACTAACTTTTACTATGTCTGTAGAGCTCACACTAATCAGTCTATCTAAAATACCATTACCCTACGATTTAAAAGAGTTTATAATTATTATTTATTTAAAATAACTTTAAAAATAGTTAAAATATAATTATTTTCTGAAATACTACTAAGAATTATGTTTAAACTTGTACTCGCCTGAATAAGCTTGGTAAAAAAATTCTTAAGAAATATCTCTGATCAAAAAATTTCTTTAAATAAAATATTTTTTTCTAGTGTGAAGTTAAAAATACCTTTAAAAAATTACTTACTTATCGGAGTTGATTTTTTTAATGATCATAGTGGAAGATCCAGAGTTCCAAGTTAATTTTATAAATAATTGTTTTAAGATTTAGGAAGAAACTTTAACGGCTGCTAAGAAATACGATTGAGTGCTTTGAATAAAAAATCAGGTAAGAATACTCCTCCACAGAGATTGGATCATCCGAAAATGAATTTCAACATCAATCGTAATGACTGTGAGAATGATCCGCATTGAGGATTGAACCCGCGAACTTCCGATTACTAAGACGTTACTCTAACCACCATACTACTATTTTGAAGCATTTTTATTTGAAAAAAAAACTGCGCCAAATCATGGATAACCAGCCAAATATGTTTCCTTAAATTAGATATTAGAATTGTTCTCGCCAATTTTTTTCCTATATGCAGCAAATTATTGAAATTTCAAATCCTGCAATCCCGTTGCTTAACTTTTGTAACGTTTTTTTTGACTCCGACTGTACGTGCTCGTTAAATCTGTGGGTCCGAAAGTCCTGTTGTCCGTCATGGCGCAGTTTACCATGGGTCCAGGTGTCTGGAGACTATTTCCCTCCCCTTCAGATACATGGCAAAATTGTGGAGGTGGCGATAGATAGTGGCAGCATCTATCATCTCATGAGGCAGAAGTCGGACTCATGCCATTTATGGGCCTCAGTTTCTCAGGAGCCGCACCCCCTTTGCCTTGAATCCTTGTGGAGCTTGGGTAGTACCAAGTGGCACACGACAACAACAACAGTACTAAACTTCATAAATATATACACAACTAAACGACTCAATTTTTACTTAACAAATATTACCTATTATCTACTCTATGGCCCTCCACGTCATTATAATCTTGGAGTCCGGCCCGCGGACTCGAAAAGGTTGCCCATACCTGCATTATAGAGTGGGAAAAAGTTGCCAGAAGCAATGTGAGATGGGTTATATTAAGGAGAAATGGTTGGGGTAAAAATAAATTTCAAGTGCTAAAATTACCATGCTTCAATTTCATTCATAAAAACTGTGCTTAAAAGCACATTTTTGTGCTTAAAAGCAACAAAGTTTAAACCACACTTTAAAATTTTGAATATGTTTACCATTCACATCCTTTCTCCCCTTCTCTTGGTTCTTAAACAAACGTCTCTTTTGTCTTACTATTTACTCCTTCAAGATAAAATCATTAAAGTGAAAAAATAAAACCTTGTGAAATATAATGTAAACAACTCTAAAAGTCTTCTTAAACCCTTTTTCGGGAAAAGAAAATTATGTATAAAGACTTTAAACATTTTATCAACACTATTATCAAATGTTTCGCTTAAAACCTCAACTCAGATAAAATACCCCCCCTTTTTATCACATTTACAGCCAAAATTACCCTCTACTTCTTTAAGTGTGCATTTTTAGCCAAGTCATCACTTGTGGAAAACGTAATTGGGCTGGATCCTTTGACGTTTCTCGAGAAACGGTTTCCTGTGTGGGAGGTGACTTCCCTCAGTTCCAGTTTCATTTCCTTTCCATAATAGGATATATGTGCGGCTAAACAGAACCATTAATACAATGGATTTCTCTCATATAGCTGGAAGGAGTAATCTTATTCTCTCTTTAAAGCCGTCGTCAGCACTTTGAAATCGCATATTTGGAGGCTTAAATGCCCCTGGTAGGTTTCAAAAATCTATAAAGATCGTACACATAGGGTAGGTGGGGGCAAAGCCACGCAATTTTCAGTGTTTTTAACATTGTCGTCGAAAGGGAGCAGATAATCCCGAAATTTCAATTGGAGATGTTGGATTGAGATCCTACCTACAAAACCAATCCAAGTTTAAACTCTTATCGATGGTATTTTAGGAGAAATTTACAATTTAGTAGAAAAAAAAATCGCGGGGCTTTGCCTCGCAAAATGGGGCAAAGACCCGCACTTGCAAATCTTGGTGCCCAAGTGAAATAAACATGGATAAACAGAATATTTCATCATAAAAACCCTAGAAATAATCCTCTTAATGTTGTTTTAATATTTCTAAGCCAACCAACAGTATTAAATATAAATATGATCAGTTTTAATGAAAATTGTCAAGTTGAAGCAATTTTCATTTCAGATTGCCCAGATATCTTTCAAAAGGGAGAAAGGATGGTTTCAGGTAGAGAGTTGGCATCACGGACACCTTTATTAACCTTTTTAGAGATCAAGTAGTCCCGTTTTCCTTTTGGGACGAATTCCTGAACTTTTCAAGCTGCGTGGATTTGCCCCAAAACACCTGCGTGGATTTGCCCCTTTTTACTTTATTTTGAAAAACAAGCCTTATTATTTTTAGAGACATGTTGAGGCAATTCTTTCAAAATGAAACTGAAGTTGAATAGCTATCTTATCATTGGGATATTTGTTTGTATTTCTCCTCAAGCTCTATTTTATGTAATGTTTAAGTAAAACATCAGAAAAATTACATCAAAATGAAGAAAAACAAACTTACAGCATTTTTTAAACTTATGAGTGACTTAGGGGTACGAACTTTCGTAGAACAATTAGTCACAATAAGACAAACCAACCACCTGGTTTTCAACATTTTAATCGATCATTTACGATTAAAAATCGCGGTGCGTGGTTTTGCCTCGTGCGGGTTTTTACCCCCACCTACCCTATGTATAACTTTAGAGTATCTGTATACTACTTATGTGCGGCGTTTAAGAGTTAAAAATAGGTTTTAGAATAATGAAGAAAGTTCAAAAAGTCTGGAAAAATTAGTCAATTATGCAGGGGGTCTCTATAAATGATTATAAGGTCAGAAGTAGATATAATTTTTGTAAGCAACAGATAAACTTTAAAGATTATTTTTAGTGAAGCATAAAAAAACGTTTGTAAAATATTTATGGGCTTGTACATCTTTAGAGTATAGTTTGTAGTAAATGTTTTCTATTGTTTTTTCTCCTAATTTTCTGTTATTTGAAGAGTTTCCATCAATGTTTCAAAATTTTTAAGAAACGTTTGATGTTTTTTATCCTGAATCTAAACAAAGACTTACACACATTTCAAAATTATTTTCTAGTTAAATTCATCATCGATAAATATTCATCATCTTTATTTAACTCTATATATGATACAAAAACTGATTTTTCCAGTCCATTCTAAAACTTTTTTAAGAAGAGGAGTTTTTTTTATTGAAAACCATCATAAACGAAGGATAAGCATCTCAAAACCAGCTTCTGTTGTCATGAGTTTTGTATCCTCTTTCTTATGAGTCATCGTTTCCAATTCAACCCAAAATAGTGCTCTAATCTTTCCTAAGCACACATAACTCTCCATCTATACATTTCATTAATGGCCTTGTAAACCGTTGCAAGCGCTAAGCACTAGAAAATTATTTTCTAATCATTCGAGAAAATCGAAAACATATCCATAGCTTACATCTATGGCTTTTTATAGACCATAGTAAACATCCCTCCCCACAAACCCTTTCTGAATCATTAAAGTTTTGCGTTACCAAAAGAGAAAAATGTACAGTATATCGTTGTTTTCCTCAGTTAATGTTTTTTGGTCAGGCTAAACGCCAGGATGACAGGAATAAGTCCCGATGATGAGAAGGTTGCGTGTTGTATCAACGTCACTCACTGTGTGTTTTCTCTGCATTGCATGCGGTTTTACCTTTTCGACAAGCTCTTAAATTAGCTGTGACCCTAAAGTATGCGAGAGAGAGAAGGCAGAATGACAAAAAGGTTAATGCCATAATACCTTCTCAAGCATTGTTACACCTGGGTCAGAAATCACTCTGTGGAGCTTTAAAAAAATTCTTTTTGAATGAAAAACGCATAAAAGTATAAATTAAAAGGAATTAGGTAGTTGAGATTAGAGATGGAGTGATATTTTCACTCAAATCTATGTTAACAAAGATCAGCAAATTCAGGTTACATAAAAGTTCTCGTGTTTACTAATTATTAATAAACTTTCATTTTGATGATACGAATTTGGAAAATTTTAGAAAGCTATTTTAATCATCCCAAACATAATGGGACATTTTCTGTTTAGAAACTCGGCTGATCCTCTTTAACGAAGATATGAATAAATTATTATGATGGAGTACGAGAATTATGATTATAAATCTTTATTTAGTGTTATAAGAATGTTTGAGTCTACAGAATTCAACTTACTAGTTGGTAAATTATAATTATTTTAGGCATTTATGTTCATCCCTGTGTTTCTGTAGTGCCGTTTTCCTTAGATTGTAGTAAATAAAGAAATATAAAGTGCGATTTCTTTTAATTCCATTATCAAAATACTTAAAATATCATATAAACTAACTCCCTATTCAGTTATCCAGGAAAAAAAATTTCAAGCAAGTGGAATATGAGAAATATATTTTCCAGATAAGATATTGTCAAGACAGCATGTATGTGAACTCGATATATATCCTAGTGTGCGTCCATCTTCCCATCTATAGATTGGAAGGTTTCAACTTGAATAAATTCACATGATCAAACTCACTTGGACGCATGTCCTAATATTGCTTGAGGCATTCTAACAGAAACTTTGATTTCAAATGTCAAGTTTGAACTCAGCAAGCATTCCCTCCAGACTTGGTGCTAATTGGTCATCACTTACCCGTAGTCTGCAAAATTGTTTAAAACAAAAATCAATAAACTCAAATAGCTTGCTCAAACAGTGCAAACTTTAAAATTTACCAAACCCTTTTGTTCCTAAGCCTCCCGAAATTACTAATTAATGCTATGAAAAATTTTGGTCCAACTAAATTTTACTAAACTTTTTCACAATAGATTTTCTTTGTCTTATCAAAAGGGTTTATTTTATTTCTTGAGTATCACTGTGTCCTATGAGCAAATAGTATATCACCGTAGTCTGCAAAATTGTTTAAAACAAAAATCAATAAACTCAAATAGCTTGCTCAAACAGTGCAAACTTTAAAATTTACCAAACCCTTTTGTTCCTAAGCCTCCCGAAATTACTAATTAATGCTATGAAAAATTTTGGTCCAACTAAATTTTACTAAACTTTTTCACAATAGATTTTCTTTGTCTTATCAAAAGGGTTTATTTTATTTCTTGGGTATCACTGTGTCCTATGAGCAAATAGTATATCACCAAGAGTATCACTAGATTTTCACTGAAAGAGAACTACATAAAATACTATGTTTGTGCTTGTGAAATATCTTCAATGTGTAAATCGGGGGATTAACCAGAAAAAGGATCTCAATTCTTTTCCTCAGTTGTGGCAACAATCAGTTTGTTCACAAAACATGTGATCCTAGACTAGAGTAAACAAATGTCCACTAAAACGCAACAACGACAACGATTCACTGTTTAATTTTAAGAGGGGTTAAATATTAGGACTGTGTTTTAATGTGTTTAGATAGTTAAATTTGAAAGGATGGAAAATTTTTTGGCGCGATAATGGAGCTTTATTTTTTATAGCGATTGGCGAAGTTTATTGCAGTCTTAATTTTTCCGATAAAATCCCCGAAATTAGCAGGCATATTTAAGCGAGGTTTGAATATTAATGAATCTGCTTTGGTTTAGTTGCCTATGCATATCAAGATGAATAAAAACGTTTCTTTACGGAATAATACAGAATAATAAATTCTCTGTTTAATAAATAGGGAACTTTTGACATTTCAATAAAAAGCCGTATTTCTCTGTTTTAGGCTGTAATAAGGTGTAAATGGGTGGTAAGAAAAAACTTAATATTTTTCCAGTGACACCAATGAAATATTTAAGCACATGATGGGTCGTGATGTGGAGAATGATCAGTGTAAATTTAGTGAAAATTTACTATTAGTGTAAATTTCTTTCCCATTAATAGACGTGAATAGCTCCCCAAATCTGCTGGAGCTAGACTAACAAAGTTAGTAACCATTTATCGAGCGAAACTAGCAGGATTCAGAAGCAATCCTAGGGGGAACTGTGTTTGCAGTTCCCGGGGGTTGGCTAGCGATAGAGAGTAGGGGGCGGCAGCCTTCTAGTATTGATATAATCTCCCACACTAATCCAATCTCCCAGTCGCTCAAACTTTTGAAGCGAAATAATCTAAATCGCTAAAAGGCACATAAATCAATCAGAGATGCTTTTTCGCTCTTGATCACAGACCAGACACAACATTCAATCCACAAATGGCTTCCGCTGCTAATGATTATGACAACAAACCCAAGAGGCAGCTGAGTAAGAAATCCTTCAACAATCGTAGACAAAAACATGATCGATATTAAGAGAGGCCAAGATCAATCCTTTATGTACGCCACTGGAGATAGAGGAGGAGAAGAAAAAAGATCACAAGATTTCGTCTCTTTTCTCTCTTCCAGAAGATCTTTGATTCTGCTGACGATGCGGAGAAACAAGTAGAATCACGTTCCGTGGTCGCTTATCGACCTATATCGCCCTGTTGAGAAACATAAGAACCCTCGTAATGACAAGGAGTTTGTTGTTTCCGTTTTGTTTGTGATTGTCGAAAATTTGGAGTGGAATTTCTTTTCCAATTGAAAGAAGCCCTGATGATCGCCGTTGTTTCTTTTGGGAACAACAACTGTTCAATTACGGATTCCTTGTTGGGAGTCGCTTTGGTTCGTTAAGCTTTGTCTCTTTTAAAAACGGCGGGCTGGTGTGTGCTCTTTTATCTCTTTGGAGTATCACTGTGATACTGAAGTTTTCCTTCTTGTTTTCTTGTTTAAAAGGTTTGTTTTCGCTATGGAATACCGCGTTTTTGAAGTAAATACCTGTTGTGTGTAGAGTAAAAGCTGAATTTTGTTCTAAAATACTTAAAGATTATAGTGTCATATTTTAATTACTTACTTCTGTAAGACCCATATTACCCGTGCAACATTGCATGTCAGCGAAAAAATTTTGTGCAATTGTTGATATACTCAAGTGAAGAAGCAACGTTTATTTACACAATTTAAAAATTTAAAAACAGCAGACAATGAGGAAGTTGCATGATTTTTTTTTATTTTTTTAATCGATTCTTCTTGCAAAAATAAGCAACTACCCAAAATTTGAGGTCGATCGAGAAATTTTTTGATTGCCAAAAAAATTGACAAAAATCCACTTTTTAAAAGCGCGCGAAAACCTCAAAGAGTTTGGGATCATCGTATGTTGACGTCATCTTACGATTAACATTGTTGGAAAGCAATGGGTTTGATGGTATGATTGTTGACATCTTTATACAATAAGCGTTTTCAGTCACGTGTTTTTTCAAGACTTTTAAATTAAATCTTTAATTACCTGCACATTTTTTTGAAAAATTGACTAGATATTTTATTTTACCATACAAAAAACCATACGGAACACTTGTTTGTTTTTGAAAATCTGACGCATGCAACTTCCTTATTGTTTCGGGGATCAATGGATCCCCTTCGTCAGTACTGAAACTGACTGTTGTTTCAGTACTGACGAAGGGGATCCATTGATCCCCGAAACAATTGTCTGCTGTTTTTAAATTTTTAAATTGTGTAAATAAACGTTGCTTTTTCACTTGAGTATTGCATGTTACATTGTGTTGCACAAAGACCTTTTTAATAAACTTTTTGATAAGAACAGTTTTTGATAAAGTGAACAGTTTTTGATCTATTCTAATTTAACATTTTAATCTATGAGTTTAAAAGTCATTTAGCAGGTTTTCTACTTTCTGATACCCAGCATGGCGATATTTAGAGGGAACGTAAATGGAATTGAACCGAAATTTTAGTTTATGCTTAAGAAGTATAAATACAAAATTAAAATATCTTAATAAATGTGTTAGTAAGTTAATCTTAACGTAGACAGAATTACTAAAAATTCTATAAACTGTCAAAAATGACAAATTTTATTCGCTTTTTTTAAATTTTCTTCAATCATGTTTTATAATACTCTATAATTACTAGGTGACATAAATAATTTTTTATTATGATGTATAAATAGGTCTGGTTTCCAAAAAAATTTTAATCTAGAAGATACTCAATATTTATTGCCAAAAGGATACTCTTAAATCTCAGTTTACTCACTGCCCTTCACGCCAGCAGTCTGCGCACTGTATCCGTCGTCAGTTCGATTCTGACCTCCCCCTGGGTGTAATTTCCTTCCTTCTTGTGTCAGTAAAAAATTCTGTTGTGTCTGTCTTACTTGACGAAGGTGTATAAGCGGATCCTTGAGATCAAGCACACATACCGGAAAATATATGTAACCACAATCCAATCCAATACTCTTAAATCGGAAGTGCGTAAAATATTTAAGCCACATAGTTTGAAAACTACTGAAAAATTTGTTTAAGACCATAATAGCCATTCTGTGGAATTACTTAGAAAATATTTTTTGTTTTATAAAATGTCTACTGAAAATAAGTGTTGTAAGAACTTTTTTCTTTTTAATGAAAATGTCTAACACTGGAATTTTTTTAAACTTATCTTAACTTTACAATTTCTTCCAAAGAATTTGTTAAAAAGAAATAATAAGCTTCCTAAGTCAAAAACACTCCCTTTAGTAATATTTATCATGCTAATTATGTAGCTAGTAAAGAATATAGAACTAAATAAGATGGTTTTTAAAAAAGATATTTGTATTTGGGAACTAAAAGGAAAATATTAAAAATAGTTTCAAGATTTTAGTCATTTTCGTGTTTGTTTTTGATGTAAGAGACATAAATGTCTTGAAAGAATATCATAAGTGAGTAAATTTAAAAGCTTCCCATTTCAAGCCAGAAAAGGTTTTTCTGATCCTTTAAATATAAAACATATATTTTCTGAAGGAATTTAAGTGTTCCAATTACAAATGTAACTTACTTCTGAACTTGGAGCGGGTTATTTTAAAGAACACAGCATTTAAGTTTTAGCTGTTCAGCTCCCAAATGCAAATAAAAATCGGAAGTTACAGTTTCTAAATGCCAAATCACCATTTTTACTAAAGGTTAAGCTAAGTATTTTGGAATTCAGTGTTAAGTAGATAGGTATAAAACTTTTAATTGGGTCTTTAAGGTAAGGGATCACCAACACGGGAGTGTAAACAAATGTTATTTTATTTGAACAACAAAGCGGCCCAGCCGCAAGGAAGGTAAAGAATGCATAGTATGAAGAAGAGAAAGTGTTGGCTCGCAGGCCGTATTTATAAGGCTGTTAGCGCCTGCGTATAAACAAAATATAATTAACTGCACTTAAACATAACTGCAAATAGAAATTTAAAGTTCAGCAAAAAAGAGTAAGGTTAAAGGTTCTGGTCCAAAGGTAAAGTCCAAGTTTAAGGTTGAAGGCTCTATCACGAGTCGCCTCAGTACCCCCTTCCTAGTGAAAACGTTCATTGTCGAACTTGGAATCTGACGATTTTCTTTATTTGTCGACCTGAACGAGTACTGGAGGGCACGGGAGTCGGGGCAATTTCTTGAGGCGCCTGTCGTGGAACCGGTGATGTCTTTTCTGCTGGTGTCTCTTCCTCGTTGAGAATGAAGGCTGGTTTAAGGCGGTCCAACGAAACCACCTTCTGGAGACCTCGGATTTCGACCTTGAGGAACTTGGGGTGTCGCTCCAGCACATGGAAAGGGCCCTCGTAAGGAGGTGTCAGAGGAGGCTTGACTGAATCAACCCGCACAAACACATGTGAGCATGTGGAGAGACTTTTGGGCACAAATGTCCTCTTTTGAATGGGAGCTCGTTGGTGTGGGAGATATACTTTTCATTGTCTCTCTCAGCCTTACGAGAAACTCAGATGCGTTGATATCACTCGACTTTGGGACAAAAAATTCTCCCGGCAGCCTTATTTGCGTGCCGTAAACCATTTCAGCCACTGTAGCTTGTAGGTCCTCCCGGAAAACCGACCGGAGACCAAGTAGTACTGAAGGCAAGTTATTGTACCAACGATCATTTAGGCAAGCTTTGAGAGAAGATTTTAAATTTCTATGCCAATTTTCGATTAAACCGTTAGATTTTGGATGAAAAGCAGTAGTATGAATCTTTTTAACACCTAACAGATTCAAAAGTGAACTAAATAGTCTAGCTTCAAACTGTTTGCCTTGATCAGTAGTTATCACTTTAGGTGTACCGAAACGAGCGATCCAATGAGAGTAAAAATGGGTTGCCACATTTTCTGCCGTGATGTTAACCAATGGAACTGCCTCTACCCATCGTGTGAAACGGTCTATCATAGTTAGGAGATAGGAATAACCTTGATTCGGAGGCAATGGACCAACCAAATCTAAATGGATGTGCTCGAACCGACTGTCGGGAATCGCAATACTTTGAGTTGGACTCGACGTATGTCTATGCACTTTAGCCAGCTGACATGGAATGCAACATCTTGTCCAATTTTTGGTGTCCTTTTTAATCGACGGCCAAATGAAACGGCTAGTCAGAAGTTTAGTTGAAGCTCTCATGCCAGGATGCGATCAGTTATGGAGAAGGTCGAAAACTGTTTTGCGGTATTGAAAAGGTATATACGGACGAACGTTACTCGTGGATACGTCACAAAAAAGGTTAGCCTCCGTGTTGGGTATTTTAACACGTTTAAGGTTCAAAAGGGAATCCTCCTGGAGTAGTTTTTTAAGTTCATCATCATTTTCCTGGGATTTTGCTATTTCCTCGTAATCTAACGCACTGGGTAACTCGATTTCCTCAATGCGCGAAAAAACATCCGCTGATACATTCTCGTCTCCCTTAATGTATTGGATATTCGTGCAAAACTGACCTATATAGTCCAAGTGTCGAAGCTGTCTGGGCGTGCATTTATCAAGTTTCTGGTTAAAGGCAAATGTTAACGGCTTATGGTCACAAAATATAGTGAAGTTTCTCCCTTCAAGCATGTGCTTGAAATGTTTGATTGCTGCGTAAATCGCAAATAGTTCTCTATCAAACGTGGACCATTTTTGTTGAGCCGGCGTTATTTTACTTGAGAAAAATGCCAAAGGTTTTATTTGCGAATTTGAGTTCGCTTCGTAAGAAACTTGATTGAGTGATGCACCGACAGCCCTCGCACTGGCGTCAGTAAAAAGGACAAGTTTTGCGTTTGGGTCAGGATGGTTTAAAAGAGCTGCCTTAGCTGCCTTAGCTGCTCTTTGCACGTCTCAAAAGCTGTGACAGCTTCAGGAGACCAATTGATTTCCGCGTTTTTACGTAATTTGGTTCCTTTTAACAGCTCATTCAAAGGTGCCTGCAAATGAGCAGCTTTCGGAACACACCTACGGTAGTAGTTAATTAACCCTAGAAAACGACGCAAGTCTTTAACTGTCCTCGGTTGGGTGTACTGTAGAATCGGCTCTACTTTTGAGGGGAGGGGCCTGATTCCGTCTGAGTTAACCAAAAATCCTAAAAAGGAGATTTCAGGGACTCCAAACACGCATTTACCCAGATTTATACGAATACCGTATTTTGAAAGTCTTTGGAACAACATTTCGATATGCTCTAAATGCTCCTTCTCAGACGTACTAGCTATCAAAATGTCGTCTAAGTAGACGAAAAGGAAGTCCAAACCGAACAAGACTTCGTGAATAAATCTTTGGAAACTTTGCGCTGCGTTCGACAATCCGAAGGGGAGAACTAAAAATTCGAATAGTCCAAACGGTGTTGTTATTGCAGTCTTTTTAACATCCTCGGGATGGACTGGTATCTGATGATAAGCTCTTATAAGGTCCACTTTAGAAAATATTTTAGCTCCGTGTAACTGACCGGCAAAATCCTGGATGTGGGGCAGGGGATAGCGATCGGGAACCGTGATTCGATTCAGGGCTCTGTAATCGCCCGTAGGTCTAAAGTCAGTACTATTTGGTTTTGGAACCAAATGTAGGGGATTCGACCAGTTTGATTTGCTCGGACGACAAATCCCAGCATCAAGCATATATTGGAATTCCCTTTTTGCTATCACTAGCTTTTCGGGATGTAATCTTCTAGGTTTGCAAAAAACTGGCTGACCCTTCGTTTCGATTCTATGCACAGTATTGTGCTTTACCTCCGCATTCAGGCTGTACGGCCGAGTAATATCAGAGTACTTTTCTATCAAATCTTTGTATTTAAGTTCATCCGAGATAAGAGTTATATGCGTTACCGAGCAGACAGAAAAGTAACCTTTACATTTTAAAGACGTTAAGGTATCCCTAAGACATGAATTTTTGAGATCGATTAACAAGCCGAAATGACGAATGAAATCTGCGCCTATAATTGGTTTGCTTACATTCGCGACTACAAAAGGCCATTGAAAATTTCTGCGCAAATTTAAATTTACTGTCACTAACTTTGTTCCATACGTTTTGATAGGGGAACCAGTGGCCGAATAGAGCGTAATTTCCCTTGGTCCTCCGTGAACAAGACCTTGTTTATAGGGGATCACGCACACATCACTTCCTCTGTCAATTAGATACGAAACTCCCGTAACAGTATCCCTTACGAAAAGGCGGCTTTTACTATCCTTGAAACCGCATTGCGCCGAAGAATGCGATTCGGTTACAAGTTTTTTGACTGAAAATTACATGGGGCAACGCATCGGTATGAGGACTCTCCAAATTTAGCATGATACCAACATAACCCGTCAGAACTAGGGACTCTCGATTTGCGAAAACTACCCGACCTGTTCCAACGCCTACCACGGTTACTATTCGACCTATTACGCGATCTAGACATACGTTCAACCTTTTGACTGAGCTCCGCTATTTGATTTTTAAGCTCTGTAAGCGTGTCCGGCTGCTGATTACTATTAGGGCAAGCTACCTCAGCTGTCACTTCATTGGGCGCGACATCTATAATTCTATCGGCCATTTTAGCCAGGTTGTCTAAGCTATCGCTAGAAACTGACAATATTGCCTGCGCAGTTCTTGGTAACCGCTGCATCCATAATGATTTGAGGAAACTATCATCGATCTTACTTCCGGCAAGTTGTTTCATCTTACGCAAAAGATGGGACGGTTTGTCATCGCCTAGAACCACATCAAGCAACAGTGTTTGGATTCGCTTTTGTTCAGAGTCCGAAAAAGCTGAAATAAGGCCGGTTTTTAAGGTTTGGTAAGCTTTTTCCTTGGGCGGATTTAAAACAATGTCACTGACATAGGTCAACACATCCGAATTTAGTGCAGCCACGACCGAATAGAATTTTGTAGGATCCTGGGAAATTTTTGAAATAGCAAACTGCGCCTCGATTGACGCAAACCACAGCTCGGGCTGCTTCTCCCAGAAAACAGGTAGCTTAACTGCCACACCACTTACTTCAGTTGGGACAGTTTGGAGATTCGCAACGCTAGGCACACTAGGAGTTAGATTAGGATATTCGTCCGATTTGTTTACGATCGAAGACGAATCGCTTTCACCTTTAACGTCCGCCATCCTAAAACCCCAAACACTAGAAGCGTATACTGTCCAAATTATAAGTGATGAATACTAACTGGAAGCAATCTGAACAGATCCTTGGCCACGTGAACGGAATCCTAGTCACCACTAAGGGATCACCAACACGGGAGTGTAAACAAATGTTATTTTATTTGAACAACAAAGCGGCCCAGCCGCAAGGAAGGTAAAGAATGCATAGTATGAAGAAGAGAAAGTGTTGGCTCGCAGGCCGTATTTATAAGGCTGTTAGCGCCTGCGTATAAACAAAATATAATTAACTGCACTTAAACATAACTGCAAATAGAAATTTAAAGTTCAGCAAAAAAGAGTAAGGTTAAAGGTTCTGGTCCAAAGGTAAAGTCCAAGTTTAAGGTTGAAGGCTCTATCACGAGTCGCCTCTAAATGCCAAATGCAAAGCCAAATGCAATTCAGCTGCCAAATGCAAATAAAAATCGGAAGTTACAGTTTCTAAATGCCAAATCACCATTTTTACTAAAGGTTAAGCTAAGTATTTTGGAATTCAGTGTTAAGTAGATAGGTATAAAACTTTTAATTGGGTCTTTAAGGCACTGTATATTTGGACGGCCTTTTTTCAACTAAACTCTACTCTAATTTCCACGGCCCGGCGTTCCATTGGTTCCATCACTAAGCGCCGAGACTGCTACGTAACCACGAGACCTACAGCGCATGCGCCACGGGCCGTTTGGGCCGTCCAAATATACACTTCGGGTCTTTAAAGTTGATCGCTTTTCACTCAATTTATCTTATGAGGATCGCTGTTGTTTTTTAAATCGTGAAAGATGAACTTATTTTTTAAATAATTCTTACCTAATATTTATCAATAAATCTTGATAAAAGTGGATTAAATTTGAAAAGGTAGAAATTTCCGCTTATTCAAACATACAAATTAAATCATTTATTTAATTTCAATTTATTGCTCTCTCAGCTTTTACCTATTTAAAATAAAATGTTTCCTAAAAACCAAAAAGTCCGTTTCCTTTTACCCTAACATTTCCTCTAAAAAAATATCCTTCCCAAGGATCACTCCCAAATGTGATTTAGTGGGTAGTATCCAGAACACATGCTTGGGAGCCACAAACATGGCGAAGCACTTTTATTGGTTTTTTTATCGGTTTTTCCAAAGAAACAGAACATTTGAGTCTTCCAGAATTTATATTTTGAATATAAATGTGGATCAATAGTGAATACACCACAATCAATGGTAAGAAAATGGTAAGAATGTTTTACTGAAAAAAACATTTGGAGAAAGGCTTGCAATGATTTGTTTCCCACAATACCAAATAAAATATTTACGTATGATTCAAAAATTTCCGAAGAATTTGAAAAGTAGCATCATAATAACACTATAAATAAACTAATGTAACAAGATAAAATATAGCGAACAATAATTACACTGTAAAAACTCCTTCAAGTAACGGAAACTAACCATCAGTTCCGGTTGATTTCCGTAATTGTATGAAATATACAATGTGTTTCAAAAGTCCGTTTCGTGGCTTTTATTTTGAACCAACGTGTCCTAGGGTCACGGAAGTAAGGTCTACCTATAGGTAAATAACCCTGGAGAATCCATTGAGATGACTTACAGCGCCTCTAGCTGCGAATAAAAAAAGTAAAAAAATTAATTTAAAAATTAATTTAATAAACTGAAATTTTTAATGGTTCAATAGGGAATACAACACTTGAGGAAATTCAAAATTTCGACTATTGTAAATCATTGATAAGGGGCCGTTCAAATATTACGTAAGCACTTTTTTGGTCATTTTTAACCCCCCTCCCCCCTTGTAAGATAAGCATACCTCAACCCCCCCACCATAATTACGTAAGACACTGCCGGACCCCCCCCCCGAAATTTTGACATCCCTTGTAGTAAGTACTGTTTCTTCCTTGAAAATTAGGTGACTCGTACAAGGAGCTGTACTTATTGGGTGTAACCTAAGGGTTCAAAAATGAGTTGAAATACTACTTTTCGGGGTTACAATATCAAAATGTTAGGGTGGTCCATCCCCAGAAAAAAGTGCTTACGTCAGATTTCCTAATTCAATTTTTTGTTACATTTATTTTGGTTGAATTTTGAAATTATTTATGCAAGAAGCAAGAGATTTTCGAAAATGCACCATCTTACGTAAGCATCACTCATATCCCCCCTCCCCCCTTGTCAGCAAAAATAAGCAAAGAACAAACCCCCCTCCCCCCTTAGGTGCTTACGTAATATTTGAACGGCCCCTAAGCGTATTTCTTCAAATTTTTAGATTTTTTTTATCGTTATTTTTTAAATTAATTTTCAAAAATTACGCTTGCTAGAATCGCAGGTGTGGCAGAATTGACATCACCTCTGCATTCGCCAAATCTATAAGCAATCAGTACTTTCAAAGGAAAGGATTTTAAACAATGCCGAATACGCTTTCGTAAGTAGCATAAGGGCCGTTCCACGTCAAGTGAACCAATGACTTTTCCCTCACCATTTTTGATTCTTTTCATATTTGGTACACTAAAAGAACACCTTGAAAAAACCACTTGGGAGTTTTTTTCAAATTTTTATCTCTTTTAGTTTTTGATTTATGGGGTGTCAAAGTTTCAAAAATCTTGAAATTTCGGTCAAACATGCTTTTGTAATTTGCTCATATTTTAGTAAAAAATCACTTCTCAGCAAAAACATTGATACCATTTTAAAGAAAATTTATCAAGCTTTAAAATTATGTAAATTATAATATGGTTATTTTAAATTTTGATTAAAAAATTTTATTTTTAAAATTTTTAAATTTATTTTCAAAAAAAGTATATACTAATTTAAAATTTTCAAAAAAATTACAGTTCTTTATATTGGTTTTCTTATGCTATATAAAAATTTTCAGGTTGGGATCTCTACGGGATCATATGTTTAAAAAATAAAATGTTATAATTGTTCACTAATATTAAGCTTCACGGCATGACTTCGGTAAGTAAAATGAGCGTTTAAAAGAGAAAAAAGATCGTACCACCATGAAACTTGGGTTTTTAATTACCATTAACACATATTTTACGAAAATTAAGGTGCTAAAAATTGTGGGGGGTTGGGGGATCCCCCTCCCCTTTTCCAAAGGGGAAAAGGGGAGGGGGAATGATAACGTATGATGACATATTTACGGCATGATAACGTATTCGGCATTGTTTAAAATCCTTTCCTTTGAAACCCCATAAATAAAAAATTAAAAGAGATAAAACATTTTTATTTGGCAAATCTTATTTTTTAGGCATATTCAACACGTGTACCAAATTTGAAAAAAATCGAAGGACCCAAGGGAAAAATTTTCCGAAAAATTGGATCACTTGACGTGGAATGACCCATAATAGAGAAGCGCAACAGTGTACCGATAGACCAATAAGATTCAATGATTCCCACTTTAGCTCCTCCCTTCCCCTTCGTCATACCACAAAAAAATATTAAAATAAGAACACAGAAGAATACATATTATACCCAATGTATGGATATTTAATGAGACGGGGTTTGGGTATTTAATTTAAAAGTGGTGTGTGTGTGTGTGTGTGTGTGTGTGTGTGTGTGTGTGTGTGTGTGTGTGTGTGTGTGTGTGTGTGTGTGTGTGTGTGTGTGTGTGTGTGTGTGTGTGTGTGTGTGTGTGTGTGTGTGTGTGTGTGTGTGTGTGTGTGTGTGTGTGTGTGTGTGTGTGTGTGTGTGTGTGTGTGTGTGTGTGTGTGTGTGTGTGTGTGTGTGTGTGTGTGTGTGTGTGTGTGTGTGTGTGTGTGTGTGTGTGTGTGTGTGTGTGTGTGTGTGTGTGTGTGTGTGTGTGTGTGTGTGTGTGTGTGTGTGTGTGTGTGTGTGTGTGTGTGTGTGCGATGTATCGTTCTAATAGGGTAGGTGGGGGCAAAGCCACGCAATTTTCAGTATTTTTAACATTGTCATCGAAAGGGGGTAGATAATCCCGAAATTTCAATTGGAGATGTTAGATTGAGATCCTACTGACATACCGCCAGAAGAAGAGCTATTGACGTCATACGATGATGCTGCGGTTGTTATAGAAACGGATTATTCCACTTAATTTCGGGGGTGATGATGATTCTTTTGGCGCTGAAATAAATGTTTTGCGCCAAATCTGAGTGGCTATTTTTCAACTTTGTACTTCTTTCGATTCTAGAGTCACGGATGGGAATTTCCTTACATTACTAGATCTAATCTGATTTATTACACCTGATAAGATCTATCTCAACTGATCAGATCTATTTCAACTGATCTTTCATATAATCTCTGATCTATTTAATTTAATTTCATATTATCTGATTTACTTCATCTTACCTGATTTGATTTTGGATATTTTGTAATTTTTTTGGATTTAATCTGATCTATATCAACTGGTCTGATCTATTCACTATCTGATCTTATCTTTTGATCTGATTTTTTGTTAAATTTTGCATTTAAGTTCAGTTTGCAGAGAATAAGTTCAATGAGCAAATCTTTGTGAGGATTTCGAAGCGATCCGAAAGGTCCTGCATACGCAGCTTGGTGAGCGATAGCGTATAGGGGGAGGTAGCTCCCTAATCTTGTAAAAAATATCAAAAAGATAATGAATACATATTTTTTATATTTTGTCACTTCACAAGTTTCTAACGCCTTATTTAAATTTCACATTTCACAAGTATGATAATTAAGTTATAAAATTTACAACTAAAGTTATATCAGCTATATAAAACTGAATATAACTAATTCTCTCAAAATAGCAATATAAAAGCATACTAAACGGTAAAAAGTTTTCATGTGTAAAAGTATTTCCAATTTTTATTGACGAGAAATTTCAAAGATAATCAATAATTTAATGTAGTTTAATAAGATTTCTCATTCGCCAAATGTACGCTTAAAATTCCAAACATTGCAGTTCAATTCATACCATCTTCCCTCTTCTTTTGGACTCGTCTACTCACGGCAACCCTGTTCATAGCTCTTCTCCTCGCGGTATGTCTATACCTACAAAATACATCCAAGTTTAAACTCTTTTCGATGGTATTTTAGGAGAAATTTACAATTTAGTAGAAAAAAAATTCGCGGGGCTTTGCCTCGCAAAATGGGGCAAAGACCCGCACTTGCAAATCTTGAAGCCCAAATGAAATAAACAGTGATAAACAGAATTTTTCATTATAAAAACACTAAAAATAATGCTCTTAATGTTGTTTTAATATTTCTAAGCCAACCAACAATATTAAATATAAATATGATCAGTTTTAATGAAAATTGTCAATCTGCTGTAGCAATTAATTTCAGATTGCCCAGATATCTTTCAAAAAGGAGAAAGGATGGTTTCAGGTAGAGGGTTGGCATCTCGGACACCTTTATCAACCTCTTTAGAGATCAAGTAGTCCCAATTTCTTTTGGGACGAATTTCTGAGCTTTTTAAGCTGCGTGTATTTGCCCCGAAACACCTCTGCGTGGATTTGCCCCGTTTTACTTTATTTTGAAAAACAAGCCTTATTATTTTTAGAGACATGTTGAGGCAATTCTTTCAAAATGAAACTGAAGTTGAATTGCTATCTTATCATTAGGCTATTTATTTGTATTTCTCCTCAAGCCCTATTTTATGTAATGTTTAAGTAAAAGATCAGAAAAATTACATCAAAATAATGAAAAACAAACTTACAGCATTTTTTAAACTCAGGAGTGACTTAGAGGGACGAACTTTCGCAGAACAATAAGTCACAGTAAGACAAACCAACCACCTGGTTTTCAACTTTTGAATCGATCATTAACAATTAAAAATCGCGGTGCGTGGTTTTGCGTCGTGCGGGTTTTTACCCCCACCTACCCTACTTTTTTCATTATGTGTTACTTAGGAGCAAGTATTAATTCACACACACACACAGAAAATTCCTTCATTAAAATAAGTTAATTCCATATAAATACAACATTGTTTGAGTAGATTGAGATAATTAGAAATTGTGATTTTTTAAATCACATTTGTTATAATAAGAAATTTATTTTAAAGATTTCTTTCATACGTTATCAGAAATATTATTCTATAAATTAAAATAATTTTAAAATAGAAAACTATGTGAGAAAAACTAAACATTAAAAGAAAAATAAACTAGACTAGTAGATGAAAAGAAATGACTTCAACTTGTTCTGAAAAGGAAAAAATAAAATTGTACCATTTTTACAACGTTTTTATTAGGTCGCTTTCAATCTTGTCTGTCTGTCTGTCTATCTGTCTGTTCGGGAGGAATTTAGTAATCAATTTTAAGCATACTTCCCCATGAGCTAGAGACTTGAAAATTTGAACATAGTTCAGATCTGGATGACAATACGATATTATCTCGTTAGTTCGGTTCAATTTGCTGTCCCTGAACCCCCAGGGGGACTTAAAGTTTAGAAGTTCAACTGTAGGACCTAATTGTTAAAAAATCATTGTTGTGCAGTTTGCCTCCTCTCGTCATCAAGATGGCTTTAGAAGTGTTGTATAAAATATTAGTAAAACGAAAATTTGTAAGAATAAAAGTAATACACAGTACATGCACGTACAGTACTGGAAAAAAAATCGACTCAGACCCTATATCTCCGGAACGGCTTGTGATATAAAGACAAATAAGGTATCATTTTTCATGATTTAAAGTATTCTATATACAGAAACTTTTTCAAGTTCTTAGGGGGTCGTCTTCATATTAAACGAAGCACCAACTTTCGTTTTTCCTATGGGCGACATCAAAGATTATTCCAGATTATGAAAGAGCACCCTCTTAAACCCCCAAAAACCAAGTTTCGTGTTGTTTGGGGGTCAAACAAAGCCAGGAAGGGGGTTTGAAAACTTTGGTAATTTAACTTCAAAGAGGAAAGATTGGCGACAATTGTTTAAAATTCTCTAGTAAAGTTAGAACAGATTTGGCTACTTATCTGTGATTTGGCCCAATTCCTACAAAAGTTAAAGCAGATTTGGCTATTTATCTATATTTTGGCGCAATTTCGCATTCCAATTAGAATACCCTAAAGTGGTAGCCCACTTGGTAGAGTAAGCTTGTGATCTCTAGGTTGCAGGTTCTGCCCCGCAATTCCGCATGCCTCATTGTTCAAGGTTAACCTATAGGGATACAAGCTAACACAAAGATGAATAGATGTTGAATAATATTTTCAAATATAAATCCTTTAAAACAAATTGATACAATTTTTATTGCCGTTTGTTTACAAATAATAATAATTAATTGAAAGTTATTTAAAAAACATTTTTTTTAATTCTGGAAAAATGGAATAAAATTTTAAATAAAGGTATTAAATAATCACGCTAAATTATGAAAGTGGTTTTGTTGATAAGAGCTAGAAATTTAACTAATTAATGAAACAATAAATCAGGCTTTTGAGGCTCAAAAATTCCTATAAAAATACATAAATACAGATAGTTTGATTGATTTTTTGAGGTATTTTTAGCATTAATATTTAATCGATGTTTCTAAATTTTCAATTTCCACTTACGAAAACTAAATTATCTTGAAAAATTAAAGCAATTACAAAGTTTAAAATTTGCTTTTACATATAGGAATAGAAAAATTTTCAAATACTGATTTTAATGATTCTGCAGTCATTTTTTAATAACTAATTACGAGTTATGTTTCATTAGGTTGGATACAGAGTTTATTAATTTTTAAGGATAAACATTGAAGTTTCTTAACCTATGTGCTTGATGAATTAGATACCAAAATATAAATATGAAACATGTTGACTAGTCAATCATTACATTTCAAAGTTGATAAACTTGATGAATTAAAATTAATTAACTTTAATCATATCGACGATTTGAAGCTTCTTGATATTTTAAACAATTGAGGTTTTAAGGAAAAAAATGAAAAATACATCATCGCGTGGCCATTGATAAATTTTCAAGAATTATATTTTATTCTTATTTAAAGTTTTTAATAATTACCATAAAGAGAGAGAGAGAGAATTTGTCTTTGTAATGATGGGTGAGTATTTTTAGGGGGAGTGGAATTGAGAACGTTTTTTATTGCCGAAAATTTGGGGGGGGTGATTGGAAAGAGATATGGAGTTTTATTTTAGGGGTTGGATATTTTTTTTCTGTTTGTGGTTTTAAATTTTAACGTTAATTGTCATGCTGATTTTTCTTAAGCCTCAATAAAAATCAGCATATTAATTAATGTTAAATTTTACAAACTCAACCTGTTCAAGTCCCTATTTCTATTTAACCTTATCTATCCCACTTAAACTAGTTACGTTTTCAAAATTAGTTTCTAAATCCGATGCCGGTAAGAACCAACAATATCATCCATATATTTGGTGACAGTAGCGGATGGATCTACTGTGCTCCCAATTCCAGGTTGAATGCAAGAAATGATTTACTTTGACTATACGTATAAAAATAACATTAAATTAAAAAGTGGTAGCTAAATTGTTATGATAGTGTTAATCTTTTATTTTGTAGTCACCACTATTTTATTTATTATTAGTTAATTATGTAAGTCAACTTTTATTCCAAGCATTGAGCCCACTGGCTGCGTAGGGTAGAATTAATACGCTACTTTCTTTACTCCTATAAACTACTGTAGGGGTAGGCGGCTGGTGCAACCCTTGGATGAGCCAGTTATAGGCAAAGAGATGATGTTAACCCGGGAGTGCATCATATGGGAAAGATGTGTGATCCAAAATTCAGCTGTATTTTAATAATTCATCTGTAATTAATTCATTTAATTCAGCTGTAATATTTGTATCATGGTTAAATTAATTCATGTCTTGATAACATTTAATATCAAAGATAAAACGTTGAATTTATTCTTTAATAAATAATGCATGTAAAAAGAGACCGTCCTTATATCAAGTGACGACTTTTCTTGACCTTAGATTTATATTTAAAACCACAAATATCTGCATGAAATCTGTAATGAATTCGAATCTTTATATCGAATACTCTTTTTTGAAACTTTATTCGCGTAATTCAAAAACATTTTAAATATAATGCAGGTGAAATTTTTAGTCGAATAATTAAGTATGTTTCAAAAGTAAGTGTTAAGTATGTTTCAAAATTTTTTCATCTGAAAAAATTATAATTTTAAAGATTTTTAATTTGTAAACTTTTATTTAAAAATATTATCAAAATTTAAAAACAAATAAAAAAAATATTACATGCACAAAAAAAGGTTAATTTTCCTTTTACTGAAATTAATAGAGTAAAAAATAAGAACTTATTAATTCTAACTCTATCGGTAGTTTAAGTTCGAGGCATACGCAAACTTCCAAAAGCAAAACAAGAACACGGAAGCTATGAGGTTCGAACTTGGCTCTAGAGATTTGCGACCTGGCACACTAACCGTTCGGCCACACGGCTACGTTCAACATCAAGGTTTAAACAATAAATGTGTTGATTTCAGTTAGTAGATTATGGTTACCGTAAGGTTACTGTAATTTTCATAAGTTGTATGTCTTTGGCGATATGAGATTGGCGCAAATTTTTCTAATTGAAATTTCCTACAGTGTGCGTGGGGTTAATGGTTGTAAGGATCAAAATCTATGAAAAACGAGATTTCAACGTAAATTCAACGAACTTCAACCCCCACTCCTGGCTTCATTTGGGGACCAAATGACATGAAAACTGGTTTTGGGGGGTTTTAGAGGGTGCTCTTTCAGAATCTAGAATAATCTTTCATGTCGCCCATAGGAAAAAACGAAAGTTGGTGCTTCGTTTAATATGAAGACGACCCCCTAAGAACTTGGAAAAATTTTCTGTATATAGAATACTTCAAATCATGAAAAATGATACCTTATTTGTCTTTATATCACAAGCCGTTCCGGAGATATAGGGTCTGAGTCGATTTTTTTTGCCAGTATTGTACATGCAGTACTTCATGCAAGTTTTGTGTTTGTAATACATCTAAGGGACTGACTTTATTAATTAGTTACTGACAAGTTTGTCACCAATATATTTTTTTAAACACTTTTTTTATATTACTAGTGTTTCAAAAATTTCCAACGTCATCTGAATAATAGCTAGAGGCAAAAACTGTGCAATGATTTTAACAAAACAGAGTAAAGCCATGTGTTACAGTTAAAGTTCAGAAAAAAAACACTTTTTAGTTTTATTAAAAAGAGAAAGGAATCAAATTCTTGGAAGGCGTTCAGGGGTTCAGGTCGCGAATTCTAAACTTTACACAACAAAACTAAAAACCAGAAAATAATTAATAAAAAAAACTTTTTAAAGAACAACGTTTTTAAAATGCACTAAAAAGTATAAAATAATTTTTTGCAACTCCTTGTAAAACGAAAAACGTGGGGATCATGCATTAGGTATTAAATCCAACTTAATTTCATCATTCATTTAAATAGATTTTAACTGTGCATATAATGGTAAATAGAGTGACAAGAGCAGTGACTGTAAATATTATTGCATGATCCCCACGTTTTTCGTTTTACAAGGAGTTGCAAAAAATTATTTTATACTTTTTAGTGCATTTTAAAAACGTTGTTCTTTAAAAAGTTTTTTTTATTAATTAATTTTATTTTAGAGTGAAAAGATGCTTTGAATAAATAATACGTATTTTTGTAAATGTTTTCGTTAAGACGTTACTGTTGTATTCCCCATGGATGATAAAAAGTTACTTGAATTAGACCAGGACAACTTCCAAATAATTTTAGTATATTAAAAAAACTCAAAAAATATAAACGTTTAAAATGAACAACTAGAGTATTTCCACAATGATCATTCCCTACAATATAATGGTTTTATAAGTTGGGATTTTCCACATATAAAGCAAAAAGAAATGCTAAACACTATAATCATTAAAGAAAAATTGCCATCTGAAATGCTTCTGGAGAAATTAAAGAGCTTCATCCACTCCACATTTATCATTTCAAACAGAAAAAATATGGTATCTCACATCTTGAATTTATTTTTCATCGATATTTTGACGTAGAAATGAGCGAAAATTCTCGCAGAGATGCCTAGAAAGATACTTAAATTATACGCCTTGGTAGCTAAAGTAATCTTAAGTCATTATTGGAATGAATCATTATGCACGAAAGGATTTTTCAGGGATATTAGAAAGAAAAACTTTCTAAGCATGGTTCATTTGTGGTGAAAAAGCAATCTGATGATGTTATCATACCGATGAGGGTTTTTACCGACATGACTATTTTTCAATGCAGCTTTTACTTAATCATTTCTTACATTAGTACTTTAATCCCGATCGATATTTTTCCTTTCTAAGATGACGTCTTTTAAAGGTTGAAGCAAATAAATGCTCTTTTACTTTCGAAATAAAAATGAAAGGTAATTTAATATTTATTATTTTTTGTTTGGGCCTCGTTATTGTTTTACGTAGTTAGAAGTTAGTTTCAGAAGTTGATTGAAAAATTTGAAGATAAAAGTGCCATATCCGAGTTACTGACTAAATTTTGACCGCATTTTTATGAACAAAGGGACATGGGAAAAAGATAATATTTTAATCTCCAAGATAGTTTTTCATTAATTAAAAAATTACAGGTATTAATTAATGAAAAGCTCTAAGGGTTTTTTTCGAATTCATTTCTCTTGTAAAATTTATTAACAAATATCTTAATTCAGTACCATGAACCATTTTACCCTTTTAAAAGGTACTTCCATCTCAACTTAATCGAATGAAAGTTAACACACAACTGATTCTTGCTTTAAAACCAAACGAGAATCAGTTTTCATTTACAAAAAAATTAATAAATTTGATTCGACACTGATTCCCCCAAATCCATTTCCAATTAATAGGCAGTTTCACAGATCCACATCTCGTTATTCATACATCTTTTTCTATATAGATATAGATGAATGTTTGTTGGTATGTCTGTATGTATGTCCCTTATATTTTTAAACTTTCAAAACCTACATTAACTATTAAACTTTACAACGTTGATTTACTCGCTCCTAGGAAGGTTTCAGAAGAAAAATAATTTAAAATCGAAGTATCCTAATAACTTTTATGGTACATTCGTTTGAAAATCAACATTTCATGTCTAACATCATGGAAAAATCATCCATTGTTGTAAATATAACAGGAGAAGATGAAACATTTATTATTGTAGGCATTATATGGATTGTTATATATTGAAATCGGTTGTTGTAGTTTAAAATCATTTGTTGTAGCATAAAAATAAAAATCGATCCCTTTTTTAATTGTTTCTCACTCTGCCGGACATATTGTCCGGGTAACGCCTGGCCTAGCACGCAGTGCTACATATTTGGACTGGAACAGCCCCTGTAACACACCAGATGATATTTATCAAAAAACTGAAACCCGTCCAAAGCCCGGGTCTAGCGTGTCAGCGCTGGTACAATATATTTTCGATTACCAAAGCAATAAACTCAATACCCTTTTGCACCCATGAATTACCCCAACAATTTCAAGAACACTCTCGTCATCAGCAAACTGACTGAAGGAAATTAAGAACAAATACCAACGCATTAAGTCAGGAGTCAATACCAATTCTCCTCCCTGCAAAAACATCCTCGGAATGTTTACCTTTGCCCAGAGAATCCTTTCCCGTCTGTTAGGTAAGAGAAATAAATTTCCATCCCCATAATCCGGAATTCCGAGCTAACATTGAAATGAGGAACTTTTCCGGGGAAACTCTTTAGGAATGGGTGTAATTCTCTCTGTAATCAATTCTACGAGGAATTTTTTAAAGCTTTTAAGGTACTGTAAACATCCTCCTGCATAAACTTAGTTGCTGTTTTAGGACGAAAAAACTTTAGTGGGTAAACAAGCTAGATGGTGTATGGACGTATAGAGATCGAAGTATTATTCATTCTACAGATAATTTATTTCTGGAATTAATGACAAGGAAGAAAATTTTATGTGTTTTAAAAGGTAAACAAATGTTATATTTAGTAAATGCCATCATTTGGAAATAGTAGTAGATATTTTGATGTAAAATATTATGTGAATTTAACAAATTTCTTAAAAACTCTCAGGATGTAATTTTATCTTCTGTGAAATTCAGTTATTGGATTGATATTCTGTATTAAGAGTAGCAAGTTATTACCTTTTTTTAGGTTATGAAAAATTAAAATATTCTTCTGAAAATTATATAGGGAATCAAAGAAACAACTCACACAATACAATTCTTCAATTTCAAAATAATGCTCCACATTATTGAACTCGCTTTACTTCTTACTATCAAGAAAAGTTTGGTCTCAAGAGAGAACTTTTCGATAAAGATAGATTCCAACATACAGCTTAAAATCTCTTTCTCTGACACAAACCAGGGCTTTCTTCTTTTAAGGACAATGACCTTTCGTAGTATCTGCTGCTTTTGTTTTTTACTCTGGCTTGATTAAAGTGTTTCTTTCTGGGTATTAAATGGCTTACTCCACGAGTCAAAGTGTCCAGGTGTCGGCCTCTATCATAAAAGTCATAAATACAGAAAAAATATAATGAAAATAGTTGCTGCTAAATCTATTACATAAGGTGTCTTTTTTGGATCCTAAGATTGAGATAGTTTCTTTCAATTGTTTTGTCTATCGTGACTTATGTTTATGGTTTGTAAATATTTTACTTTCTATACATCTTTATAACTAGAATAGGTATTTATAAATAAGAGGTTTATCTGGATATTCTAAAAAAATTTTACATATTTTTATATTTTCTAATGAATATTAAATCCTAATTTAGCTAGTTATATTTCTTGGCACAAAATTAGTTTTTCTTCTATGGGCTGAAAAATACTTTGACACATAAAAACACATCCCTTTACAACACTTTGCAACTGGCTTTAATATTTTTTTTAATTAATCCCTGGCCAATGTAATTTTTCTTCTCTTTAGAACAGTAGTTCCCAACTCAAATATGTCTGCAGACCACTTCACTTAAATTTAAACCTCTGTGGACCATCTCTATCCCTAACTGTATCTTTAAAATTTTAACTTTTTTTTCAGTGCATTCATTTTTCATAGAGGGTCACTTTTTTCTGAAGTAAGGGAAACCGTCTTACAATGTTTCTAAATGGAACTTAGAAAACCAAATAATCTATTAAACTTAAAAGAAAAATTAGCATTACATTAATTTTTTTATATCTAATTATTTAAAAATATACCTTTTATAAGAGAGATTTAACCATTTTTATCAAGCTCTCACGAAATTCAACAAATAAAATAGAGAATCCATTATTAATTACGATTGTTCATTTAATTCAGTAAACATAAATTAAGAAATTTAATAAGACAAATTCTTTTTTCAGCAATATACCTTACAAATAAAAACTTCAATTTATCTCATAGGACAGGCTTATAATCATGTAATTTTCTTCATCTTTTTATGTATGTATAGTATAGAAGAGGATAATACTTTACAAATGACAAAAATTGTTCTGATGAGTGTAAATGGTGTTGGTTTTAGTCAATTCCAGTGTCCTCTCATGGATCTATTAACCCTGGAAGGGTTCACACCTACACACAAGTTACAGGTTTAAAAAACAACAGTATAAAATAGTTAATTTTTTCTTTTTCATAACCAACAAAAAAGGTAATATTATATTAGTAGATGTTAATTTGAAAGAAAGTACTTAGCTTGAAATTAAACTGCAAGACAAATGAGATAACCAGGAATTGTGTTGATCAGAAAAAAGAAAACTGGACATGCACTGACTGTTTATTGTGGCAGAGGAAATTCTATAGGCGGAAGCGCGAGAGGCGGGTGAGGCTTACAGATGTTCTCCCGAAAGAAACCACGTTGTAAGTCAATAATTATTTCAAAGCTGCGATTAAAATAGAAAATAATTGATGTGTTCAAAAAATTTTGCATTTTCGGCAATTAGTTTTTCTCATATCTTCGAACAAACCTATTTCTTTTGTGTCTCAGAAATTTTCTCTTTTCATACCATGATTTCTTGGAGACCCTCTGTCTGACCATAGCATCCCAATTTAAAGTATATCTTTCAGCACTTCCCGGCTTCGCTTCGTATCAAACCAAGTATAAGTCTGATCATTCTATTCTTTATTTGCCCCAACCCGACGCCTCTCAGTTTTAATTTATCTGATGCATTACTTTTCCACATCATCACATTTCCGTTTGTACTTTGTAATAAACTACTGTTGAATAAAGTTGTGGAAAATAAGAGAAATGAACAAATAATTGATAGGAGAGAAAGAGAACTTAACATTTTTTATTTATGAGAATTTATGAGGCGCATAATTTTTTACTTATGTTTTTGCAACTGTGGTGTTTTTACTATTTCCTGGATTGTGTGATTAGGAAAAATATTATTTTTAATTTCCGCACATTTTTTGGGTAAGCTTAAAAATCTTAACTTTAATCTTAACTTAACTTTAAATCACTGGTGGTCCACGGACCACCAGTGGTCCGTGGACCACCTGTTGGGAACAACTGCTTTTGAAAAAGTAAGTTCAATTCCGCTACGGTTCCCGCTAAAAACCGCCCTGCTCTTTTGGGCATCAAAAAAGTAGAACTATTGCAAAATAATTTCAACCTCATTGATTAAAAATGTTTAGTTAGATCAATAACTCGTCAGAGTATCAACTTAAATTAGAAAAAAATTGTCGATAGTTAAATAAATGGCGTTTAAAAAAGTTTGACGATATTTATCGGGAAAGTTAACGGAATTGAACCGAAGTAAAAATATGTTTTTGGCTTTGAAGTAACTTTTAATTCTAATTTTTTTAGCATCATTATATCCCAATTCTTAACAAAAAATAAAAAATATAACCCTTTAAAGCTTCATGTATGATTTATTTTATAAAACTTATAATACTCTTCTAAAAACTTACTTCAAAAGTTTTCTACAGATGATATCTTTAACATAATGAAATATATTACTCAGATAAGATTCTTATTTTCAAAATACTTGACATTTTTCTTTTCTTTCCCATGCTCATTTTTAAAGTCTGAGAGTCGAGTTTTTCATGCCATTAGAAGGCTTCTTATTGATTTTCTTATCGTCTGAAGGTGCATTTCGAACTCCCAGAAGCTTTCAGCTTATCACCATAATGACTCCCTGGGGAATTGGTATTTGAACAGAATGGGGACGAGCCAAGAGCAGGAAACACTGGAAAATACATGATCCCCTCTTTAGGCTACCCAACTTAAAACTTAACTTCAAAGACGTTTTTGATGTATTTTTGCTTTTATGTTGGTTTTGTTAAGGGAGGTGATAGCTTTCTGGGTTACCTGGTTTCTAAGAAGAGATTATAAAACTATTAATCCTGATTTTTCTAATATAGTTTACAAGCATTTCTATGATTTATCTCAATTTGTTTGCAAAGAACTTGATAGTATAGTTTTTTGAATTAATTCCCCAGATTTGCTTAGTTTATATAATATAAAAAATATTTTTAAAGTTCATAAAGATCGACTTATTTATTCACAATTGCTATTATCCCTTAACTATGCAACTACTTAATTCATAAGTGCGCCAGTCTTAGGTCTTAACTCTTTTAGATTATTCAAACTCCCAAAGACAATTAAGATAGTTGATACTTGTTGAATATTATAATAATCTATCCTTTAAAAAAATGTTTTACCTGTAATATAGACAAGAAAACTAAAATCCTTTGTTTATACAATGTCAAGAAGAATACAATTGTAAACTATAGTTCAAATTGTAATATATAGTTCTAACTTTCATAGTTGTATGTCCATGAACTCATGGATTCGGTCTTATTTTATTATAGAAAATTTAGGGTTATCAGCAACAACAACATTTCAAGAGGTTTGAAAGTGTATATATTAATATAGTCAACCTTACTAGGTTTGCCTAGTTTTTAATAGCGTAGCTTTCCTTTGGATGTTAAATTCATTGATCGAAGTTTTAAGCGACTTGAAATATAAGTTTTTTTGCATAAAATATAAAAAAAACTTAAAGTACATATTCGTTTTGGATTACGAATCACACTTTGTATAGATGTTTTATTCGTGTCTGACTGCTTTCTCTATCCATAATTACTTTCATAAATATGAGTTAATTCAGCAGTAAAATGAAAGAAATGGGGAAATACAACCCCAAAAAAATATACTGAGAAAATTAGTAAAAAATATTAGTTTGAATCAAGGCTTTGAATGTAATAATCCTATTATAATTTCCTGATTTTCTTAATTATCTTTTCCAGATTCTAACAGGATGTTCATGATCTTTACGTTTTTGCCACATAGTACTGTTTGGTTGCATATAAACTAGGTACTGGTAATTACCAAAAAATTCGTAACCCAGTTTTTAGGTCTGCGCCTTCAGGCAATCTGGTTCTTCATTTCCTGTATTTCAGCATATATAGAGGGAAATGATATAATTGGATATTTGGAATGAAGATTGTTTTACTGCTTTTGAGTTAATTGCGAATCAAAGGTTGATTGAATGAAGTAGATGCTAGAATAAGAACTCCCCGGCTCATTACATCAGAGAAATATATTTTTCACTGAGTAATAAAGTTTGCTTTAACTATTCAAGCCATCATTTAATTTTTTTGCCCCATGTGTTTGCTACTCTTTTACTCACACTCTTATATTCGGAATTTCTTTTTTACTGAATTAGAAATTAACATTATTAAAAATGGGAAAAAAAACTACTTATAAAAGGTTACAACAAAAAATATGATCTATTTAATTTTTTCATTCATAATTGTATGGTAACCTATAACCACATTAGCATAATTATCTTCATTACCTGTTAGTTCTCTGAAAAGTATCAAGTTTTTAGTATGAGATATTCTTTGTGTGAAATTAAGAGGAAATCTCTTTTAACTCATTCACTTAAGGTTTTTCCCCAAAGTTCCTGACTGAGCTTGTAGCCCGTACTCCTATGTCTTGGCATAAGGATGAACGTCTTAATATTTCAAATTACTGAATTAAATCTGAAGTAACGCTTGAACTATATTTTATGTCTGACAGTGGTATTTTTATGTAATCTCCTACAAACCTTTACACTGCTTAGCATGATAGTCAAGTTTTTAACCTTTTACAGGCCAATGTTCCCAATTGGGAACATCGTGTTTGAAAATTCATAAAAAAATAACTACTATCAGTATACTGTTGAAAATTTTACCATGTAAAGTTGAAAGATGACTTAATTTTCTAAAATTCAAACAAAGTTTCTATCTTTATGAGAAAAAATACAAAAAATCTTAAAATAGGCCATTTTTACGCTTTTTGATAGAGGTACACAAAATAATTCATGAAAAATCGAAATATAGTCCTAAGTTTCCAAAATTTGGTAAGGATACTGGAAAAGACTTACCTTAAATAGATATCCTCAGTATAATTAATAACTATTAAAAACACGCTTGTAGTAGCTTGCGAAAAATGCATGTTCCCAATTGGGAACATTGGCCTGTCGCCGCTATACGGGTGATTCTCTAGAAATGTGAAAAATTCCGGTCCCGGGGTCAAAAATCCATATATTGTCCTAAAATTAGTTTTTCTTTCCAACATTCTGATAAATGGCCTTATGATAAGTATGGCACATAAGTATAAAAAATTTTGAAAGCAAAATTTAAGGAATTATAAAACTTTAAAGCTCAAAATTTCATCATTTTGGCTTGTCCCACTACTGACATATGCTCAAATAAAAGGAATTTTAGTGTACTAAAAGCATATTTCTCGCCGAATTTTTTATATAATATTATTAATCATATCTTATAGTATATGTAATTGTGGGAGAAATATTTTTTTGAATTTTTTAAATAACATTTTCGAATTGAAACATAGTTGTCCCAGGCAATAACGTTATTTACCGGACATGAACATTTTAGTTAATTATGAGGCATATAAAAATGACAGAATGAAGCAATTATTCTTTTTAATAATTAATTACAATAAGAATAACTGGATATTCACTTTTAGTGCAATAATAAAGTGTTTTACTTCGAAAATTTTTACTTTGAACTGTTCATAACAGAGCGTATGCTTTTAAAACGTCATTATCCTGGCATCCATATCTCCTAAAAGAAACAGAGTAAAAAATTGAAATTTGGATATGCCAGAGGTATCATGACTTTATGGTGAATGTGAAATTTGTAGCGCTAAATATCAAAAAATAAAAAAATGGTGAAGGAATTACTATAAAAAACGTCATTATCCTGGCATCCACATCTCCTGAACAAAAAGGAGTATATTATTCAAATTTGGATATGTTAGAGGTATCATTATTTTATGGTGCATGTGAAATTTTCAGGTCTAAATCTGAAAAAATAAAGAAATGGCGGAATGCTAAAAATCATCATTTTCTTGGCGCGTCATTATCCTGGCATCCATATCTCCTAAACGAAAAGGAGAATAACATTGAAATTTCGATATGTTCGAGTTATCATTATTTTATGGTGCATGTGAAATTTTCAGGTCTAAATCTGAAGAAATAAATAAATGGCGAAATATTTATTTTCTACGGTGTCATTCTCAATGTAGCAGCGGGCGCGTTGGCACTCTGCCTCGGCGTACCGAAAATGCACATTACGGTTGATCACCGTAAAATTTAGATAGGAATTTTTTTCCCACACTAAATGTATTTAAACTTTACTGTCGCTTACTGTATATCAACTAGGACGTGTTCATCTAACATTTAAAAAAATATCAGTAGTTTTGAAGGAAATTTTATTTTTCAAAATTTGTGTTTTAATTTTTTTAGATTTCCATAGAATCACCCATACACGGGAAACCCGAGTTGGTAGTATGGCGTAGTATTGTAGAACGGGAGTATTTCTTTTTCGTAAAGAATAAAAAGGTTATATAATTGCTTAAAGGGGAATCCCCTTTCAGAAAGGAAGTGGCTGTTTTTTTTGGTTTTGATTGTATATTTTTTTCCTGTTTGAATCTACGATTTTGTTCAGAGAAATGATGAATGTGTATAAACATTGAATAAGTCAGCTTCCAAAGTTAAAAACTTATCGCAGAAAATTTATGCTAGTAAAAAAGAAAGGTTAGTAGCTTCACATGTCTGGTATTGTGTTATTTATTATCCATAAGAAATTAAATTTTGAAAATATAAGATCCAAAATGCGTTGTGTGTAAGATAATAAGGATACAATGTTTCAGACTTTAGTTAGTAATGACAGTGAAATTTTTTTATTAATGTATTAATGCTACATTCAAAAACCAATTATTTCATTCATTACTCAAATGTTTGATCATTATTTTTGTACAAATTATTACAATCCATAAATGCACAATAATTTAAATTTTTTTCTTGTGTGTAATAAAATAAAAACTTGGCTTTCGATGATAGGAAAATTAAAAATAATTAATCCCTCATATATATTTAAGTTGTTTTAGTTATCCGAAATTTAACATTGTATTTTTAAGGCTAGTGTATAAAATTTACTTGCATAAGATATGAAATTTTGGTATTTTGCTTATGTGTCACATGAAATTGTAATTAAATTGTTTTCAAATTTCTGAAATTTCTATAAAATTACAGCTTAAACACAAAGATAAACTATAATTAAGGTTGATTTTGTTAGTTATTCCCCAAAATTTGGGTTTTATCTGATTTGCTTATCATTTGAGTCTACGCTTGTTTCCCCGGTCGAAGTATAGTCGGAAGTGGCCAATGTTCCCAATTGGGAACATGGTGAAAATCACACTTAAAATTTTTTTACCGCCTTCATATTAATAATTTCTCTTAATTGAACCATTAGAAGGTATTTTATGTAAAAAATTTTATTAAAATATACCTGGATCTTAATTCGGCCTGTAAAAGGTTAAATGAGAAACTTAAAATTTATAAATAAATTATTTTAAGGAATATACAGGGTGTAAAGGAAAGTCTCTTTACCCTGTAATAAATTGCTAACGGAGCAAGCTAAAGCTATGCAGTTAAGGTAACGGTATAGTAAAATGACTATGCGCAATCGAATACAACCAACCGCAGCGCCCTCTAGCGGAAATTTTAGGAGTTGTGAATTTTATTTTAAAAACTATTAGGAATTTGCTAAAACAGTCAATTACAAAGTTGTAGAGAAGCATCGATTTAGTAGGAAAAGACACCTTAAGCAAAAAAATATCTTGAATAGAACCCCTAAAACGCACGCTCAATTAGGTTGAATTTACGTTGATTTTACGTCTTAAAACGCTTCTCACGAGGCGAAAATGAGAAATTTTCAATTTAATGAGTTAAGAATACTTTTATTCATTTATTTAAGTCATTAAGTTGAAAATTTCTCATTTTCGCCTCGTGAGAAGCGTTTTAAGACGTAAAATCAACGTAAATTCAACCTAATTGAGCGTGCGTTTTAGGGGTTCTATTCATAGTCCACTGAAAATAGCGAAAAAAAGGGCCGAACCTCGGACAAATTGCAATAAAAGGTTTCTCAAGGGTTTTCAATTAGGAATGACCTCAATAATAACATACTAAAAATCGGCCGAAATCGGCCGGGGGGAAGTTTAATTTTTTTTAAATTTTTAAAAAATGGCCGAAAAAATATTTCAAAAAATCAAATTATAAAAATAGAGACTTATGATACATGTTTATAGGCTATTTTTCAGTGCTGAATACGAATATACAATTTAAATTTTAAAAAATTTAAAATTTCAATTTTTAAAAATTAATTCAAAATTTGGAAAGTCGAAAAAATTAAAACATCGCTCAAAACCACAAAATAATTGCAAAAGAAATAATTTAAACGGTTTTCAATTAGAAATGACTTAAATAATAACATACTAAAAATGGAAGAAAATCGGACAATAAAAAGTTTAATTTTTTTCAAAATTTCAATTTTTTTGGCCTCAAAAATCGACCTTTTTAAAATTCTTGTTAAAAACGTTTGAGGCATTTAACAAGGTCATTTTTCCATGGATGTTGTAGGTATATACCTCTATAACATAAAAAACCACAATTGGTGATTAAATCATTAGTTAATTAATTAATTTATAAAAATTAACGTTGAAAATACAGGTAGAATCTTTCAATCAAGTAATAAGGAAAATATTTAGACAATATTTGGTAATAAATCATTTTAAAAATAATTAAATTGAAAAAGGACAGAATATCTTTCAAAAAATTAAAATTTTAAATTAATTTAAAAAATTTAAATTTTTTAAAATTTTTAAATTTTGTAGTATATACATGTGATACATGTCTCTAGGCTATATTTTAGAGCTGTTTACGAATATCACGCCAACTTTTCAATAAAATTTAAATTAACTGTGGAAAAATTGAAGCATTTTTCTCAATAATTTTGTTTTTTATGCTTCAATTTTTCCACAGTTAATTTAAATTTTATTGAAAAGTTGGCGTGATATTCGTAAACAGCTCTAAAATATAGCCTAGAGACATGTATCACATGTATATACTACAAAATTTAAAAATTTTAAAAAATTTAAATTTTTTAAATTAATTTAAAATTTTAATTTTTTGAAAGATATTTTGTCCTTTTTCAATTTAATTATTTTTAAAGGGATTTATTACCAAATATTGTCTAAATATTTTCCTTATTACTTGATTGAAAGATTTTACCTGTATTATCAACGTTAATTTTTATAAATTAATTAATTAACTAATGATTTAATCACCAATTGTGGTTTTTTATGTTATAGAGGTATATACCTACAACATCCATGGAAAAATGACCTTGGTAAATGCCTCAAACGAGTTTTTAAAAAGGTCGATTTTTGAGGCCAAAAAAATTTAAATTTTGAAAAAAATTTAATTTTTTATTGTCCGATTTTCTTCCATTTTTAGTATGTTATTATTTAAGTCATTTCTAATTGAAAATCGTTTAAATTATTTCTTTTACAATTATTTTGTGGTTTTGAGCGATGTTTTAATTTTTTCGACTTTCCAAATTTTGAATTAATTTTTAAAAATTGAAATTTTAAATTTTTTTAAATTTAAATGGTATATTCGTATTCAGCACTGAAAAATAGCCTATAAACATGTATCATAAGTCTCTATTTTTATAATTTGATTTTTTGAAATATTTTTTCGGCCATTTTTTAAAAATTAAAAAAAAATTAAACTTCCCCCCGGCAGATTTTGGCCGATTTTTAGTATGTTATTATTGAGGTCATTCCTAAGTGAAAACCGTTGAGAAACCTTTTATTGCAATTTGTCCGAGGTTCAACTCTATTTTCAGTGGACTATCAAGATATTTTTTTGCCTAAGGTGTCTTTTCCTACTAAATCGATGCTGCTCTACAACTTTGTAATTGACTATTTTAGCAAATTCTCAATAGTTTTTAAAATAAAATTTATAACTCCTAAAATTTCCGCTAGAGGGCACTGAGGTGGCCCGCATTCGATTGCGCATAGTCATTTTACTATACCGTTACCTTAACTGCATAACTTTAGCTTACTCCGTTAGCAATTTATTACAGGGTAAAGGGACTTTCCTTTACACCCTGTATATACAGGGTGATTCAGAAATAATCATCAATAATTTGGGGGGAGGTAGAGGGGCCCTAGACAAGCATATTTCGAATAGGGATGGTGGGGCGCAGCCTTACAGTTAAAGAGCTAGGACCTAATGTAGTGCGAGCACTTTTCAAAAGGCCGTTTTTATAAGGCCCGTGTGACGAAACAAAACATAATAAAATGAAAAACATTATTGCATGAGGTACAGGAGTATCCGTACTACTTAAATTCTCAATTTGATATAAATTGGACCACTTGCTGAACCGTAAGGTGAGTTTTAAAACGTGCAATATTAATCTCTTAGTCAAACAATGGAGTTCCCTTAATGGTATTAAGAAAAATGATGATAGGGGAAGGAATTTTCAATGATCAAACAGTTTCAATGATCAATGTTTTGATCATTAAAAATTCCTTCCCCGATCATCATTTTTCTAAATACCATTAAGGGAACTCCATTTTTTGACAAAAAGATTAATATTGCACTTTTGAAACTCACTCCACGGTTTAGAAAGTGGTTCAAATTCTATCGAATTCATGGTGTAAGTAGTAGGGATACTTCCTTACCTCATGCAATAGATTTTTTCATTTTATTATGTTTTGTTTCGTCGCACGGGCCTTCTAAAAACGACCTTTTGAAACGCGCTCGCACTACATTAGGTCCTAGCTCTTTAACGGTAAGGCTGCGCCCCACCATCCCTATTCGAAATATGCTTGTCTAGGGCCCCTCTACCTCCCCCCCAATTATTGATGATTATTTCTGAATCACCCTGTAGAGTTACAATTGCATAAATATTGTAAATATTGTTTATTCGAAATTCTTATCTTTGGTTTGGTTGAGCTACACAATTCCTTTGCGATTATAACTAATGTAATTTTTCTCTGACCCTTTTTTAGTAGGTTAAAATTTCGCAATTTTCAGATATCTTTAAAAAAATCAAGAGTTATTTTTAGCTTTCAAATATTTTTAGCGTAACTTTGCAATAATATTATTTTTTTTCATCACCTACCTATGCATTATTTAATATTATGCATTTAATTTACAACTTTCTTTTGAGGGTTAATAAAAAATTTACCAATTTACGGAAATGTGTTTCTTTTCATATTATATTTCAATACGCGAATCAACTTAAAACCTTCTTATCTTCAGGGAAATCAGCAAGTGTTATTCTTATGCAAACAGTACACTTCACCTAATGAAATTGTTTATCTTTAAGCTGGTGTCGTGGATGATAAAAAAGGAAATTTAATAAAAGAATTGCTTGAATAATAAAATCGATTTTTTTTCCTGCACAAGGAAAGTAATATTTCATTAAACGTGAGTCACTTGAGAAAATAATGTTTTTTTCCACAAGTAAATATTAAATGAAGCTATTACAAGATAATAATAAACTTACAATTGCATGTTAATTTTGCTTTTTATTTTATAAACTTCATTAAACATGGGTCACTCATTTATCCTTTTTATCACTCATCGAGTGCTTTTTTTTATTTTAAAAATTTTTCGACCTTAAGATGTTACAAGCAACGTAAAGAAAAATATTTTAAAAATGTGAGTATAAATTATAACTCTTTAAACTGTTAATAATTTAGAATGTTTAATTTTGATAAAGTGAACTTCAAGTTGTAAAAAGTACTCATCATACTCAAATACCATTTATTGTTATGTATACATTAAAGCCCTGGATAGCAAAGCTTAAGGGCCATATTCTGATCTTCGCCATCAGTGAATCCGCCGGCGGCGTTTCCGCCCAGTGTGAATCTCATTCACCGTATTCAGATCGCCTTCCGAAAGAGGCGAAGATCTCGGAGAGTCAGCTCATTGGTTAGTTGTGTTTTTGACGTGGCGTGACGTTGAAACGCTCAACGACCAATAAAATCTGTCTATTAAAAGGCGGGAAAATATCACTGATGCATTCACATGCTTCCAAAAATGTAAACAAACTCAATCTGCACTGCAAGTCGCTTGTTTTTGTTGTTTGAGTGAACTAGAAACCAAGCTGAAGCTTTTAACTAATCGAACTTATTAAAGAGTTAATAAAAACAATAAAAGAAAAAGAAAATATTTTATCTTTTTTATTTCTAAACGCTTTGCACATTTATCATAACCAAGTAATTATTGTAACTCATAACAATAATGCTTCATTTCCCAAATTTAATTCCAAGTATGTTTTGGAAATTCATTCTTACATGATTTTGGAAAAATGGTTATATAAAAGGGAGATAATAGCAAAGGGTAGAAAAAAAATATTCAATAGAAAAAATTAGTTATTTTGTAAGGTATGATTACATGGAAATATCTTTTCATCAAAGGAATTACTCATTAAATTCAATTTAATGCAAGATGTTAGGAAGTAGGAACTATGTTTCTTAATTCTGGTTGAAAGACTCTCACTACTCACCTTATTGTGCAGTAAACTAATCCTTAATTACCATTTCCCAATATTAGCAGCATTTTTAAAATCTATAAAACTGAAACTTTGCAAGCTTATATAAAACAAAATAAATAATACTTACACTATTTTCATATCTTCAAAATATTTGGAAGTTCCATTTTTTATTCTTACAATAGATTCAATAAAGTTTAGGAATTTTGTAAATAAATATTCTATATTCTTCAACTTATTCTATTTTTAACTGCATACTTAATTTGTTGGAGAATTTTCCACTCAATTAGCAAAAAGTATGTTTCAACAATTAAATGTGTAAACTATTGCAGTTACTCTTTATTGAATTGAAATTTGTACAACATGTAGGAAAGAGTGAGGCGGATTTTAGAAACAAATTTTTAGTACTCCAGTTAGACAAAAGTGTAACTTATAAAAATTTCAAAGTATATTGTATGAACTAAATCCTAAAAACATAAAAACTCTTCTAATCACAAAAAAGATTATTTATTATCAACAAAAAAAGTAAGCACTACACCAATTTTTTCAAACATTTTTACAACTATTTTCTAAATAATGGCATTTATTAGTAGATACCGTTTGACTTATTTAAGTATGGATTGTCACTGTTTGATGGTCACAGTTCATAGGAGCAAGTTTGTTTCATAAATTATATCAAATACAATAACTGTACTACCTCAAAGCAATTTAAATGAATAATTGATTAATTTCCATTACCATTTATCAAATGGTTAATTTTTTTAAAAGATAACTCTCAGTTTAAATAGAAGTGTCATCCTTTTAAACTTTCATAATTTGCCCTTTTCAATAATTCTTTCTTGGATTCACAAAGAACAGCATTTTAGTTGAGCTGAAAAAAATTATACTAGCATGCAAACAAAATCAAAATATTAATTACATACAAGAAAAAATTATTCAACAGTATAATTGATTACTATTCAATTATATATTGAAATGTTTATATATATACATTCAATGATTTTTATGTTGTATGTGTGTGGTGTAAACTGTAAACTTCATAATTCAATTAATACTAGCCTAAATTTAAAAAAAAACCTTTTTGCGGAAGGAAGTTAGTTTAATAGAAAGCGAGATAATAAGAATTCTTTAAATATGTGATAGTCCAACGCAAACAAATGCTATGTCAGCTGCGCATAAAAACAATCAAGAATTACAAGTAATAACCAAATTATATATTCTGTGCAAAAATATCTTAAAAATTAAAATATATTTATTTTTAAGCTTTCATTTATAACTTCCACTGAATAAAAAAAAGTATTGAACACCATTCATGTTCTTAATTCATATCTTGAATTGGACTTCCTCTAGTCTATTCAGAATTCTTAATCTTAAAATATAACAATTCAAAAAGAAATTTGCCACGTCGATTAATGTAACATTAAAAATATTATAAATTATTCAATTTTATACAAAATGAACATTTTTATCACATTAAGATTAGTAATTTTTGAAGCGATTTTTCTAATATTTGATACCAAAACAAACTTGGTGATATTTAACGGAACATCTAACCAAATTGATCCGAAATATTGAATACTAAAACATTTACCAATTCTGAAATATTCCATAAACGAGAAAATTAAATAAAAATACAATTTACATACCTCAATACATTTTTCTTTGCTATCGGGCGTGATCCGAAGCAGGGCAAGGAGTGTTGGTTTGACATGGCGACTCTTATCCCAGCTGTTCCATTTTCTTCTGTGCTCTCTCATTTTTGTTAAAGTTATCAATTATTTTAATATATTAATCCATACCAACATCCTACTAATCAAAGCATGCACATTTCACGCAAGATGGACGCCAAATTTTTGTTACGAAGTACAACCGAATGAAGAATGTAAACAAACTGTTTCCAAGGTTTCAGCGCGGTTTCAGCCAATGAGAGAAGAGAAAGTCGTCGGCGGTTTCGTATCCGCCGGCGAGAGAGCCGGTGAGTCCGCCTTCGGCGTTTCAGACAAAGTGAGTCACGAAAAAGTTAATTTTAATACCATTTCGGCGGATACGCGCGGCGGATTCACTGATGGCGAACATCTGAATATGGCCCTAAGTAGCGATTCACTTTTATGTTGCCGCTTCCGATTTTGATTGGACGTTCACAGTCACGCATGTAAACAGCCGCCATTATGGGTTTTTCAAGCTCCGAGCCAGTGCGATAGATTTTCATACGGAAACACCTTTGATCATTTAATTTGCGATTGTATAGTTATTAAAGATGCCAAGTTGTTATGCTTTTGGGTGTACAAATAATTGAACCGGTGGCTACAAGTTCTATCGATTTTACGAAGGAAGACGAAAAGTCTGGCTGCATAACATCCGGAGAGAAAAGTGGAAACCAAATGACCACTGCAAAGTGTGTGAGGTAAGTTTATAAAAATCATTTAATTATATTTATCCAAATCAAGTTTTATGGTTTTATTAGTAATGTTGCTCAAGTTATGTATTGCATTTAGAAAACTCACTTGTTAAATTAATAAACCCGTATTGATGTTGTAAGGTGATCCGGTCATTATAAAAAGTAACACAGTTTTCATTACGTATTTTTGATTAATGTTTATAACACACATCTGTGGCAGATTTAATATGCATTTCCGTGTGTCCTAAAAAAACTAATATAAAATATCCTTAAAAATACATAGTAAACAATAATATCCATCCAGTATCTTAAAATCGTTTTCCATAATAAAGTTAAAGTTATAAAACACAGTCTGAGTATTAATTATTATTTCTTTCAAAATAACCAACTTCTCGTAGAGATAATGTAAAAAACAGTTTTTTCCCTAAACTGTTGCTCTCTAAACCGATTCTCTACATGTATTTAAAGAAAAATGTTTTAGGATTAACCGGCGCAACTCTTCAATCGGACTATAATGGCTATGCATATTATTTCCCAAATGAAAATGTAACAATAATTGAAAGAAACACTGCTAGTTGAGATATTTTAATGGTGTTAATATCGATTTTTTTGGCGATTTAACAAACCTCGACGCTTGTGCCTAGCTGATCCTAAAGTACCAATTTGTAAAGCACCACTTGTGCTTCGCGGTCGATAGTAATACATAATTGTTTACAATACATACCTTATTATAAATTTTTATCTAGGTCCATTTTACGGAGGACAAGTTTGAAAATCATGAAGATGATAACAGGCGCCTTCTGAAGCAAATGCAGTTCCTACATGTTTCTCTCTATACAAGGGTCAAGAAAACCCTCATATATATTGTAGAAAAATTATGTTGATTTTCCAAATGGTAATAAAATTGTTAATAACTGAAGTTATTTTATACGTTTTTAATGAGCTCATTATTTTAATATATCTTTGTAGAAATATACATAATCTTAATGAATATTTCATGCAGTTCCTCTATGGTTAATGAAAAGCATTAGTTCCCTAGCAGCACAAAGTTGTTTTTAGAAAAATATTAAAATTATTTTTGTATGATGAAGAAATACTTAATTTTGATGTTTTGAATGTATCATATCATGAAAAACTAAGCTTTGATATAGATTCTGAAAAGGTGAATATAGAAATTTATTCTGAAATTGTTGAGAGGGATTTGTCATAAATCGAAGAAAGCGCATTATATTATTTGTGTGGATGTGTTGGGAAGACTGTAATTAAACGAGGAAACCTTTGTCAAACTTGTATTGAAATTCTCAATCATAAACTCTGCAACACTAATTCCAAACTGAGATAGTTTCATAAAGATAAATCGAATCTAGTTTATGTTTCTCTGGAGGTATACTGCATTCTACTTCACATAGAAAAATTTTTTCGGGCGAATGAAGAACGAATTTTGAAGGAAGATTTTGATAGGAAAATTTTAAAATCTTTGATGATTAGTTCTGCCTGTGATCATTTCAAAAACTTGCCCACGTCCTGTAATTTAATGGAAAAGCTTGCAATAAGAAATTTAGTGACCCAAAGAGTTCACTTTTTAATTAAAAATAAAAATCAAAGTATGAAATCAAGAAAAATAAAAAAATGCTCGAGTAAGAGCATTGGAATGAAAGTATCAGCATCAGAAATTAAGTAGCTGTAAGTTAAAATATATAAATATTTTAAGTTTGTTTTCATACATTTAAAAATATTCCATTACTACTAAAGTAATAAATTAAATTTTACTGTTAAAATAATAAAGAAATTAAATACTGTAAAATATATGTGTGTGACGTACCTTCAATTTTAAACAGGCACCTTATATTCCCACCATCTCGTTATATTTTAAAAAAGTATTACATTTTATTAACAGTTTCTGTTTCTTTTTATTTAAATTCTTAACTTAGTTAGACTTAAGTTAACTTAGTTTGACTTTAGTTAGCTTCAAGAGAGAACAGGTAGGTTTTATGATTTAAAACACAAAATATTTAATAGAATTGAACTATGGCTGATATACCAAAAACTAAATAAATATTTTTTTATGAATTTAACAAACCAAAAAATCCCTAAATATAGCAGAGAAGCTTTGCGGAAGACTCCTTTTATTATTTTTTTAGTTATCTCCATTTTCTGATTGTTGCATTTCAACTATTGCAACTCCGTTTCCTCATAGCGGACTTACGGAAAAAACCCAAAATGGCGGACGATTTGAACTCATGTCGCTACTTAAGTAACGTAGCTTCATCCAGGGCTTTAGTATACATATGTTACGGCCAATGTGATAAATCGGGCATTATTAATAATGCCCGAAGTGGAGGAGGTCAATGTGATAAATTCAATGGCATTTATCAATGAAATTTATCACTTTGCCACCTCCCCTCTGGGCATTATTAATAATGCCCAATTAATAACTTTGCCCGTAACATATACACTGCTGGCCATCCAAAATGGTACACCAAGAAGGAAAAAAGATATCAAACCCAAATTTATTTCTATGATTGCACATTGTATTAATGTGAATTGATTAAAAATTCAGCCTTCCTGGATGTTAGGGGGCCGAGAAAATCAGTGAGGAGTGTTGTCTCCATAGGTGTCCATTACCGCAGCCCCACGCCATGGTATTGAGTGAATGAGGCTGTAAATGGGCTTTTAGGTATTGAAGGACCATGTTGCGTCCACAGGTAGTCAAAGTTCCTGTGGTGCACCAGCGGACGTTGCATACGGGGCTAGGGAATTTCTCCCCTTTCATAGGACATGTTTTGTGGCGTTGGTTCTTAAGCACGGGTAGGTCAGGGTAAAAATGCAACATAGGGGGATAAGAAGACAGCTTGGACCTTGAGTTCATCACGTGGTTAAGCATTTTTCTCCTGAGACTTGCCCGCAGGCGAGGGTTGAAGGTAAGGGTAGACAACATGTTGTCAAACCTCAATGCTGCAACTCTGGTTGGTCATTGTGCCGTTAAATCATACTGAAAAGGCGTGGGAGTGGAATCCAATGCTGCACTACCTCGTTACACTGCGTAAAGAAAAAATCTGACGATTACAAAATCAACAGCCGAGTTCTCTCTTTTCTCGCTTTCGTAAAATCATCTCCAATTATCGTGGTGCTCCAGACCGAATTGGGATACTCTCATAAACTCTGTGCCATCACATTGAGATGTCCATTTCATTATTTAGTGCACTGTTGCCAACGCCAAATCCTTTGTTGAAGATTGGAATTTTTCTGAAGTTAGGCTTGCCAAACGGGCAGTCCCCTGCACTGTAAACAACATGCATTCCACTCCCACACCTCCTCAGCATGATTTACCGGCCCAATGACCAACCAGAGTTGCAGCATTGAGGTTTGACAACCTGTTGTCTACCATTACCTTCAACTCTCGCCTGCGGACAAGTATCAAGAGAAAAATGCACAACCATGTGATGAACGCAATGTCCAAGCTTTCTTCTTATCCCCCGATGTTGCATTTTTACCCTGACCTAACCGTTCTTAACAACCAACGCCACAAAACATGTCCTATGAAAGAGGAGAAATCTCCTAGCCCAGTATACAACGTCTGCTGGTGCACCACATGTACTTTGACTACCTGTGGACACAACATGGTCCTTCAATCCCTAAAAGCCCATTTAGAGCCTCCTTCACTCAATACCATGGCGTGGCGCGGCGGTAATGGACACCTATGGAGATAACACTCCTCACTGATTTTCTCGGCCCCCTAACATCCAGGAAGGCTGAATTTTTAATAAATTCACATTCATACTATGTGCAATCATAGAAATAAATTTGGGTTTGATAACTCTGTTCTTTCTTGGTGTACCATTTTGGAGGGCCAGCAGTGTATATAAGTCAATTTAATTTTTTTTGTATTTTTATAAGTATTGTAACCGGCTGTAGCGCGGAATTGGATTGGATTGTAGTCGTTTATATTTTAGAACCCTTAGTATAATATTTGTATGATAGCAATGATTAAATTTCTTTATAACTCAACAAAAATCTCAATTAAAATCACAAGCGTGAAGGTATATTGTGCTTAGCTTTCTTTCTTTCAATTATTTTTTCAAAGAAAAATTTTTAAGTAAATGTATTACATTTTGATTTTGCATAAAGGGGTGTATTTCATCCAAAAACAGACAGCAAAGAAAGCAAATCAATAAAAAAATTGTAAAAATATCAATATTTGAGACGTATTTACTTCCAATGTTGAATAAATTTAAGATCCAAATATAGTATTCTCTTTAAAAAGTTTTTCTCAGTTTGATTATTATTCAATAAACCCTCTTAACTCTATACCAAAACTTCGAAAACCTATTGTTTCTAATGGAAAACAGCTTTTAAATTCTCAGAGTTATACATTATTCATGTATTATATCAAAGAATATTTGAACCTCATTCAATAACCTTGAATCAATAATGGATCATAATTATAATCCAAAAATTTATTATTCTTTCTACAGCTTTGAAACCATTATTAACTGAAATGACATATTTGACAGATTCAACGTAAATTACGGATCAATATGGATATTTTAAGGTATGAAGAACCCAGTTTTTGCGACGATCTTTTAGGCTCTGTTTAAAAATCTCTCATGAGAATAATAGTTGAAATAATTCCTATTCATGACGGTACAGGAAATGTTTTTTTGCCACACCCTGGCACTTATTATATTGTTTCCCTCCACAATTTATCAAATTGTCAACTGCTACATTCTTAACATGCCTATGAGATAAAAATTCACAATTAATAAAGACAAAGTTTTAAAAATATATATATTTTTTTAATTATATGCCATCTAATATGATGATTGCCTTTAAAAGTTATGCATGTTACTTTTTACTGAAATGTAATACTTGAAAGTATTAAATGAACTTGAAATATATACAAGTGTTGTTTGTGTTAGTTAGGTTTGGTGAATGATAACATGCTAGGCAGAGTCCTTTCTCTCTAGATAGATAAAAAATTACTTGTTTATACTTATTTGAATGAAATCGATTTAATTTAATCTAATTGTGCTTTACTTTGTTATAGTAGCTGCGGAAATAAAAAACGTTCCAGTAGACTTTGTGGGCGAACTGCTGGGGTTAGAGAGATGGTTTCAGTGTCATTTTACAGGAATTGTTGAATACTTGAAAACACTAATTGACTATTTTTCTCTCAGAGGTCATCTTCTGGCGCAGCGTAATTAGAAGTTCAAATTTTTACATGGAAGACCCCAATTTTTATTCGATTTTTTGAAAGAGCATACTTTAGAGACCCTATAAACCAAGTTTCACTTAATTTGGTTTGCAAGAAAAACAATGGCAGACTGTCAAAATTTGAAGAAATCATAAGGAAAGTATAAAATTAGTCGCCAACCGCCAAGTATGGAAGTCTGGTAACCTACCAGCACTAGTGAATCGATTTTCAATATATTTATTTTTTAATTGTTGAAATAGAGAGAAGTTTATTTTAAAGTTTTTAAGTTTTGAAATAATTAATATGATAATAAATAATAATTATACACCTTATTTATAATAATAAGCGTGTATAAAATATAATATTTATGATTAAACTATTTTAATTTTTTTATCCATTTTAGTTAAGTGATATTAAAATTTTTCTACATGTGAATAAATACATAATTTCACGCTAGAGGGTAGGAAATGTATCACAACCCCCTCGATAGGGTTAAATCCTTTTTATTAGTGCAGATGGGACAGAAGTAGATTGTCCTTCTGCTCCAAGATTAAGAAAAATAGTTCAAATTTGAATACATTAAAATACATAGAATTCATATACTTAGTTTATTTTTACTATCCACCAAACCCTTCCATTTTTGAACTTGGAGGCAATTTTACTTTATTGTCCTAACGCCTTCTCTGTCACCGTCGCATGTCATACTTTCAAAGCAAAGTGGCTCACTTTAGTACGGTCGCACGTCATGCAACGGCCAAATGTTTTGCAGCGCTATGGGTTATTTACAAGTCATAAAATTATCACGGACCATCCATTGAAAATTCTATCACGACTGCTTCTTCCTTTGCTAACCCCCTGAAACTCAATGAGTTTTGCTAACCCCCATGAGTTCCTGGAAATTTTGTAGACAGATGTAATGGTTAAGAAGGTGCATTGCGGGAAAAACTGCAGATCAGTAAGCAAATTATCTCATATTTCAACACTTTGTAAAATGGCCAAAAATCGCACGGGGATAAAAGTTTTTGCACTTTTCAGTATCAAAATGCAACACATTTTAATTTTAGAAAGTAAAAAATTTAAAATTTTTGGTCAGAAATTGAAAAATAAACGTTGAAGAAGGGGTTTATTAGTTACTATCTTTTATTAGTTATTATCTTTTCCAGCAGAAGCAATAATCCCTTTAAAAACAATTCCTTACAGAGGAATAAATTAAAAAGGAATTGAGATTATAAGTATGGTATGTTTTATTGCTTTTTATAAATAACTGCCTAACTTGAAGCTATCTTTTTTACATGGATAGGATACTATTCGTATTAGCCGAAAGAAAGCAGGTTGGAAAGTATTACAACCTGCTCTCATTAGGGTAAACTCATTTTTATTAGTGCAGATGGGGCAGGAGTAGATTGCTCTTCTGCTTCCAGTTGAAAAAAAATTCAATTTATGCGTTACTCTAAATTTGAATGCAGTATTAAAATTGAAAAATCAAATTACTAAATAAAGTAAGACTGAAATTTTTAATTTGAAGACTAGAACTTCTGCCTATAGCTCCGAAAAATTCATAAACAGAAAATAATATTTTTAAAATTATCTACAGATAATGTTATCTTCATAGAAATTCTCTTGCACTAGCAATCAGTATTTCTGGAAGATATTGACAAGGGACCTTCAAGTTTACTTTTTTTAGTTTCTAATAGGGTGCATTAAGTTTCACCATATTTTAGAAGAAAAACTATAAAAGCACCCTTGATAGTAACTTTTTTAAAATCAAGTTTTTAAAATTTTTAAAAATAAGTTAATTTTTTATTTTATAATTCTCTTTCCAAAAACAGGATAAAAGTAACTTTTTAAGAAAAATACCAATATTTTAGCTTAAAAGCTTTGTGATTAAAGAAATTACGTATGTATTATAAAGAATCTAATCCTTGATTTTGTTTCAAAGTATTGTAGAAACAATCATAAAAAGTTTTGAAGGAATTGGATGAAACTGAATGCGCAAGGATCATTTTTAATTCAAAAATTTAATTTAATTTAAAAGAGTCTACCTTCTTTTTCGGATGATGTGATGTTTGGCTTGTTTGCTGCAACAAAACTATGGATATTAGAGACGGGCATTTCTTTTTACAAAGTATTGTAGAGGACCTTACCTCTGCAGCCTGTTTAAACTTATTTTGAATGATTTGAATTGTTTTGTGGTTTTTACGATCTTAACACTTTAGGACACGCTGATGCCATTAAATCACTTTTGAGGGACAAACAACAAGTGCAATTAGGGTCCCAACTCCCGTTATATTTCTACAACCCCGAAAATTGGCCGTGGCTTTAATAACTCTCCCGAAATTGAACGAATAGACTTTCTTCTATCTAAAGTGACTACTTGCTTCATCTCTTCTTTCTTAAGTCCCCAGGTTTATTTCTTTTCGAAATATCATCACAATTTCACGCAGAACTAAAGAAGGAACCTCACCAGGTCACGTGTAAGCAATGATGTGTAAAAAAAATTTAGATGCACTCGGATTTCATGCAAATTGTCTAGTGTCTTGTCCATTTTTGTAGGGTAGTGTAATTCACTATTTGATTTAAAAAGTAATGCCAAGTGTAAGAAGTAGAAAAATGAAGGTTTCTTTAAAGGAGGGATGGAAGAGCTAAAGATCGAGAAATATACGTATATTAATTTCGGCATAAAAATTTAAGAAATTTTTAAAAACTTCGAGAACAGTTTAAAAATAGTATCTAAATTATTAAAATTTTTGTGCGATGAACATACTTATTTTTATTTATTCGATAAAAAAACTGTGAAGGAATGCTTTTCGACATGGTGTTATGCACATCTCTTGCGATGCGAGTGTCCTCAACTTTATAGGTGTTAATCATTATAAATACTATTCAATGCATTAAAATAGAACATTTCAATTTTTGGTCCCGATATCCTTACCATGTCTCGGGTCATAGGTTGTCATATTCCATTCAGTATGCGATGAACTTGTTGTTTTAAAAAGAACTATTATAAGAAAATTTCAGTTATTAAGTGAAAGATTAAAAATTAAACATTTCTCTCATATTCTATTTTTCCCACACTGAATTCCCTCCATTTTAGGAAATTTTATCACTAATAACTATCGAATAAATTAAATCAGAATATTTAACTTTTCTGCCCCACTCATCTTCCCCAGTCTCTAGTCTTCATCCTTCGATCATTTGTATATTCTACTTCATTTGGTGCTAATTATAAAATATTTTCGATTAAATACACCCGAATTTCGTATTTTTCTACCCCAGTTATTGTTGCCAGATTTCTGTAATAGGAATTCTTCCTATCTTGAAGGAAAGGTAAAAAATAAAACTTTTTGAATATACTTATTGATTTTTAATTTGAACTAGAGTAAACAGAGAGGCATTCGAATTTTTTCATTCTCCTTTATCCTTCCACCACCCCACCTGGAATGAAACTTTAGGTTCTGTTAAATCTCCATCCCCTCGTTGGCGTAATGGAGCATCCAATTAAAATTAAACAAGTAGTAAAAGGAATAATTTTGACCACAAATAACGCAAAATTGAAAGTCGTCGAATTTCTTCTGCCCCTGTCACTATCCCTAGTAGCAGACCCTATGCGCCTACTATAGCGATTCCTAAACTGAATGCTTCTTTACCATAAATAGAACTGAGCTAATTTTCGTGTAGTTTGAAAACTTGTAAAGAAAAACAAAAACTCAAAACGCGCCAAATCAACGATAAATCGCCAAGCCTAAAAAATAACTGGAACGTTTTTTTTTTCCTCAGCTGTACCTATTTATTGCATTGATATTATTGTTTAAGTGAAACCATTGAATTTTGAAAATATTGTAAATTTAAAACAAATTTAAATAGTTTTAATTTGAACAAATCAAAATAATTTTCCATCAAAACAGATAAGTAACTTTCTTGTCATGAAAGTACTTTAAAAATTTTAAAAGGAGCTTAAGCATAAAATAAAACTTGCGTCGCGTTAGGTTCTATCGCCTAACTCTAGAAATCAATCATGTTGTGTTTCTATAATTTTCAACACACATATAACAGTGTTAACCTTATAAGCATACCATGAAACACATGTGTTACTGTATATAATCATGGAGTAATTAACAAACATTAATCACGTAACAAGTAATATGCAAAGACATAATTACGAAAGGGGGAGTAAAGTGATTAATTCTCAGTTTGGCAGTTCAAATAATGAATTAAATTTTCATCTTTCTCCACTTCTAAGCTGTAAAACCTTCTATTAGGAAAGTTGAAATAATAAATGGAAATATGTCACGTTATGAATCACACTTTCTGATTTTGTAAAGTGAAATCTTTAGTTTCGACTAGTTTTGATGCAAATATTTCAATTTTGTGTTGTAATGAGTGTAAAGATAGTTAATATTAACGATCAAGAAGATACTACCAGGACCTCAAGTACTTAAATATATTTCGTCCATTATCAAGCAACACATATCATTTATATTCATTTCATGGATCATCTCCGATAAACTTCTGGAAAATTTAAAAAATATCCACCTGATTAATCGGATCTTCCTGTAAATTTGTATAAAATGACTTTCTGCTAAATTATCAGATTTAAAGATCTTAAAGCGTCTACTGCTAACTATTCAAAACCAAGAAAAATCAGTGAATATGTAATATTTGTACGATCTATATTTAAAAATAATATATGTTTCATATTGAAGACTGAAACTGAAATCTATAAGCTCATTTAGGCTTTTCACTTTTAAATTACCTTCTCATATACATCTCATCGCCGATTTTCTGTACAAATGAGTGATTCATCAGTGAAAGATGACTTAGCATGAACGTTGAAAATTAAACAGTGTAAATGAGCCTTTAGACAGGTCAAAATTTAGTATCAGTAGTTTTCAATCCAACCTGTTCTTATCATTTTCTTGTTGAAGAAGCAATAAAAAAATTTATATTTCTTGAGGAATAATGGTCAGGTTTTAAAATCCTTAATTCAAAACATCCAAAGGTAAGTATATCTACCTTCCAAAATATCTATAAAAAAGTTCTAGATAAGCATTATTACTTTGCTTTCAATATCGATTTGGGATACTTTCTTGTAAAGAATACAGAGCTCCTTTTCAGTGAGGTTTCCAAGCTCAACTTTCTCAGATTCCTAGAATAGTTGGATTTCGGGTTTCATCCGTTTTCGCTTTTTTTATATACAGGGTGTTCTGAAACACCGTGGACAATCTTTGAGGGGGTAGAGGGGACCTAGACAAGCATATTTCAAATAAAAATATGGGGCGCAGATGCACCGTTAAAGAGCTAGAACCCCTAATGTAGTGCGAGGGCGTTACAAAAAAACGGTTTTAATAAGGCCCATTTTAAGACACGGGTACATTTCTATTCTAAATATGCTTGTCTAGGTCCCCTCTACCCCCCTTCAAAGTTTGTTCACGGTGTTTCCGAACACCCTGTATAATTATTTGTACTGTAGACTTAAAAATACAGCTTTTAATGCTTTATAAGAAGGATATTTTCTTTATTTTTATTAAAAATTTATTCTTTTGTATGAAATATAGATATATTGTAATATACAAAATTCTTTGCTAGAAATATATCTGGAATTAGGACTTTTTTTTAGGTTTCAAAACATATTTGCCTTATTATTAAAAAAATACACTTAGAAATAATAATATACTTATATTTTAAGCCATATTAGCACAAAAAACAACTGAGAAAGTTTTCTTGTGTGAAATAAAGAATAAAAATATATTAAGCTGGTCATAGTAATGAATTCAGGCTGCACATTAAATGGTATATTGTTGTTTATGAAGTACCTAGGTTATTGTTAAAGTAACCATTAAGATTTTCTGATGAGGTTCAAAAGAAGTAAAGCTATTAACTCGTTATGATAAAAATTCCAGAAAAAAAAGTTTTATTTAATTATTTTATGAAATAATTAGCCTTACATAATTATTAAACAAACAAAAAATTATTTTACGATAGAATATTAGATTGGTATTAGACTTTTAAATCCATAATCTTAGTTGGATTTTGAGCCTAAATTTGAATATTGACAAAAAAGATTTAGTAGGTAAAAAAAGAACTAGAACACCCCCAAGGCTCCAAATATCCAAAGCTCCAAACTTTTTCTCTATAAGTTTTAAAACTATGTTATAAAGCTTTAAAAAATTCTAAAAATACATAGTATCAAAGGATAAATTCTCACAAAAACTTTGTTTTAAATTTTAAGTGTCTTTAAATATTAATAAATTCCTTTAACTGATCATTTAAGCAATCTTTTCTTCTGACTTCATCCAATTTAGTTTAATTTATCTCACACTATTTTGTAAAATTAAATAATGCAGTTTACTAGCACTTAAAAATTTTAATTGCCAATGTTAAATTAACATCTAAAATTTAGATTATCGCTTTAGACTTAACTCACAAAGAACCATTCAAATCTAATTAAAATACATTTTCGAAAGGATTTATTATCAATAAAAGTAGCTTTAATTGAATTCAAACAATAGATAAACATAGCTATTTTGTGTACTTAAACAGTCCCCTATTACTTTAATAGGTGCTTTTTCATTCATTTAATCATGGCCAAATTACATTAATAAGCCCTTAATTTTTATCTCTCCGTTTATATCGTCAAAATAATTACCCATTAATGCCAAATAGCTATGCTCTTTTAAATTAGAACTCTTCCCGGAACCTATCTAAACGTTATTAATTATTTATGCATACTTATATATCATCGGTTTAGTGGAGAAAGGCCCTGAGGTATTCGTAAAATCTTTTGAAAGCGGTAGAGCGAAGAACTAACATGTTTCCAAAATCTCGCCTTACGGAAAAGCGATCGGTGTGCTTTTGAAATTGCAAGGGGGGAAAAAAGGCGATACCAAAGAGGTATCGCCCAATTTGGCGTCCCATCGTACAGAAATGTTCAGGTAAAAGGGACTTAGTGTCTTTCTCTTCTAAACTATTTAATTGTTAGCTAGGTTAAGAACTTATAAACCTAATATAAAACTACTTTTATGGAATAAAAATTGCAGCCGTTGTTAGGATAGAGATAAATTAGTTTTTTTAATCAAAAGGTCAAACAATGATGAAATATTTCAAGTTTGTTTAATAACCTTAAATTTAAAACTTAATTCTATCACGCATAAGTTTAAATTAATGCACGTTTTATAATCTGTATCAAAATGAAACAAAATGACAAATTTAAAAAAAACTGATTCCTTAAAGGTTAAAAAATAAGAAATTAAATTACTTTACTTTAAATTTTAACAATTTTTACATAGGATGTATCGAAAATATTTGGTTAAAACAATTACGTACATTCTAATTACCAGTAATGAATTTATTTATTTCACCATTAAAGAAATTTAGGGGAGAGGGGGGCACATTTGGACAAGCCCCTGATCTCTATGTTAAATTCAATTTAAAAATCTGAAAAAAAAATACCGATTGGTAGTACCACTCTTTGCCTGCATTTCCAAAGCAGTGGGCCCATTGGAACCCTTACGACTGTATTCTGTGCTTTCTGACCAGCGCAGCGTTAAATAGCAAATAAAGTAGGATTCCACTAATCATATTCGGCAATTCCTTCTTTGATTGGTGGTTAACTGCTGATCAAGTAGCACAGAATACGGCCGTTCATGTTTGAAAATTGCCTGCTTTGGAAGGTGCAAAGTAAATTTTCTTCTCTTTTTATTCATGTGAAAATTCAATAAAGAAAGTTTTTAAAGTATAAATTTTGCCTGGAATTCTATTTTGGTATCAATAAATTTAAGTCCAAAAATATTTGTTTCCCAATTTCAATTACAAATAACTATTTTTTACTCTCCAAGCTGGAGATGATAGATGGAGCTCATTAGAACACAAAATGTTGGGGCACATTCGGACAGTTCAAAAATATGTTCTAATTCCTTTTCTTGATTTCGAACGCCTTTTCAGACTTTAAATATAGCATTCTAAGGTACTTTCAAATATTTTTAATACTAAACTTAAAGTTCAAAGCTTTTAGTATTTTCCAGTTTTAACTTATAAGTATGATAGAAGTTGGATAAATTTTAATGTGGATTGTTTTCCGTCTAAAATATGTTTTTCTTTAACATTATTTTATTCTAGTCAAGTTTTTATGCATTTAGTTTATAAACCCTTTTAAAAACAGTTGAAAAATATTATGCTCACTTAAGTACTATAAGAAAACTTTTACATTGAGTTTTTATCTGATTTAAGAAATAAATTAGTTATTCTTTACCTATAAATTTTCACATACCCACTTAGAAGCATGAAGTGATTTAGGTAATTTAAAAATTCGCAGTAAAGCTATAAATGACTAGCTAATAAAGGAATAGCTTTATAGGTCATGATTTGTAAAGTATAGTTAGAACCAAACAAAAGACGGAAAGGAAAATTAAAGCATCCTTTATCTATTTACCATGATAGCCTACTAAAAATACCCAAACCATCAGTTTCTGGAGATGGGATAAATGCTAGCTATCTCACTTTCCTTAAAAACTAAAAACTATTTTTTCAATTTGTTCTCATTGAATTTTATTAATTTACAATATGATCGTTATGAGTTTTCTAGCGAATTACTCTTTTCTTATTGCAATCAGAAAAACGATATATGTCGACCATTTATATTTAAAAATTAATCAGTTTTTAAATTAATTTATTTTTATGAGATAACACTACATTGCATTGTTTTATAAAAAAGTTTTTACCCGATGTATTACATCACGAAAAACAAAAGTTCTCATAAAGAGAGAGAGGTAACATTCTTTTTATTATACATTTGAAAGTAGTAGATTTTTACACAAGTTATATCTACTCCACGCAAGGAATATTTCTGCTGGTTGAACATCCTATATAAGTGTAAAATTAAAAATAATATTTTTATTCCTTTTAAACCTTCACTATTCCTATTTTGTATTATTTATTTGAAAATTAAATACGGCATGCACCATGACAGGAGCCATACAACATGCATGCACATCTGATTACAAAATATACACTAGTCTAACTATAAAGTTCCCCAAGCGTGTGTGAATGTTATGTGTGCGAATCCCACAGCTCCTCTGGTACACATTCGCACAGAATTTCTCAATTTTTCGAACGATGATTTAAGGGGGAAATTTTTGATGAATGCATTCAAAAAGGGTATCGAAATTTCAGGAATGCTGTTAACTTATGAATAAATTAGTTTTATTTCAATACCTTATAAATATATTGGAGAAATAGTCAAAAATGTACTTTTTGTGCGAATGTGCCCCCCTCTCCCCTAATGCAAGGAAATTAGATGTAAAAGCACATAAGTGATCGTAAAACCCAAGAATTATTCAGCTACTCAAAAGATATCAATGATTACTGTAAAATAACACTATCTTATGAATACCCTTCTTTCAGCATTAAACCTTCCATAACCTCTCCATGCTCCTTTATCCTTCAGTAAATTCTCTCCAAGATAACAAGTGTTTAATGCATATTACTGTGTGGAAAACTGTGAAACCTTCTCGGTAAATTTTAAAACTATTTTACTTAGTAATCGTTTGTGGTAATAAAAAGAAAACGGGCGTGAGATGTAGGAAACTTAAAATAAAGAAACAGGCATGATTTCCTAAGCTTATGCTTACAATTGCAGATTCAAGAACCTTTACGAGCTGTTTACTGGGTGATAAAGTTTCCTCACATGGACGTGTAAGATAATGAGTTGTGCTATAATTATTTCGCATTCAAAATCTCCTTGCGTTTCTTTAATTTATCATGAAAGTTTAGCGAAAGCATACTTATTTCAGGTAATGAGTACTACTTTTGAACAAGTGTTTCGTGACTTTTGATTATCCTCAACAACTACCATTAATTGTTTTATAATTAAATATTATAAAAAGAGCTATATGTTTTGTTGAAATAAGTATCATAAAAATGTAGGGTTATATTTATTTTAATTTCAAAATAAAATAAAATTTATATTTCTAACATTAGCAATACCTATTTTTTTAATTTTGTAGGATAAGTAACTAAATAATCTCAATGATAATGAAAATTCTTTTCAAATTGTGAAACTTTTCATGAAAAACATTTTGATTAGTCCATTATAAAAATTATTGTTTACTAGGCATATGGAGATTTTACTTGTAAAAATTGGGTGATTCCATATCTGAAAATATATCTAAATATTCCCTTTATTTAAAAAAAGAAAAAAGGAGGATTTATAAATATTAAAAAACATTTATAATGCTAGTATTGTACAAACTAAAGTAATACTAAACCACACCAATCTAAAAAAAAATGCTCTCGAAATTTTTTTCCACTTGTTCACGGAATTTTTTCATATTTTAAAAAAAATGAGGAGTTTTTGAAGAAAACCATTACTTGTTTCCTCCAGGCCTGTAGCTACGAGGGGGCAGGGGGGCTGAGCCCCCCTTGCCATCTTCATTTGCCCCCCTAGAAAATTTTCTCAAATTCTATCCACAAGCACAGCCATGGGGGCAGGGAGGGGCAGCTGCCCCTTCTTCATTTCCTTCTAGCTAAGTTAAAACCCGAACCCGGTTTTTTAGGGTCAAATTTTAAAAAATTTTCTGGGGGAGGACCCCCATACCCCCCATTTGTATTTAAATCTTTATTCTTCGCAATTTTTTTTAAGGGAACCAGGACGTCCAAAACCTTCAAAAATTCGATTTTTTAATTTTTATTTGATAAAATAGTAGGTTTCATGACGATTCCAAAAATGTATAATACATATACCTTTAGGACCGAGATCCCCCAGAAAATGGGGGTACAAGATTTAAACAATCACCACCACTAATGTTCCATTTTAAGTTCTTTTGCATTTTTCTCAAAACCTGTTTTTTTTAACTTTAGGTTAGCTCTTACAAAATTCTAATCAATGAAATTACATAAAACTTGGTACAAATATTCGTTTTATATAAGTGCATTCAGTGAATATCCTTTTATACAGTTTATGTTGCAATAATGTTTTTAATTAAGCAAAAATACGAGAAAAATCTGCTGTTTTTTGCTGCGTTTTAAAATTTTAAGTTCAGCATTTTTTTTTTAAAAAGTATTCATTAAATTGTTTTAAAAATTAGTTCACTAAATTGAATATACATTTCTCTACATGTAAACCTATTTATTTTGCTAAAAAACAACATAGAATTTTCTATATGCTAACCTTTCTAACCCCATCCATCGGAAGACTCGTATGATAATATACTTTTTCGACTTCCTATTTTAAAAAATAATATGATAATATATAATTAATTTTTGTCATTTTAGGATGATAAAAGACTGTTAGTTAACACAACCAATTTTATTGTATTTGAATAATTTTTACTATATAATTTCGGGTCTCGAAATATTGTAAAATTAGCGTATTTTGCATGGCTGAGAACGTCCTGGTTCCCTTAAATAAGAAGTTCAACAAAATCAAAATTATACTTACAAAATATATGTCTGAATTTTGATCTACAAGTATCAAAAGCAGTTTAAAACCCTGTTTTTAGGGTCAAGTTTCCAAAAATTTTCTGGGAGAGGAAAAAAAACACCCCTTTGATACTTGTATCCCCCATTATTGCAAACAAATTGTTCTTAAATTAATATAAGAACAGATCACTCGAATTAATGAAGTCGTCTTAGACGAAAATTCAACTGCGAAATGTATTTTAACTACATTAAATCTATTAAAAATGCATGGGGGGGCTGACTAATATGTTTTGGCTCCTTCCGAAATAAACTTCTACATACCCTTACCCTAGCACTGACTGAAAAGGGAGGTTAGGTTGACACCCTTTATAAAATTATGTCTATTTAAAGATTAACAAGGAGTGATCAAACTCGATTTTCGAGTTTTCCTTTTCAATTCTGGGGCTTACATGGAGCAGTTCCTTCTAATCTATACTTTAACCCAAATGATCTAAAAATGGGCTAAAACTACTTTAAGCTTCAAATTTCTAAAATATAAAAAAGGAAAACTTAAGAAAACAGAAAAGGTAAAACTAGAAAAATTTAGGACCTAACTCCTCCAGAAACAAAAGTTTTGTAACAGCTCCTTAGGCCTGAAGGTCTTATATGGGTTTTGTCCCCTAGTCAAACAGTTGAACTTACGCCTACGATACCTCCTGAAAACTGAAAAACCCCTTGCCCCCCTGAAAAAGTGGGCGCCCCACCAAAGGGAAATTCCTGGCTACGGGCCTGGTTTCCTCGCAGAAAAGTTCTTTTCATGAGCTTAAGAAAAGGAAACATAAGACGTATCGAAAACTGAGCCTTTACCAGATTTTCAAGAGTCAATATTTGTTAGTATTATGTCGAACCTATCTTTATTTTTCTGTTTTGTTGGACGAAGTAAACACTTCTTTATTCTCTTATAATACTAGGGGGCTCTGCCCCCTGCTCGCTATCGCTCACCAACCCCCGGAACTGCTTCGCAGTTCTTTGAAGATCGCTTCGCGATCTTAGCGAGCAGAGCTCGCTTGTTTCATCTCAACTATCCAGTACAACCTGGAACTTGTCTGCTTATAGTCTGTTTATTTAGAATAGGTGCCTGAAACAGAATCAAAAACGCTCACCAATGCTTAATAACGCTCATCAGACAACTTCAGTGACCGATTGTTTCTACAGTATTTTAACTACTTCTGCTTAGGCTGACTTGTCATTGCAGAAGAAAATTTTTTCGACGATAATTAGAATTATAAATGCTTCTAATACATTACGTCTCAGGCGCTAATTCTAAATGAACAGAGTGTAGTTGATGATCATTTAATATCGAAACTTCTTATCTCTCAAACTTTTCTATAACTTAATTTGGATCATTACCACGAAAACATCAAAATAAAACTTCTTCTTCAGCAGCTTAACAACCTGTTGCAGGTCTTAGCTGCCTCGACAGCACGCCTCTTCCAACTCATTCTGTCCCCCGCAACTCTTTGCCAGTTTTTGATTCTCAATATTTTAATGTCGTTTTCGATGTCATCAAGCCATCTTGTTGGCGGTCTTCCCCGGGTACGGGATCCCTCGGGTTTCTTGAAAGTGCATATTCTAGTTGGGTTGTTTTCTGGGCTTCTCCAAACATGCCCAAGCCATCTTAGTCGATTACTTCTGATGACTTGAGTGATTTGAGGCTGTTTATACAGCCTATATAACTCGAAATTATACCTGGTTCGCCAGCATCCTTGTTCTTGTACAGGCCCGAAGATGGTTCTTAGTATCTTCTTTTCGAAGATTTCCAGGGCTCGCTGGGTATCTAGGTTTAGTGTCCAGGTTTCGTTTCCATACAGAAGCACAGGTAGTATGAGTGTCTTGTATACTCTCAGCTTCGTTTTTCGGCTGATAAGTTTTGATCTTAATTGTTTCTTCAGCCCGAAAAAGCATTTATTGGCAGATCAAAATAAAACTATTATACTGAAATATTTCTTTTTAAATTATCAATAATTTAATGGATAGGGGGCTACCGCCCCCTGCTCGCTTACGCTCACCAACCCCCGTAACTGCTATGCAGCTCTTTACAGATCGCGAAGCGATCTGTAATATCTGCAATCGATCTTTAGCAGATAAAAACAAACTTGTCGAAAATCTTCTTCCTATCATCGGCACAAATAACACTCATAAAAGCTAAATTATTTATTTCTCTAGTATTTCAAAAAATATCGAAGTATCTTGAAAAGATTATTAAACAAGTCTACTATATCGCTAGCAAACTTAGAGCAAAAATGTGCACCTCAAAACTTTAAATTTAAATATCCGTGCTCGCGACAATCTAGTGAACAGGCAAATATAAAATTTAAAAACATTAAACACGTCTGATAAAGACCTACTAAAACTATGAAAAAAATGAAACTTTGATGCTTAATTACTCCAAAACTAATTAGAATTTTTGAAAGAACTAAAAGCCAATCTCTTTCAAAAACATAAGAATATAAGTGTTTAAAAAATCATATCGATACCGTGATTAGTTTTTATTTTAGATAGAAAAAAACGAAAAAGTGTCAAAAATTTCGAAAATTAAAAAATTAATTACTCTAAACCAAATTCGAAATTCGAAAAAAGGGCAACGTAGTGCACATCTTCATACTTCAGAGTATTAGGCTGCAAAAAATCATAGTTCTGCTGCTAATAGATTTTGCTGAACTGGATTACGCGGCGAAAAAAGAAAAACTTCAACTTTGACCTTAAAAATACCCCAGTACTAATCATCACAGTTAGCTTTTTGTTCGAGAATGTGCCCCAAATATTCCTTTACAAACATTTCAAATTTCATAAATTTCTATCAAGTAGTTTTTGCGATATGAGAGTTCAAAGAGTTCAAAAATAAAATTTTCTGAAACAGCGGCGGCGGCGGTGACAGTAACTTTTTTTTAATATAGAGAGAAATAAGTATTTTAACCCTTTATCTACTACATTATTATTTTCTGCAATATTTTTCATGCAAATATTTTTAGGTCACTAAATTGAAAATTAAGGGTTATACAAATAAAATAATCATCTTTGGGAATTTTAATTCGCTTTAGCTAATTAATGAAATTGATACGTTTGAGTACCGTCAGTACACTGATATTCTCACAATACAAAAAAAACATACTACTCTTTATCTCACTTTTAAGTCTTAAAAAATAATGCACTATCCTTTTTTATTTAACTACTTTTGAGGGAACAGGAATGATAATCATGGAAATACGATCGAAATGGCAGTTAAAGTTAATAATTAGTAGGGGGTTAAAGCTCATTGAATCCTTTTAATTACAAATTAAATCTACAAACATGCAGGAGGCTAAATACTTTGTAGGGGCTGAAGCTCATTGGCCTCTCTAAATTCTAAATTTAATATACAAAAACGTGAAGGTGCTAAAAGTTTTGCTAGGGCTAAAGATCATAAAAGGGGCTAATATTTATTAGGGGGCAAAAGATCATGTAAAGAGCTAATGTAAATCTTGTCAGTAAATAAAGCATGAAATAAAGGGTTAAACTTTAACTATTATTTTCTGTGTTATACCGCACCTTATATTTAATACCGCTTTAACTGTCTTTAATACCACACTAAGGTACGTCGAACCGCACTTATTTCAGCGGACCAAATCGTAACAGTGCGGAAAACTTGCCTACCCATAACAGTTACTTGTGTGTGAAATTTTAGCCCTATCAAATAATGGTCTAAGAGCTGGATGCAAATTTTGGGAATGATAAGGTGCACGAGATATTTCACCTGAAACAGATTCGATTGATGGGAAAACTTATGTCACCACCGTTAGAAGGCTAAGTGGAAACTTATAGCGTGAAGGGGGGTCGAACATGCAAACAGCGCTCGGTCCCTAGCGACCGAGATTTTGAGGAAATCGGTTGAAAATTTGCACAGTTTAAGGAAAGTGTGAATAAAAGATAATGTAGCATTCTTAAAAGTATAAGTTGTGTTTTAAGGGGTTGTAGAAAACTTAACGAATTTTCGAATGTTTATATGAAGTTATGTACGGCCGACGAGGTGCAAGGCTGGACATAGGTTTAATGTATTGAAGAATATGAGTAAAAGTTAGGGTAACACTCCCAGAAGACTAAGTGGAAGACAAAGGGTGGCCAGAAGTCACCAAAGGTGCAGAAAAATCTTAAAATCTGACTCATTCGGAAACTTCTGGCTGTTTGCATATGTATAGCTGACATATAGAACAAACTATATGCAAACAGCCAGAAGTCTAAGTGGAAGCGTTCGGGAGATATTCAGGCGCGAAGTACAAAACCGAATAAAAGCGCGCGGTCCCTAGCGAAAGAAATTTTGAGGAAATCGGTTGAAAATTTGCACAGTTTAAGGAGAGTGTGAATTAAAGATAATGTTGCATTCTCAAAAGTATAAGTTGTGTTTTAAGGGTTGTAGAAAACTAAACGAATTTTCGAATGTTTATATGAAACATATGTATTTTTTAAATTTCCAAAAATTTAAATTTTATCTTTTATACATAGTTGTGACCAAGCAAATTGAAAGTGATCGTTTGAAATTCGGTTGTAAAGTGGTAGAGCACAATGTCGTTTGACAGCTTTTCTCTTGCAACAATGACTAATAATACGCTAAAACAACGCTAACAATGACTATAATACTAGTACAAAAAAATTTAATTTTTAAATAAAAGGTGTATTATAATCATTGTTAGCGTTGTTTTTAGCTTATTATTAGTCATTGTTGCAAGATAAAAGCTGTCAAACGACTTTGTGCTCAACCACTTTACAACCAAATTTCCCACGATCACACTTTCAATTAGCATCGTAAAGTTTTTACTTGGTCACTACTATGCATAAAAGATAAAATTTAAATTTTTCAAAAGTTTTCCCATCATCAATCAAATCTGTTTCAGGTGAAATATCTCGTGCACCTTATTATTCCCAAAATTTGCATCCAGCTCTCGGTCTATAATATCTTCTGTTCCGTTTTTTGGCCAAAAGTTTTGACTTTTTACCAAATATTTGCTATTTTGTAGTATTTCTTACGGTTTTGTGGCCTTATGATGCTCAGATTTTTTCAGGGGGTTTGGTAGGGGTCTAGGATGATTATTCTGTGAACCCCATTCTCATACCTCCCTTTCCCCCAACGGGAGCTGGGGTTTTGTGGGCGAGCGCGCTGCTACTGCGACATACCGCCAGAAGAAGAGCTATTGACGTCATACGATGATGCTGCGGTTGTTATAGAAACGGATTATTCCACTTAATTTCGGGGGTGATGATGATTCTTTTGGCGCTGAAATAAATGTTTTGCGCCAAATCTGAGTGGCTATTTTTCAACTTTGTACTTCTTTCGATTCTAGAGTCACGGATGGGAATTTCCTTACATTACTAGATCTAATCTGATTTATTACACCTGATAAGATCTATCTCAACTGATCAGATCTATTTCAACTGATCTTTCATATAATCTCTGATCTATTTAATTTAATTTCATATTATCTGATTTACTTCATCTTACCTGATTTGATTTTGGATATTTTGTAATTTTTTTGGATTTAATCTGATCTATATCAACTGGTCTGATCTATTCACTATCTGATCTTATCTTTTGATCTGATTTTTTGTTAAATTTTGCATTTAAGTTCAGTTTGCAGAGAATAAGTTCAATGAGCAAATCTTTGTGAGGATTTCGAAGCGATCCGAAAGGTCCTGCATACGCAGCTTGGTGAGCGATAGCGTATAGGGGGAGGTAGCTCCCTAATCTTGTAAAAAATATCAAAAAGATAATGAATACATATTTTTTATATTTTGTCACTTCACAAGTTTCTAACGCCTTATTTAAATTTCACATTTCACAAGTATGATAATTAAGTTATAAAATTTACAACTAAAGTTATATCAGCTATATAAAACTGAATATAACTAATTCTCTCAAAATAGCAATATAAAAGCATACTAAACGGTAAAAAGTTTTCATGTGTAAAAGTATTTCCAATTTTTATTGACGAGAAATTTCAAAGATAATCAATAATTTAATGTAGTTTAATAAGATTTCTCATTCGCCAAATGTACGCTTAAAATTCCAAACATTGCAGTTCAATTCATACCAGCTTCCCTCTTCTTTTGGACTCGTCTACTCACGGCAACCCTGTTCATAGCTCTTCTCCTCGCGGTATGTCTATAGTAATGTTGGCTTTTCCTCCAAACGCCAACCCTAAGCCCTCCTCCGTTGCCCGTTTTGTGCATCAGAATCTCACATAATCCAATTGTTTTCATCAAAGTGACCCAGAAACGACCACTGAGTGTTATCTTTCCATCAGGTTTCCTGTATTTTTATTTTTTTTTTAATTTTTCATTTACTTTTATTCAAAACTTACAAACACGTATTTTTTTTGCAATCTGGAAATTGCCATAAGGATGTCTATGGAGATGCAGTGCGTCTAAACTTGTGCTGTTCTGCAGTCAGATTTCGTCTTAGGCACCTCTTTCATTTATTTAAGGGTGGCTTATATTCCTATGATAACAAAAATACATATAAATGAGGCTAGATGGCGGAAAGAGTGTAACCCCCACTTTAATATTGTAAGAACTGATTTGTGAATGGCCCATTCCCTGAAAAACCAATCAGATAAATTTAAGACACATATTATTATATTATCTGTTTAGCTGTAGCAGTGTACCCTTGTAAGCGTCGAAAATATAGGTTTATATGCTAAGGGAAATGTACGCACTTTGGAAGTAGGTGGAGTACTTTATGATTGATTATACACCAGATGTAATTTCAAAGGGATATCTTGGTCACTACATGTGGATTGGCAAAAGAAAAGAGATAAAATCAACAATTTTTTTTTTTATTTTCATCTATTACTATTTCTCGAAATTCCAACCTAAGATCCTCCAATTTCCAATTTTACCTTACACAGGTGTACCTCAACAGTAGACGGGTGGTCCTGGTCCGACCCCGTTCAGGCCATGTACTTACTCCTTATTGTGTATGTTCCACTATGGTTCAATATCATACTTCAGAAATTCATTATATGGATTGCAACATTTCTTTGATTCTGTCATTCGCACAAGACTAATAAGATAATACAATAATAAGATAATAATACAAGACTAATGCACCAGTCTAAATTTGTTTGCTTCCAGGGTGCGTAGGGGCATCTGTCTCTTTTCTCTATCTCTAAGTTTGTGAAAAATTTTCCTTGGTAGAGGAAATCTCCACCCTTTTTTGATACCTCGTACCACACTTTTATAAATGAAAGAGCGGCCTAAAACGAAATCTGACTGCAGAACAGCACTATTTTAGACGAGCTGCATCTCCATAGAAATCCTTATGGCAATTTCCAGTTTGTAAAAGCTTAGATTGCAAAAAAATAAATGTTTGTAAGTTTTGAATAAAAGTAAATAAAAAATTAAAAAAAAATAAAAAATACAAGAAACCTGATGGAAAGATAACACTCAGTGTTCGTATCTGGATCACTTTGATGAAAACAATTGGATTATGTGATATTCTGATGCACAAAATGGGCAACGGAGGAGGGCTTATTAGGGTAGGCGATTGGAGGGAAAGCCAACATTACTAGCAGCACGCTCACCCACAAAACCCCAGCTCCCGTAGGGGAAAGGGAGGTATGAGGATTGGGTTTACAGAATAATCACCCTAGACCCCTACCACACCCCCTGAATAATCTGAGCATCAGAAGGCCACAGAACAGCAAGAAATGCTACAAAATAGCAAATTTTTGGTAAAAAGTCAAAACTTTAGGCCAAAAAACGGAACAGAAGATATTATTTGATTGGGCTGAAATTTCCCACATAAGTTACTGTTATGGGTAGGCAATTTTTCCGCACTATTACGATTTGGTCCGCTGAAATAAGTGCGTTTCGCCGTACCTTAATACCACACCTAAAGTTCATAAAAAAACTTTTTATTGCCTTTATAAAAAGTTTTAATTTATATGTAAAATAGTTACGTAAGTATCTTTTAAAGTAAATTAATTAATATTTTCTAAAGAAATATAACACTTAAGGTGGTTGCCTACCTAAAAAGGCCGTTTCGGACCAAAAATTCCAAAAAAATTATTATTTTATTTCAAAAAACACATCTTTAGCTTTCTAAATCAGTTTAAATTTTGTCTTTATCTTTCCTAGAACAGATTACAGAAATTACAGAAAATTTTACTTAAAACTAAAAAGGCATTTTACTAAGGAAAAGATAAAGAAATTCGCGTTTTTCTCAGAATTACATTTTTGATATTTTCCTTCTCCGCAAAACTACTTAACTCAAAATATTATAAGTTAATTTCTATAAAACTTGGGTACAATACTTGACATAATATTATTTAGGAGTCCTACTTTTTTTTTGGCTGTGGGTGTAATATTTTTTATTTTATGAATATAGCATAACTTCAAACTTTACTGAACTTGGGTGTGTTTTTTTTTAATTTTTCAAGTTTAGTGCTATAACTTTTGATATTAAAATAATTTATTTATAAAACTAGTAGGCCTCCTAAAATATGTGTTTAAGAGAATATTAAAGTTTACAAAACAAAAATATCTTCATATAAATTTGAGTTATGATGTTTTGCAGAAAGGCTGTTTATTGTGATTTTTATGCAGAAGTTCTTCTATAATATGAAAATTTAAATTAATATTTGATTATTTTTTGTATTATTCATTGTTTTTAGATGCATTTAATTGAATCACAAATTAAGTCAACATTTTAATTATTAAAAAAATTCTCCATAGGTAGGCAACCACCTTAAGCGATTAAAATTTCGCAAACATTTGCTTTCAAACTTCTTTTCATAAACACAACATTTGAAGACTGGGAAGTCATTTTTGCACAAAATATTAGAAATTAAAGGTAAAATATTTATAATGTGTAATTGTTTCAATTAATGAAATCATTTGCATAATTTGTCGAACAAGTCTTTAAATTTTTCTACTTCTGGAAATTATAGTTACAAAAATTTATTTTAACAAACAACTGAAAAAAACAGATTTGATTATGTATTTGAACAATATCCTTAACACAGTTGTACACTTGTCCTCATTGTATTTTAATATTCATACACCTTGTTCCTTTCATGCAAAAGAATATATTTACGTCTTCAATTTTAACACTAGTCATATCTATAAAAATATTTAAAATCTTTCTGAAGGAAATAACTTCTATTTATCTATAAGTATAAAAACTGGTATGAGGTAGGTGGGGGTAAAAACCCGCATGGGGCGAAAACAAGCACCGCGATCTTTAATTGATAATAATCAATTCAAAAGTTGATATCCAGGTGGCTGGTTTGTCTTATATTGTGACCCATCGTTCCATGAAAGTTCGTCACTCAAGAGTTTAAAAATGGTGGTAGGTTTGTTTTTCATCACTTAGATGTAGTTTTTCTGATCTTTCGCTTTAACATTGTATAAAATAGGCCTTAAGGGAGAAATACCAACAAATAACCCAATGATATTAACCTCAGTTTTGTTTTGAAAAAATTGCCTCAACATGTCTCTAAAAATAAAATGTCTTGTTTTTCAAAATAAAGCGAAACGGGGCGGATCGCCGCAGGTGTTTTGGGGCAAATCCACGTAGCTCCAATTGCTCCAAAGGGAAATTAGAACCTACAAGATCCCTAAAAAGTTGAATAATGGTTTCTGAGATGTCAACCCTATACCTGATCCTTTCCCCCTTTTGAAAAATATTGGGATCTTCGAAAAGAATTTCTTACATCAGCACAGACCATCAAATTTCAGATACACGCACATACTGCTCAATTTCTCCATCCTTAGGTAGAGAATTTCTGCTTCTCTCCACACGAGAGTATATCAAGAATCAGTAGTTAAAAGAATTTGATACTTAACAGGGAAGAGATGGATCAACCTTTTATTTGTAGCCTCGAATAAAACTGTTGTTAAATATTGTTGATTGACTTGGGAATAATAAAACAATGGGAAAATGATTATTTCTAGTGTTTCCATAATGAAATATTCTGTTTATCCATGTTTATTTCCAGTGGGCACTAAGACCCGCAAGTGCGGGTCTTTGCCCCATTTTGCGGGGCAAAGCCCGCAATTTTTGTTTTCTACTAAGTTGTAAATTTCTCTTAAAATACCAAAATACCATCAAAAAGAGCTAAAACTTATATTGATTTTTTAGGTAAGATCTCAATCTAAGAACTCCAATTGAAATTTCCCCCTTTTCACCACGATGTTAAAAATAATAAAATAAAATGTGTTAAAAATACCCCCACCTACTCTACCATGGAAACTGTAATGTAAATTTCACACTGTTGAGTTGCTACTATGGTCGCACCCTCACCATTTGTTAATTGCTTGTGCGAAGGACTCTTCTAACCAAATGTAAAAGGTAAAAGGTCAAGAGAGCCGAAATACGTCGGCATCCCTCGAGGTTATTTATTCCGCTCCTGCAAGCCCCGGGAAGTTTAGAGTTACAACAAATAAATTAAACAAAGTCCTTTGACTGGGTTGACAGTTAGAAGAATAGCTTGGAGTCGGGATTTATGGATAGGAGGACCCTAAGTGAAGGATCAAATAGTCCAGTCAATCCGTGCTCAAAAGTGACGTTTTCAAAACATTTGTATAGAAGTTTATTTTTCGACGGTTTTATATGTTTTCGAGGGCGCTGATTACGAATATAAAGTTTGCTGCCACGTGAGAGGTCGGCTTCATATCGAAAATCGCAAAAAATCGTAAAATTTTCAAGTTTTTTTTAGATTTTGGCCTATAATTCTAAAACTATAAGTTTCACGAAGAAAACCTCAATTACAAATTTAAAGGTGATAAAATTTCCTATAAAAAACACTATTCAACTTTGATTTTGTGATGAGTGGTTCTACAGCTAGAGCGCGCTGAAAAACATATATTTTTTCGCTTTTATGCAAAAAGTGAAAAACGCGCGCTTCAAACGTCTGTAAAATAAAAAGTATGGATTTTATTGGAAAAAAGCTTATATCAAGTGAAAGATAATTTAAGTTTGCATAAAATGCACTGAAAAGTTTTGATTTTCTGTCAAAAACTGTTTACTCTAGAGCGCGCTGAAAAAAAAGCGATTTTTGCCATTCTGGAAAAATGTGAGAAGTGTCCACTTCAGCCCTTTATAAAATGGAAAAATAAGCATGTTAACTTAAAATAATTGCATAACATGAAAGAGCATTTAATTCTCTACTTAAAACAATTCTTAATATTTAGTTTCCTTAAAAGGGGGGAGAGAGCGAGGCGAAAAATTTAAGAATGCCTACTGGCCCGCTGAATCGATCCCTCGGTGATTCGATCTCTCTCCTCCGTACTCCAAGGAACCCACCTTACCGGTTAGTTCAGTGTCCCGGGCAGCTCAAAAACAGAGATCGATTCAGCTTATGGATCGATTCAGGGAGCGACGTCTGGAGAAAAGGGGATTTCTCGACATTTTCGCTTCGCATCCCCCCTTCTTACGAAAACAAAAATATGTAAAGAACCAGCTTTGGTAGGAAATTTAACGCTCTTTCATGTGGTATAAATTTTTTTTTGATAAAATGGTTATTTCTTGTGTTTTTTAAGAGGTAAGCGTGGGCACTTTTTACTTTTTTGCAGAATGACAAAGTTTCACTTTTTTTTAACGCGCTCTAACGAATTTTGTTTTTGTCAGAAAACCAAAGTCAACTAGTGAATTTTGTAGAAAATTTAATGAACTTTTAGGTGATATAAACCTTTAGTAAGTTACAAGCGTCTGTTAAGTTTTATTTGAGGTGGAAGAGCACGTTTTCCGGTTTTCCGCAGCAAGTACGAATAATTGCTGGTTTTCAGAGCGCTCTAGCAGCAGAACCTCTCGTCCGAAAAACAAAATGAGACAATGCATCTTATAGGAAATTTTACGTACTTTAATTTGGTGTAGTGTGCACTTTTCGAAAAATTAATTTTTTTTAGATACAGTTAAAATAACAGCAGAAAGTATACAATTTTTCAGGTTTTTTGCAGTTTTTGATGGGGAGATGATCTTTTACGGAAATGAAAACTTGAAATTCGGATTCAGCACTCCAAAATACACATAAAAACGATCATTAAAATTTTTTTACAATTAAATACACGAATTTCATATTTTGCTTGATTTTCCATGAAATGTATCAATAAAATTGTAAAATAATATTTTTTTTACTTTATTTATCATTCTTAATCATCAATTCATTATAAATATTATAAAATTCATTTTTCATTGGTAATATACCAAAGATAAAGCGCTGATCGGAGTTAGACTTGTAAGATGGTTCAATTTCGCACACGGCATTACTCCCCGTTTTCGTTTCCCGCCCTTTTCCATCACGACAAAATTTGAAAGTTATAGACGTTTTCTGTACAAAATAAAATTATCTTTTACGAGGTATAATTTTTTTTCTTATAAAATTCGTACTTTTTGTTTTATAGAAGCTTGAAGCGAGCGTTTTTAAATTTTTTGTAGAACGCCCAAAAAATAGCTGTTTTTCAGCGTGCTCTAGCGGTAGAACCACTCATCGCAAAATCAAAGTTGAGTAGTGCTTTTTATAGGAAATTTTATCAAATTTAATTTTGTAATTGAGGTTTTCTCCGTGAAACCTATAATTTTTGAAATATAAGCAAAAATCTGAAAAAAACTAGAAAATTTTACGATTTTTTGCGATTTTCGATATGAAGCCGACCTCTCACATGGCAGCAAACTTCATATTCGTAATCAGCGACCTCGAAAACCGTCGAAAAAAAAACTTCTATACAAATGTTTTGAAAAAACCACGGATTGACTGGACTAAAAGGGGAAAGGTAAAACCAATAGGGTGAGTTTTCAACTACGCATAAAATTATACTCTGACCATTGGTAAACTCTGATATCTCAAGGGGGGACAGAGGGATGGTCCCCGAAGCCCAATTATGCAGTTGATGGTATCTAGGTGGGCGTAGAAAATGCAGGGATTGGAGGTTGAAGGAGAATAGAGGAGAAGGTATAAATATGACTGCAGGAGTTTTTGGGACACACAGACAGACACCGAGACAGACACACGGGAGTTCACGGGTTCCGAGAGTTGCAAAAAGAGTCCGAGATGATGGTCCTGGTAATTCCTAGCCAAAGATGATCCGTCTAGTTATATCAACGAATATAGTTATATCAACGTCTAGTTATATCAACGAACGGGGTAAGTGGTAGTCATTGGTCTAGCATCTTCTCTCTCTCTCAATTATTTGTGTATATGTTTTATCAAATTTTAAATGTATTACTCTAGAACCTTAATCAATAATAAAAATGTTAAGTTTCACCAAGTGTATTTATTGTCTCACGGGATCATTCTGCTCTCATGTCACTGGGTTAATTTTAGATAATTTACAACGCAATGTTAAGTTGGGATCCCTACTTATAGGAATTAATTAGATTTAACAGTAAGGGCCACCCAACAAAAGTGGTGCCGTTCCCTTTCTTGATTTTAACTCAGAAAAAATTAAGGGGAAAGGATATCGTGAAGCAGATTGGTCTTGTGAATCGAAGAGTATGCCATATTGTAATTCTGTACATGATATAACGGTGCTTTTGTCAATGTATAAGGGTTGTGTATGATACAGTGTTTTCAATGAGTATATTGTATTGGTAGGGGAGAATTTTTTTTTTGGGTATTAATTATATTGAATTGGGAAAAGAAATTGTATAAACATGGCCCCGACTTTAGATATCCCTCAAATAGAACCCTCTGCTCTATCGAAAATAAGTGCATGTCAATCCCTAATCCCGATTTTCGATAACGCATCAGCCGTAACTGCTAAGTATTTTTTCAATACTATTGAGAGTTTCGCTAAACCAACAGAGTTTACGGACGCAGATAGGCTGCAAATAGCTAAGACTCGAATAAGGGGGGACGCGCTTACGCATCTGATTAATTCACCCCAGTTGTCCAACGAAACCGACTACCAGTGTTTCAAGAAAAAATTTTTAAGTTTCTTTGAGGCAAAAACTAGTCGGGTAACGCACCAGATGGAATTTACAAAACTAAGCATGTTTCCATCCGAAACGGTGAGGCAATTCGCTCACCGAGTAGAAATTGCCACAGTAAATTTTTTTGGAAACGTTGACACCACATTAGAGCATGTAAATCAACTCTATGAACAAACAAAACTTTCAAAATTATTAGAAGGTATCAAGGATGAGTACAAAACCCATTTGCTTTTGAAAGATCCTAAATCCATGAGTGAAGCTGTAGACTTTTTGGAAACCCTTGAATCCAATTCCAAAATTTTGCAACCTCAAAATTTAAACGCAGTATCTAGCATTGATTCAAATTCGGTCTTAAATGAACACATGCAATCAACGCATGCTATATTATCTGCTCTGTCAAAAGAGATTGAGGATCTAAAGCTAAGTAAAGCACAAGAAAGTTTGCAAAATAATACCGGGGAATATTGTGAAATCTGCTATAAAACAAACCATAGTACGAGGAATTGCTATTATAACAGATACCCAAACCCAAGTATCCAAAATAATAACAGATCACGACAGGCCCAATGGTATAACCCTCAAAATTCACAATATGATAGAGGCTATAGTGATAGAAGGGAAACAAATAGAGGTAGATCATTTCCCCCTAGGAATAACTATAATGGATCAGTTAGGAACCGTAGTGGAAGTAGAAACAGATTGCAATTTTCAAACCAAAGCTATGATTCCCACATTGAGAGAAACCCCCACAATCGAAGAGGACAGAATCCAAAAAAACTTCCGACGGGGCCGATATTAAAAACAAATAAGCAAGTAGCTAATGTGTCAAATCCTATCGACCCCGACACAACAATTAAGACACATAAACTTAACACCCAAATCTTAGGTCAAACTGGAGGAAACTACTTTTTACCTGTAATCAATATAAAAATAAATGGGAAAATATGCACGGGACTGGTGGATACAGGGGCGAGTATATCAATAATCCAGAGGAAAACCTTTGATGAGATAAAAACCGACCCCAGAATAAAGAAAATACATAGTCCCATCTCGGTAAATGCAATTACAGGTCATGAACTTAATATTAGTGGAGCCTACCAGTTGCCTGTAAATATGGGTCATAAAATGCTAAATCATGTATTCTACGTAGTAGACCAAGGTTTTTGCGCTAATTACTCCCTAATAATCGGCTTCGATTTTTTGGAGAAATATAAACTAATTGTTGACTTTAATGAATATGTATTGAAATCAAATAACTTGATAGTCAAAATTAGAGACGCAAATGCAGAACCCTCAACCAATAATGTACAGGGTAGCCATGCTAAACTAATACGAAAATGTGTTCTGGAACCTAATCAAATCAAAAACGTATCGGTGATAATTGAAGGACCAGTTAAGCAAGGGGATACAATCAGTATCACATCTGTCCTAAATAACCCTGACATAAAAATCCAAAATGAGAAAGTTGACGTAGATGAATATAAGGAAGCCTACTTAACTTTAGTAAATAAATCGTCGGATAGGATATCTTTAAATAAACATACTAAAATCGCGGGTATTTCTAAGCCAGATTGTCTTAGGCCAATGGAAGATATAAGGAAAAGAAGAATAAGAGAGTTCAACCCCCAAAATTTTCAATTAAATCATTTAGAACCCTCTCAGAGAAACTCCTTATTAAACCTGTTAAAAGAGTTCGCAGATATATTTAGTGATAATCTTGAGACCATAGGGTTAACAGACCAAATCTCACCAAACTTTTCAGTTGATTTTTCTAAAATTGAAAGTAAACGGGCTTATCCAGTGCCACACGCGCTGAGAGAGGAATTACAAACTCAATTAGAAAAATTGTTAAAAGCGGATATAATTGAAAGGTCTGATTCGCACATAGGACACCCTGTAATTCTTGTGAAGAAAGGCACCTCCGGTCCTAATAAACCTACTTATCGTATTGTCCAAGATTACCGCGCAACTAATGCAGCTATTAAGTTTCCAAAATATCAAATGCCCATCGCGAACCACCTGTTAGAGAAATTACGAGGATCAAAATTTTTCGCATCTTTAGATTTGCAGAGTTCCTTTTTTCAAGTCCCACTTGAGCCTAAGGATAGGGCCATAACTACTTTCAATACAGTTTTCGGAAACTTTGCTTATAAAAGATTACCACAGGGACTTAACTTCTCCCCGGGAGTCTTACAAGCATTAACCGATAAGCTTGTTGCAGACATCAAAAATCTAAATATCGCAAATTATATTGATGATTTTTGTTTAGGAAGTGATACTTTTGAGGAAATGCTCGGTAAATTAAAAGAATTGTTTGTAAGAATACGGAAATTTGGGTTGACCGTAAATCCCCAAAAGTGTATCTTTGGTGTACGGGAAATTAAATTTTTAGGGCATAAATTGAATGCTAATGGTATCACTCCCACGGACGAAAATTTACGTAAAATCGAAGATTTTCCGCGTCCAACCACGGTACGGAAAACGAGACGGTTTTTAGGATTATGTGGTTATTATAGACGATTTTTGCCAAATTATAGTGATATTACCACTCCACTAACAGAATTAACAAAGAAAAAGAATAAATTTGTGTGGACTGAACAAGAAGAAAACGCGTTTGTTACACTAAAAGATTGGTTAGCCAAGAAACCTATTTTAACCCATCCAAATTATAATAAACAGTTCATTTTGTCAACCGACGCGTCAGATAACGCTATTGCAGCGATGTTAGGACAAAAAGATTCGCAGGGATTAATTCACCCTATTTCATATTTTTCACGTAAATTAAATACTACTGAGTTAAAATATTCCATAATGCATAAAGAGCTATTGGCTATTGTTGAAAGTGTGAAGTCTTATACACATTACTTATATGGAACAAAATTTATACAGTCGAATCCGCTTAATGTGATCACGGTTAATGTTATCAATCGGATAATGTTATCGAAATCAACAGGTCCCGATCATTCCTATTTAATTTAATGTAAAATTCATCGTTTAATGTGATCAACTATGGATCAACACGCCGCTTAATGTTATCAAAATTTGTCCATATCCCCTAAAAACTTCCATTTTCGAGTTTCCTTTTGAAGGTCTAAATTTTAAAAGTAAATATCTGCTCTGCCCCACCCCAAGGCATCTGACCCTTCTTTTTTCTAAAAATCAGACAGTTGCACTGTTTATGTAAGAAAGAGAAAATTTTCGATGTTCCGCATAAATTGAAAGAAAATGGGTAAAAGGGGGGGGGCGAATCAATGCTTTTGATTGGTGAAAGGAACCATCGCCGCCTTGCAGATGTTTCTGATAAGAGATTTTTTCTCTTGTTTACTGGAATTTAGATTAATTTAAGGGATTTTTTAAATGAAAGGATATAATGGAGCGAAAAAGGATACATTCTTCCACTTTAATAGAAATACAAAGTAAGCAATTATTTTAATTTCATTAATTGTTCTACTCTTATATCTTCCCTTCTATGTAGTGTAAGATTGTTTCCAATCCATTAGTTACGATTACATAACTTTGATTTTAAAGCAAATAATCTAGTTACACTGTGTTTACTGCGTTTTGATATGAAATCGCTTATTGTTATCAATCGGATAATGTTATCAGTTTCATCCCGGACAAATGCGATCACATTAAGCGGACTCGACTGTAATTCGATGTGATAATTCATCCCTGCAAACAATAAAAAACCTACCAAACCCAGCAAATCGCGTTAGTCGTTGGCTTATGTTTTTGGCTGAATTTGATTACGTTTTTGAACGAATATCCGGAGCCGAAAACTTTGCGGCGGATATATTTTCGAGGGATTTCCACTCCGTTAACTTAGTTAGGCATGTACCAAATTTACAGGAAATAATAATAGAACAAAAAAAGGATCCAAAATTGGTATTACTGAGGAACAAAATAGAAACTAAACCAGAAGAGCTAACTCCTTCAGAGAATAACTATTTTATTAGGGATGACCTAATCATGCACTTGGGCGTAATAAAGAGAAGTATAGGTTGTAACGAAGTAGAACAAATAGTTATTCCCGACAAGTTAAAACCTGTAATTTTAGCAAATGGTCACAATGCTCACTTTGGTCATGTTAAGACCTATGACAAAATTCGGGAAAAGTATTTCTGGGAAAATTTATATATGGACTCTAAAAACTATGTGGATAGTTGCCAGGAATGTGTTGGTTTTAAATCCCCAAATCGGCAACAAAAGGTTCCAATTCAAAGAAACTTAATTCCCGAACGACCAGGTCAGGTCGTGTCAATAGATTTTGTAGGGAAATTACCACGAACCGCGCAGAATAAACAATATATAATGGTCGTAATTGACCATTTCACAAGGTACATGAAATTGTATGCGATGGAAGATCAAACAGCTATAAATACAGCTGACAAACTTTATGAGTATATTACTCAGTTTGGTAGAATGGAATTTTTGTTGACGGACTGCGGTACAAATTTTACTGCCCAACTTTTTAAAACAACTGCCGAAAAATTAGGCATCAAAAAGTTATACACGACTCCATACCACCCCCAGACAAATGGTGCTAATGAGGCTAGTCATAAGGCATTGCGTAAAACAATATCAATATTAGCACGAGAGACCCTACAATGGGATAAGGAACTCCCAAATTTTGAAATGTGCTATAACAATACAATTCATTCTACAACAGGGGAAAAGCCCAGTTTTCTGTTGTATGGATACGATATTGATCTGCCAGATGATATTAATGCGGATAATAAACCAAAGTCAGATGTAATTAACCCTTACCCTGAGTACATAGAATTGAGAATGCAGAATTTGGGAAAAATTAAGAGAATAATTCGCGAAAATATTTTGAAATCGGCAGAAAACCAAGAGAACTATCAAAATAGAAAGGCTAAATTAAGGGAATTTCAAATAGGGCAATTAGTGTTTCTACACCAACCCCATTATGACAGGAACTGTCACTTACCTAAGAAAAGGAATTTTAAAGGTGTTTTCCGCATAATGGAAAAACATACCCCAGTAAATTACTCTATTCAGGAGATAGATAACTCACGGGCAAAATTAATGCGGGTCCATTCCTCACGACTGATACCATATACCTCAAGGAATGACAATTTAATAATAAGGGAAGAAAATCCAGAACATGTTGAACAGACTTTACCCAAACAACTACCCCATGCTGTCTTTGATGAGGTCGATTACATTCCCTTACCCATTGTGTCTGATAATAGACGGGGTGCCAACAGGTTAGAAAAACAGGACTCTCCTAACATACCCACAATATCTGAAAATATCCAAAGGGATAATGGAGATAGGATTGATGCGGGAAATAAAAATACAGTGAGTGCAAATCGCGATACCCACACAGAGAATCAGGGAAATACCCCACAAAGCAACAAAACACCAGAGGTAGTAGAAACTCAAAATGGAAAGGATAATGGGGAAAATAATATTGACCCTGACAAAACAAATGAACCAAAACCCAAAAGAAAACGGAAACGTATTAACGAAAATCTGCCAAAACGCGATTTTTCCCTTCGACCACGGAAACAGAGTACGGTTGCCGAGGTGCATGCAGATGATAGGGGCACTCGTTTATTCAGCAGGGCCAAGCGAATTACACGCCCTTCGGAGGAAGAAGTCCGAGAAGGACAATCCTCACGCCCGTATTCTACTCCATTGAGTTTACGATGTTGTAACCATACCACATGATTCCGTGTTACGACGTGTAGTATAAAAATTTATATTCTACTCCATCTGTTTTGCATCTGGTAAACTTACTCGGGTTGTAAGTTGGCGGCCGCATGTCGTAAAATTGGCGATAAAAATAAGAAGCTGTGATTATTAACTAATCTGACTATTATAAGGTAGTTTCAATGATTATAACATATTTCATGAACATAAAAACTCTTCAAACAATAAAAAAACTGATTTTGGTACAGAGAATATTGGTTAAAAATTAAAACATTATTTATTTCAATCAGCAGTCGTGCTGCCATCTGTAAATCAGAAAGCTAAATGAAATCCCTTCTGATTATTGGAACTCCAGCAGACTATTTTAAATACATTAATATAACCTTTAATCTTCTAAAAACACTTTTTTACAATGAAAGAAAAAACTACTTTCAACTGTTGCTTTATTGAAGCGATATCTGCTTCGGAAGTTGAATTCGTTCTTACATCCAGATCCTGTATTCTAGATGAATGAACAAGCCGAGACCGCCGATCGACGTAATCTAATAATTGTAAAAGAAAAAATATCATCAATGTCATCTTCGATGTCAAACACGGAACTCCTAAAACGACTGAAATCCATTTAATTTTAATTTTAGACTCCGATAAGTTTAAAGATATTGGTTTACCACCATGATTTGTGGTTTTATGGGAGGAGTAGAATACGAAAAAGTCGTAAAATCACATGAAACCACATGATATTGAGTTACGACGTTTGTGTAGAATACGGCCGTCAATGTTGGCTTTTTTGGGAGAAAAAAGAATCGCGGATAAATTAAAAAAGGATTAAGAGAAAATCACTAAACAGGTTGATATTGAGAAAAAACGATATCAATATTTTTTTTCCTAACTAACAATCCAAATCACGGAAGATAATATTGCCTCCTCAATGCTGCTGCCTACTGCTGCCCAAACCCCCCATGACTCATAGGAATGTCACCGCTAGATTTTCCCCACACCCCTCTCGCTCGAAGGCGATAACCCCCATGATACTCAACAGGTGCTTGACAATTTGCCTCGGGATGTGAGCGACACTGTCGTGTACAGTAAATGCAGCACGGATAGGTTTATTGTAGAAAAATCATCGTAAAGTGGAAATGGGGGGGGAAAGGAAAAGTTATAGAGATATTGGAAAAAAAGTTTTCTGAGCGGTTATACGGAATATGTAACTACCAATAAAAATTAATCACTGGATTGTTCAGTAATGAATAATAAATGTATGTACAGAGGAAAAATCACATGAATAAATAAATAACTGTGAAAATAGTGTAAAGAATGGTAATAATCAGGGTAAACACTCAAGATAGACCCATATATACCACAGGGTACCATGGGGTGTATATGTTTATGTGTTGGGTTATTAATTGTGTAAAATGTCAGACATATAATTAGACTGAGGTTCACTAGGCATTAAAATACGGCCTGATCAACCGGAAATTAATGAATGGTGGAACTCGCCTAACAATAAAACAAAACCAACTAAACAAAAAAAAAACTAGTGTACAAATGTTGAAAAACTAAAATAATAAAACAACTTACGATGTCGGATTAACCGATATGAAGACCTTGTTAACTTGTCAAAATATAAACAAAGACCTTGAAAACTTGGAAATATAAAGAAACAACTTGGCATGTGTAACTTGACTGAAAAAACTTGAATTTTTTTTTTCGTTCTTCTCAAAATGAAGAGTAACTGGAAAGGTAGGAAATAAGTGAGCCAGGACATATGAGGTATGGAAATAAAGTATGGCGCGTAAATTGGAGGTGTTAGAGATAGAGTATTTACGTTCATCCCGGGAACAAGGGGATGTAAACATGCAGTTAATCAATATATTCAGAAAACAAAAATTAACTGTAACAAATTCAGGAAAATCCGCTGAAAGGAAACAAAGTTAGAAAACTAAGGGAAATGATACTAAGCCACAGAAACTCCGTCTTGCTTGTTGCCGCACAAGCCGTACTATGGGAACTGAGCCCAGCAAAATGGTTGCGCAGACCCTGGAAGGGACTAAAACAACACCGTGAAGCATTGAGAATAAAAGAAAAAACCCGTTCCCTCCCCCTAGAGTGACAAAATTTTCGTGAGAACCAGCTGAGCTTGGCGCCGACGGAACTGACCCCTCACAAAGGGAACCCAAACCACGGCTGCTAATGGCCAGTCGGGAGTACTGATAAGGGAGCAGTGATATTTCCGGTCACATGAAAGTGCGCGAGAATAATATAATGGCAAGGGTATGGAAAGAAACACGCGTAAATCCCAAGAATAAGGGTTGGTAAAATTAAGATGCCGTCGATAATAGGCGTTGATTTCTCTCAGACAAAAATTGACCATGGGATCTGAGCAAATAGAATGCAAACACAAAATGGAAAATTGAAGGAACCATTGAAAATTTCTTTTGACATAAATAGGAAAATTAGGAAACGCTAACGTAGGGAAAACCTAGTGTCCTTTTGGAAATAGAAATTGTTGATTTGGAAGTGAAGGTGTTGATTGAGAGCTACCTAGTTATTATTGACTGTACAGAGTTATAGTGTGGTATATTAGTATGATGTACAATGGATATAATACGAAGGTAGACAATCTTGCAAAAGTAACGAATAATTTTAAGATAATGATGGTGAAACAAAAAAAAAAAAAAAAACATTTTAATATAGAAAGTAATTATTGATTTGTTGTGTATGGATGAATCCTAATATTGCTAAGTGCTAAAAAATTAATATTAGTATTTTGGAATAGGTTGACTATCCTAAATTCCACAATTCCAAATACAGTTAATTTAACACTATTAGTAAATCTTAGAAGCTTAGAACATAGCCTTATGCTATAATTCCTAAGGATATAACATTAATGGTTATCTATGTTAAGGAAATAATAGTTACTAAGTATATAGTGACTAGTTTGGCTGTAATTTTAAGCTGTAATTTAATTATAACGATAATAAATAATAACCTTAATTTTGAGAGAGAGTGTGTTGATCATTGATTGTCCACTATATTACCCTTGGTTACAGCTAGCTATCTGACAACACCTGATATGTCAGAGGACCAAGTACTAAATTACGTTGGACAAAACACAAACCTGTGACTCTGACTCGTACATGGACAAATCGGGTTAGTAACCCATGCAAGCTTTACTGAAGCTTTACAAGGCGCTCCGTCACGATGTGGAGGTCAGATTGGTATGGGAAAGCACAAACCGCCCTGTTCCACACCCAGCACCTGTGCCCATACGTGCCTTCTGCGATTGACGGGAACATCGTAAGTTACTGTTGAAAAACAGTCGTTCGGTAGCCGACTTCACCGATACGAGGCTTCCCCAGCAGGGCAGGTGCCCTCTTCTGAGCTCTCGCATATCCGGCTTGGTAAAAGAAGAGTGACGGCAGGATCTGCCTCTACAAGCGCGCGCTTCAGAGCCCAAACTTCGCTCCAAACTTGGACTTACCGAAACTACTGAAACGAACTCTTCAGCTTCAAATGCTATTCGTAGCTATTCCTTCATGCCCAACGGCATATGGGACTGCGGCTCCAGACAGCTCCAATCATTACTAGGAGCTATGACAATTCTCACATTTGTGAATTGAACATTTGTGCTACGTCAAAAAATCGGTGGTTCCGTTAACTCAACAGCTCAATATGGAACATTTGTGGTGTGCTCTGACAAGCACCCATCCCTACATCCCAGCACCTACATTGAGCATTCCGTTCCGAGAACGATCTAGTTCTTATAGACTGTTCGAACCATCATAACGAACTTTTTGAAGAGCAGTTTTTATCAAAGTTTCATCAGGTATAATGGAATGAACTTTGCGAAAAAAAAATTAAATACGAACCCACTGAACTTTATCTGGTTCTTATAATCATACTTATAATCTCGATATACTTGTTATTATTTTACAGTTACTACTTTTGTGCTGATTACATCATGGAATCCACTTACTAGTTCATTAATATTGTTGTTATTCTTAAAAATCTTTTCTTTCAGATATCTACATATCAAAACAACTATTATAAAAAAAGGCATTAATATTGTGGATATCTTACTCTTTTTTCAGGCTATTTTATTACAAAAGTCATTGTTTGTAATTCTAGTTACATTATCACTTTAGTTTTATTTACTCTGTTTATATACCATCAGTTATAATATTACTGTGCTTAATAATTTAAATAGCAGGATTTTTTTTTTCCATTCCTTACTATTATTATAATATGTGATAAGTTTAGTAATCAACTAGAATTCACAGCATAAGTTTTCCTCAATATTGTATTCTTTCAAATATACAACAAATGGAATTTAGTGGAATGTCAAACACTTGCTTTTAATAGAAATAATATTCATAAGTAGTATTTGGAATGAATTTTACAAAACTGTGCAAGTCTAATGGATTTTTTTTTAAAATTTGTAATTCAAGTAACTTATAGAAGGTATAATGGTAAATTAAATTTGAGTACGATTAACCTAACAAGGATGGTGAATACGGGAGAGTTTAATTGATAATGTTTGATTCGCTGACAATTCCTCAGTTTAGATTTTCTTACGGTTTTTCTCTCTCAAGTAGATATTTATATGAGTAAACAGTTTTGTTTTATGTATTGTATATTTCACTGTCTTTCTATTGTGTTTTATGCTAAGGTGCAGCATGTCACCTCATTCAAGTAACCAACAATGGTTTTCAGAGAGAGAGGGACGATGATTACGATCCCCGTTCGTGGGTTAACCCCCTTTCCTATCAAAATTTATTTTGGAAAAAATGCGTTCCGATTTTTTTTTCCGGAGAAGGTGCAGGAATGTTGAGTTGCTACTATGGTCGCACCCTCACCATTTGTTAATTGCTTGTGCGAAGGACTCTTCTAACCAAATGTAAAAGGTAAAAGGTCAAGAGAGCCGAAATACGTCGGCATCCCTCGAGGTTATTTATTCCGCTCCTGCAAGCCCCGGGAAGTTTAGAGTTACAACAAATAAATTAAACAAAGTCCTTTGACTGGGTTGACAGTTAGAAGAATAGCTTGGAGTCGGGATTTATGGATAGGAGGACCCTAAGTGAAGGATCAAAGGGGAAAGGTAAAACCAATAGGGTGAGTTTTCAACTACGCATAAAATTATACTCTGACCATTGGTAAACTCTGATATCTCAAGGGGGGACAGAGGGATGGTCCCCGAAGCCCAATTATGCAGTTGATGGTATCTAGGTGGGCGTAGAAAATGCAGGGATTGGAGGTTGAAGGAGAATAGAGGAGAAGGTATAAATATGACTGCAGGAGTTTTTGGGACACACAGACAGACACCGAGACAGACACACGGGAGTTCACGGGTTCCGAGAGTTGCAAAAAGAGTCCGAGATGATGGTCCTGGTAATTCCTAGCCAAAGATGATCCGTCTAGTTATATCAACGAATATAGTTATATCAACGTCTAGTTATATCAACGAACGGGGTAAGTGGTAGTCATTGGTCTAGCATCTTCTCTCTCTCTCAATTATTTGTGTATATGTTTTATCAAATTTTAAATGTATTACTCTAGAACCTTAATCAATAATAAAAATGTTAAGTTTCACCAAGTGTATTTATTGTCTCACGGGATCATTCTGCTCTCATGTCACTGGGTTAATTTTAGATAATTTACAACGCAATGTTAAGTTGGGATCCCTACTTATAGGAATTAATTAGATTTAACAGTAAGGGCCACCCAACAACACTGATCAAATTCTAGGTTAGGAATGAACGAGCTCACTTTTCAAAAAGATTTTAAAAGCTAAAAATGGTGAAAATATTTCTTTATTAGCCCTTTAAATATATCAAAAAACAACCTTGCCAATATATTTTATACATACCTTATAATTATAATTCATTTTTTTTTCATAATATAGTAGGTGGTTCAACAAGTTTGCCCAAACTGTACTTATTCTTTCTTGAGTTGAATATTACAAATGTAAAATGTCCGAAAGACGAACTAAAATATCCAAATAACCTCTAAGACCCGTAGTGTTCAAGAAAATTGAGACATAAAAAAGGTATAATGCCTTTTCTCGTTTATACTCTCTAGTTTATGCTGGAAAAAAGTTCTTGCTATCTACTACGCATGCGTGAAAATTTGTGAACGTTTCATTAGTTAATTAAAATTTTTAGAGAAGTTTGTGAATGTTGATATTCAGTGGCGGCTCGATGGTAAAATTATAAGGGGTGCTGCTTCGGCGGTACCAAGTTGGCAACGTATTTTAAGCGATATAATGCCAATTAATATTTCACAAAAACTTGAAAAGATGGGAACAATATAAAATTTCGATTTCACACTTAATAAGCATTCAAAAACTGTCACTTACCTATATTTAGCTGATTATTACGAATATGAAGAATCAAAGATGAAGTCTAGTTCATTATGAAACTTAAATCAACATTTCGAATTCAATCTGTTCATTATATAAAGAAATAAAAACTTGGCTACAAAAAAATTAAACATAAATCTTTGTTGACTTGCTAAACATCAGAAAAGATTTTGTTCTCTCTGTTGAAAAGAAAAAAAAGAAGCTATAAATAAAAAATTAAAACAGCGTTGGAGTAAGAAAATCTAAAAAGCCAATGTGATTTATTAGTAGTAGAAATCGTTTATTTTTATTCTTCCCTCAGTTTGTTTTTTACAGCTCTCTCAAGAGAAAAGGCTATCATTCTTTTGGTAGGGGCTGCTGAAAAGCAGCCCCTTTTCTCCAGATTCGCATGGTAAATTCTTGATATTTTCATTTGATATGGTAGAGCTAGTGTTTTATACCTCGATTGGTATATCTGCGGGGGCTGACCGACCTGGAAAGAAATCTGTTGTCGAGACGGCATAGCAGAGAATTATTAATTGAAAAGGGATTATAAAGGACAAAGATTAAAGGGGGAAATAGATAATTTTTTAAATATTGTAAAGCAAATAAAAATTGGAATTTCGGGGAATTTTGGTTGGGGTGCTGCAGCCCCGCAGCCCCTATGGACGAGCCGCCACTGTTGATATTTAATATTTGCTGGATTTGGGTAAAGATAAAGGTTACATTATAAATGTGCAAGAAAAGTATAGTTATTTTTAAGTTTTAGGAGCATTATATTTTTCAATGGATGAGTGGGATCAGTGGAGTGCAACAAGCAAGCTACATTAACTCAGATTGCGAAGAGTTCTTTCCTGGGGATGGTGAGAAATAGCGAGCAAAGGGCAAAACCATCTAGTATTCAAAATAAATATTTCACCTGCGTGTGGAAAATTCCTCAGAGAAGTCACTCAAAAAAACAACGATAGAGTTCAATCAAGTTATTGCTTTCTCATCTCCGTTTTCAACTCAGTCTTCCTTTTGTCTCTTCCAGTAAGCTTCTTTTCCTGCAAGAATAAACAGCATTGAAAAAGACACAGTGGAAACGTGCTGTGCCCACACCTGGAGCAGAGAGAAACGTTTCAATCTTTTTTTTAAATTGTAAGCTTATGTGTTTTTTTTCTTTTCATAAAAATATTTCACCAGTCATTTCCACCGTGGAAGAACTTTCAGTAGTATTATAAAGATGTTAAAGTCATAAGAAGTGCCTGTAGGTATGTGTTTTCAGATTGTGTAGGAAAGTAGGAAAATTATATGTATTCCCTTCCTTTTCTTACATACGTACCATATTTTATAAAGGTAAGCTTTAAAGTTTAAAACTAAATTTCCAAATAACATAAGACCGTATGTGTGTGTTGTGTACTAATATTTTTAATAAAACTTTGGGCATTCATTCGAAGAAAATTATAAGTTATCCTGTATATATTTTAAATCAGGGCACACTTGAATAATAATGAAAACATCAGGCAACACTGACTGGGTGAGAAATATATTAATTAGTTAACACTATTGATATTTTTTATTTGAAATTAAATCAATTATATGTGTTTTTCTTTATAATACACAGGATAACACCACATTTTTAAATATAAAAATAAAAACCTATTCTTTTAAAACAAAAAATTACCTCACCGTCTTTCAAAGCATTTTAAAAATACGAGTTAAAAAGTGAGCTGGTTGTGCTAAGATCGAAACACTCCATACCAAAAAGCTTATTGCTTTACAAATTTCAGAATTCAAACTCTCATAAAAAGGTATACTACGAACTCTCACAGTTGTTGAACTTGTCATTTCTGGTAGTACAACTACTCGAAGTACGCCACAGTCCTCAAAAACCACTTCTTCATCAATGGCAAACTTTTCCCAGGGGAGTACAGTCCTCACAACCCCACCAAAAAAACCACCTCCCAGGGGGAATAGATGGTACGTAGAGCTTTTCGATGGAGTGTTTTTCAATGAGATTTCTGACATTTGGATTTAGCTTTGATAGGTATGAAGTGTGATAAAAAAACGTAGAGGAAAGGAGTGTAAGAGTACGCACAAAAATTATTTTCCGGAATAAAAGTGAGAATTTAAAAGCCAGATCCTAAAATATTTACCGAACGTAAGTTAATTGACTCAAAAATATCAACCTACAAGAATGAAAGTCTTAGTTTCAACTAAAACATTAAAAAAACAAGAAAATAAAAATTTTAATGCGTACATTTACCCGACATGGCGGCTAAAGGTACGCAGGGCGTGAGTCTAAGAGTACACGCCTTGAAAGTTTGGAAGAAATCGCAAAAGAAATGCACCACTTCCTTTGAAAAGATTCCTCACTCATGTCACTACTCTTTAAGTAGTTTCCACATTGCATTCAATTTTCTAGAGCATCCATGATGCAGTGTTACTTTTTCCAGGAATTTAAATAAGTTTATTTTTAATTAAAGCGTGCTTTAAAGCTATGAACTCTCCTTCCCCTATGCTATATTTATTGGGTCGGTACTTGATAAGAAAGTGGTCGGAGGAGGATTTTTTCGTTTTCTCCACTTTAAAAACAATATTGTTTAATTTCATTATAAAAATGTGAAAAGCTTATGAAATCATAATCTCATCCTGAGTTTTCTTGTATACTCAAACAATAGCACATGCTTATTTATTAAATTCCTTTTTAGCATGGAACCGAATTGGGACAAATCATGAGATAAAGGATAAACTACGCCTTATCCTTAAAAAAGAGCATATAAGAAATCATTAACTTCCTTATACAGGGTGTTTCAAAAGTCCGTTTCGCGGCTTTTATTTGGAACCAACGTGTCCTAGGGTCACGGAAGTAAGGTCTACCCCTAGGTAAATGACCATAGAGAATCCATTGAGATGACTTACAGCGCCCCTAGCGGCGAAATAAAAATGTTTAAAAAATCATTTAAAAACTAAAAGAGATAGAGCAAAAACCTCAGTGAGAGTATTGTTGCCAACATTATGAAGAACTCATTGAAAAAAATTTCATGAAAATATCGTGAATATTCGGAGATGCATGTGAAAATAGCCCTTTTTCAGGCCTCAAAAAAGAAAAAGTTCTTAAATTTTCAAATTTGTTTGATTTTTTGATTAAATTTTGTCTTAATTCAACGAAAAAAACACAAAACTACATATACAACTGAAAAAATTGCAAATTTGCGAACTTTTTCTTTTTTTGAGGTCTGAAAAAGTGCTATTTTCACCTGCTAATATCTCCGCGAATATTCAAGTTAATTTCATGAAACTTTTTTGTGTGAGTTCTTCTTAACGTTGGCATCAATACTCTTAATCAGGTTTTTGCTCTATCTCCTATAGTTTTTAAATTAATATTTTAACTTTTTTATTTTACCGCTAAGGGCGCTGTAAGTCATCTCAATGAACTCTCCAGATACCTTACTTCTGTGACCCTAGGATACTTTGGTTCCAAATAAAAGCCGCGAAACGGACTTTTGAAACTGCTGTATATATGAAATTTTTAGAGGATAAGCTTAAGATGAAAAACCATTGTCTTCTGAACTAAACATCATTTCCTATTGACTTCAAAACATTAAAGCTCTTTTTATCAGTAGATTTAAGAAATAAATTCAGCAGAATTTAAAATTTACTTGAATCTGCTGTAAAAGTTTTCAAAGCATGATGTATGAGAATCACCTGAACTCTAAGGAATCAAAATCTTCTTTGTTCTAATTTTGTTTTTTCGTAGCCTATTTGAAACGTCCGAAAACTCTCATTTCCCAGTTTCCTCTTTACTTTTATTTAAACCTTATTATCTTTAACGGAGCATTCCTTGGTTTATAAATAAAAGTACTAACTTGAAATAAGGATTTATATTGATTTTACAGACTGTTTACTTTGACCAGAATGTCATTTATTTTCAAAACAGCATTTCCACAATGAATAAACCAATTCAAAAGGAAGTTAAGAGGTTTACTAGGCCTTTTCTATTTTTTAGTTATTATTATTATAAGTCTAGAGCTTTTTTCTAGTTTTTAGAATTTTCATAATATATAAATAACAGATGCATCAAATAATTGAATAAAAAATTCAGAATAAAATCAAGCAAGTAAATTTCAAAAAAAAATTCAGATGTATACGATGTTCAAGTCGATTTTTCTGTATATCTATACAAAAATAAATCTGGAACAACTGTTATTATAGTACGTCAGCTTAATATATTTTAGCTAATAGAAGTTGGATTTTATAATATCTTACCTTAAATATTTTATAAAAATATATAGTTTAAAATAAATATTTATAAATAACATTTTAAGAAATCAGAACCGAAATTAAATTAAATTTCAAAAGTCATCTCTTTCAAGAAATATTCTGCATTAAAGATCATTTAGGCACATCTAACTTCGTTGAATAATTAGTTTGATTGTCTGATTCAATTACATCAACTTTAAAGTAAATTTAAACGTAACATTGTCATTTTTACAGAAAAGCTCCTTTCAAGTATATACTGCCAAGAATTCATTGAATTTTTTCTTTTCTTCATCACTGAATTCACGCTACTTAATACCTACTTTGAAACTACCTATACTTGTTTTTAAAAGTTCATTAAATTTATATTATGAAGTCATTAGTTATGAATTTATATTTTAAAGCACAAGAAGTAGATTTCAAAAGTTAGGAGTATGTTTTTATTTTCAAAACAAACCATAGAAATATCCTAAGTAAACAGTACATATAACGCATCTCTTTTATTCAATAAATTTACTCGTCTGTATTCCGACTCCGACCATTATGCTGTACTCTCGACAGATAACATCTTACAATCTCACAAAAAGCTTTCCCACACATCATCTGTTCGAATCCGTCGGTTACTTTGCACTGCTCGGGTAAATCAATAAACGCGGGCTTATGATGCCACACGTTATCGAAAGTGAATTTCAAAAAACTTTTCTCTAAGATGTGTTGACACTTTGATCGATGACAGTATCCTTGTATTGGGAAGCGTGGAGAAAATAGAATTCCTGTCCCCAAGATGTTTGCTTCTGGTGACATTTATAGCCAGCAGTCTCTTCATTGTCTCTTTCCTTTTTATAAGGTTTAGCCAGGATCAATCAAAACGAGATAGATATAGTAGATATTAATAATGTGGTTATAAGTTTTTTTACTTTGAGACTATCTCAACTTTTTTATTGCTTCTTACGGTATCCTGCTATTGACAGTTTTCCTTTATGTAATAACAAAGTAGGTTCTGTAAAATATTTTTAGACAACGATAATCAATTCAAAGTTGTCGTATAACTCTAATCGATGTAAGGGATTTATTTTTTTAAATACAAATGCAAATAAACTTTTAATTTCCAAAAAAAGAAAAACAAGTAGATATTTATAATGAAATTTTCTTCAAAAAACTACTACTAACTGTACTTTTTATACAAGTGACCTATCGTCAGTCCAAACTCTGAAATATAAGCTGTAAATAATTAAATATAATTGAACCCCTTATTCTAAATTTTAAGAATCGTGATGAAAACAAGTGTTAAGCTTTTTGGATTGAACAAGTTGAGGATATTTATGGAAAGAAGTCCAGAAAAGGAAATATAATAAAAATAGCTACTCGAGAAGAAGAAAGTATGAAACTATGGAATTAGAATTATCTACATTCATTACTCTGTACATACATGAAACAAAAAACAAGCAAGTGATTCGTTGAGGAAGCGAATCTTAAAAAAATAATAGATGCCAAAATAAAGTGAAAGCAAACGATGTCACCATGTTGTGTCATTAACGTTACTTTATCTATATATATAAAATCCAAATACGGGTGATTCATTCATTCATAACACTCATCACGAAATCTCCAAAACTGCCGGACCGATTGGCTTGAAATTTGACAGAGACCTTCCTCTCAGCCATTAGACGCGCACTAAGAAACGATTTTAAAATCAAACGACTCCTTCCCTGCTTTTCGGCGCTTTTTCGACTCCGTTTTCCCCATTGAAATAGCATTGTGCATTGTTGAAATGCATAAATTGCAGTGTTTACTTCTTATCTTAAGGCGACGTCTTGCCTCACTTGAATGAATATAACTGATTAACATTTATACATATTTTATTATTTACAACAAAATTTATGAAGAAAAACAGTGTGAATATCCGTATTTAAATATTATAACAGTTATCAGAAAACCGAAGTAAATTAAAATAATTAATTTACTTTCTTTAATATTTTAATTTCTCAGAAAAATATATTTAAATAGCAAGAATTTAAAAGTTTCCGAGGAAACAGAGCTAAAATTTCATTGCTTCATAGCGGAATTGGTTTACTAGACTATAATCACTAGATTTTTATTATAACTAGCAATCTGTTTTTAGGCTGAGCGCGCACTGGAAACTTTTGTCTCGGAGACTTAAAACACTAGTCACTCTAGAGCAATGCATTTCTATGAGGAAATTCTTGGCCTAGTGATCTAGCGACGAGACCAAGATCACTAGACCAAGAATTTTTTCATAGAAATGCATTGCTCTCGAGTGACTAGTGTTTTAAGTCTCCGAGACAAAAGTTTCCAGTGCGCGCTCAGCCTTACTCTTCCAGAGAAGCTCTCAAAGAAGTTGGTTTTATTAAAAAGAAGACAAGCTTACTTGATAACTTTTTATCGAGGGATTTTTGAAATTTATTTTATTTTTGAAATTTATTTTTTTCGGAATTTTAAAAGGATAGCGGGAATACTTTAAGAAAATTCTGTTTAAGATTTTAAACACTGGATTTCAAATGACAGAGATGATTTCAAGTAGATTGTTTTTATCACATAGGAAGGATAAATGTTTAATAGACAAAAAATCGGGATGGAATGAGATATCACAGTTGGAACTGGGATGAGAAAAAGGCACCGGGAAAACTGGGATGAAAATTATCGGGAACACCGGGTTATGAAAACTATCGGGAAAACTGGGACATTAAAATTATCGGGAACACCGGGTTATGAAAAGGTAGCGGGAACATCCGGATATGAAAAGGTACACTTTAAAAGGAACATTTTAAACACTAGATTAAAAAAAAGAGATGATTTCAATGTGATTGTTTTTATCACATGGTAAGGATAAATATTTGATGGAATGAGATGTCACAGTTGGAACTGGGATGGGGAAAAGGAACCGGGAATACCGGGATGGGGAAAAGGAACCGGGAATACCGGGATGAAAATTATTGGAAACACCTGGATATGAAAATTATCGGGAACCGGGGGTATGTAAAGGTACCGGGAAAACCGGGATATGAAAAGGTAGCGGGAACATCCGGATATGAAAAGGTACCGGGAACATCCGGATATGAAAAGGTACCGGGAACATCCGGATATGAAAAGGTACCGGGAACACCCGGATATGAAAAGTTTCCGGGAAAACCGGGTTATGAAAACTATCGGGAACATGAAAATAGGAAATGAAACTATCGGGAACTATCGGGAATATGAAAAAGTACTGGGGACACCGGGGTTATTGGTGATTCGAAAAATCGGACATATAACTTGGGAGAACTTTAAAAAAGGAATTAATACACTCCACCCGTGCAAGGCCGGGCAAATCAGCTAGTGTATCTAATAAAATCCAAATACGGGTGATTCATTCATTCATCATTCATAACACTCATCACGAAATCTCCAAAACTGCCACACCGATTGGCTTGAAATTTGACAGAGACGTTCCTTTTAGCCATTAGACGCGCACTAAGAAACGATTTTAAAATCGAACGACTCCTTCCCTGCTTTTCGGCGCTTTTTCGACTCCGTTTTACCCATTGAAATAACATTACACATTGTTGAAATGCATAATATCCAGGGTTTACTTCTTATCTGAAGGCGACGTCTTGCCTCACTTGATAAATATTATTTAAAAACATTGTATAACTTGCAACGGAGTTCAAGACGAAAAACAGCGTAAATTTCTAATTAAAAGTTAAAACAGTGATTAAAAAACTAAAATAAATTGAAATAATTAATTTTGAAACATTAATTACGTTATTTTAATAATATAAAAATAAATTTTAACCGTGTTGGTTCACTAGACTTATACATTCACTAGATTTTTTATTATTGTTAGCAATTAGCTTTTACTTTTTCAAAGTAGCTTTTAAAGAAGTTGGTTATCATAATAAAATTCCCTCTGAATTACTCATCGGGATTATTTTCGGATGGTTAGAAGATTTTTTAAATAGTCCGAGATGGCTTATTTCTTTTGTTATAAGTTTTATTTATTATATTGCTGTATTTATTGAATTGATAATAGTCAAATGTGCAACATCGGAACTGATTGGGTTGGGGTAGATATAAGTTACAGGAATGAAAAAGGTACCGGGAATACCGGGATGAAAAGTTACCGGGAACTACGGGATATGAAAAGTATAGGAAAATTAATGGAAACAACAGGATATGGAAATTATCGGGTATAACAGAATATGAAAATTATCGGGTATAACAGAATATGAAAATTACCAGGAACACCGGGTAATGAAAATTATTGGGAACACCGGGGGATATTGAAATTATTGGGAACACCGGAATGAGGAAAATTACCGGGAAAACCGGGTATGAAAACTATCGGGAACACCACGGGATAGGAAAATTACCGGAAACACCGGGATAAGAAAATTATAGGGAACACCAGGATATGAAAATTATCGGGAACACAGGGATATAAAAATTATCGGGAACATCGGGATATGAAAATTACCAGGAACACCAGGATATGGAAATTACGGGAAACACCGGGTATGAGAATTATTGAGAACACCGGTTATGAAAATTATCGGGAACACCGGGATAGAAAAATTATTGGGAACACCGGGATATGAAAATTACCGGGAACACCATCACTATAAAAATTATCGTGAACACCGGGATATGAAAAATATAAAAGGGACACACTGGAGTGATTGGTGATTGCTGATACGAAAAATCGGACACGTAACTTGATAGAACTTAGAAAAGGATTTAATACCCTCCACCCGTGCAAGGCCGGGCAAAACAGCTAGTTAAATATAAAACCAAGTAGTCTATAAAATAAATAACATTTTGTTCTTACGTACCAAGAATTTTTTATTGCACTTTTAAAATATCTAGACCTTAGAAGGGCTTTAAAAGTCGGTGAAAACTTAATTTTCGTTTTATTATGTTGCAATGAACACTTTCCGGGGAAAAACTGGTTTAACGAAAGTAACTGAATTTATTTTCTTTTTTTGAAAATGATTTTACACCAGTTTTTTTATTTATCTTACTAGGGGGATCTGCCCCTTGCTCTCCATCGCTCACCAACCCCCCGAACTGCTTCGCAGTTCTTTGTAGATCGCTTCGCGATCTTAGTGAGCAGAGCTCGCTTGTTTCATCTCAACTATCCAGTACAACCTTGAACTTGTCTACTAAGTTAATGATCATTTAATATCGAAAGTTTTTTCTCTCTAACTTATCAATAATTTAATTCGGATCACAACCACAAAAATATCAAAAAAACTGTTGCTGAAATATTCCTTTCAAGCTTATCAATAATTACCAGAGTCCATGGTTGGCAAAAACCCGGGTTTTTTCCGGTTTTTCAATAAAACCCTGAAAAAACCATATAAAACTGGGTTTTTTTTCGGAAAAAGTGTGTTTTTTTTTCAAAATTAAGTCGTTTTCTCCTATATAGTATGTGGGTTATTTCAAATTTTAGTGAGTTAATTCTATGTTAAATGTGTTCTATCAAAATAATGGCAGTTTTTCCATAGTTAAGTGGGTTTTTTCAAAGTTGAAACTTTTTATACTTTGAAAAACTCACTGAAATTGTAAAAACACCCCTTATTTATTGAAACCTAGTTAAATTTTGAAAAAACACACTAAAATTTAAAACATATCCTAAACTTTGAAAAAACCCATTCACAACATTGAAAGAAATTTATTTAACTTTGAAAAAAAAACACTGAAATTTAAAAAAAAATCCTCCTTAATTCTTTATTATGTTTAAATTTTGAACTTTAAACTTCCTAAATTTTGAAAAAAATCCACTCAACTGCAGGTCTTTGTACGTTATTTTGTTATATGTTTTTCTTCAATATTAAAACTGCCAAAATCTTGATATTTCTTGAAAAAACCCAAAAATGTGTCCAAAATGTGGGTTTTTTGAAAAAACCCATTGGGTCCAACGAATTGGGTCCAATCCAGCCAACCCTGCCAGAGTCACACAGTGCTCCTTCCTAAGATAGTAAAAGTCATTAATAAATTAGTTATGTGCAATAACTCTCCATCAATAGTAAATGCAAAATGTGATCTCGTGTCATCCATTCATAGTTTTCCTCTCATGATATTATAGATGATTGCTGTCTGGTAATTAAATGGTGGAAAATCCAATCAATTTTACGGACAAATCAAACGTTTACACTGCCCTAGTGACATGTTATGACAGTAAGCTCAAGGAGAATAGATATTTTGCAAGCACTTGGTTAAATAGTCAAACGCAGATACTTTCTCGATACATGATACTATAAGCCGACTCTAATCATTGCTTGTATTTTGAAAGTTTGCTGTTTTAACGCTTTTAATAGTTAGCTATGCAGTGTGTTTGGAAATGCCACACTGAAATACAGTTTAATATAAAGTGAATAGTTAAACGCATCTAAGTTATTGGGACTTGTGAATTATATCAATGTCTCAAAACATTAAAGTTGTTTGATTAATTAGTAAAGTTTTCCACCATGCCTTATTTTAATGAATTTTATTAAACTTCTTGTAAATGAGCATGTAACGTTTGTTTTCAAATCATACCTCTTTTCATCGCTGTTAGGATCTTTTTATTTATTTTTTCTAATCATAAATTAAAAAGGCACTCTTCCATTCAGGGTAACCAAAAATTTTACAAAAACCACTTTATTGTTACAAAAAAAGGCAAAAATGATTATGTTAAAATGAAAGTAAACTGGACTATTTGCTAAAACGCCTATAAAATGGTCTAATTTGCATATTTTCTACTCTAGTGAATGTTTTCAATGAAATTTTAGCAATGGAAAAATATTTACCTAAGACCTTCAATAAATATTTTCATATTTTTTTATTATTATTAAAATTATTAAAATATTTATTTAAATATTTTTTTTTTATTTTGGTTCCTTACTAAGCCCTAACTTCAATCTTTTTTAAGGAATTAAAGGGTTGGGATATTAACTCTCTTATCAAATTGTAGTTAGTATAAACTAATTGCCTACCTTTGATGGGGAAATGCTAAATGTCATTAGTACAGATCAATTTGGTGTGTCTAGTCTAGTGTTGGTTGTATCTAACGTAATGGTGCCGAAAATCAGAACATCCCTGGTCAATAGTACGTACTATAGGTATACTTAGATAATTTAAAGTACCAATTAAATACATCCTAAAACGGCATTTCTAAACACTTTTAGAAAATGATAATGTTAAAAGTAAAAAATAAATTAACTTATAGCGTTTAGCGGAATGGGACGATTCGGTGCGAAACAATTTTTTTTCTAATTTTTAGAAAGATTGTGAAATAGTTATATTTACTATCATTTTATTTCTGGCTCCGAAACGGCCACGCCGAATAGTAGTAGACCGAGCATTTAGTAATTATGTCAAACTAGGTAAAACGATTAATATGAATAGTAAATGTGTCATTATTAATTTATTTATTTATCTTTACTGAAAAATATATGAGTTGGTGGTGGTTAAATTTTAATTAGGAATTATCCAGTGTTCTAAAATTAGAATTAATTTTAATATAAAGGTTAGTTTAATTTACGAGAAATTACCGATTACCGTCAAATTAGGCAATTACATTCACTTGAAAATACAGAACAAAAAATACTTTCTGTGTTAAGACGATAGTATTTTACAACGTTTTTATTAGGTCGCTTTCAATCTTGTCTGTCCGTCCGTCCGTCTGTCTGTCTGTCTGTCTGTCTATCTGTCTGTTCGGGAGGAATTTAGTAATCAATTTTAAGCATATTTCCCCTAGAGCTAGAGACTTGAAATTTTGAACATAGTTCAGATCTGGATGACAATACGATATTATCCCGTTAGTTCGGTTCAATTTGCTGTCCCTGAACCCCCAGGGGGACTTAAAGTTTAGAAGTTCAACTATAGGACCTTATTGTTAAAAAATCATTGTTGTGCAGTTTGCCTCCTCTCGTTATCAAGATGGCTTTAGAAGTGTTGCATAAAATATTAGTAAAATTAAAATCAGTAAAAATAAAAGTAATACACAGTACATGCAGTACTTCATGCAAGTTTTGTATTTGTAATACATCTAAGGGACTGATTTTATTAATTAGTTGCTAAAAAGTTTGTCACCAATATATTTTTTAAAACACTTTTTATATTACTAGTGTTTCAAAAATTTCCATCGTCATCTGAATAATAGCTAGAGGCAAAAACTGTGCAATGATTTTAACAAAACAGAGTAAAGCCATGTGTTATACACTAGCGGAAATAAAAATCCCAACACCAAGAAGGAAAGGAGATATCAAAGTCAAATTTATTTCTATGATTGCACATAGTATCAATGTGAGTTGCGTAAAAAATCAGCCTTCCTGGATATTAGGGGGCCGAGAAAAACAGGGAGGAGTGTTGTCTCCATAGGTGTCCATTACCGCCGTCACACGTCATGGTGTTGAGTGACAGGGGCTCTAAATGACTTTTGAGGGATTGGGGGACCATGTTGCCTCCTCAGGTAGTCCAAATTCATATGGTGCACCAGCGGACGTTGCATACCGGGCTAGGTGATTTCTCCTCTTTCTCCGGACATGTTTTGTGAGCTTTGGTTCTTACGAACGGATAGGCCAAGGTAAAAATGCAACATAGGGGGTTAAGAAGAAAGCTTGGACATTGCATGAAACATGTGTTTGTGTATTTTTCTCTTGAAATTTGTCCCCAGGACAGGTCTGAAGGTAAGGACGGACAACCGGCTAAAAAACCTCAATAAAGCAGCTCTGGTTGGCCAAAGTACCGGTAGATCATACTGAGGACAAGTGGCAGTAAGATGGATGTCGTTTGCAGTACTGCGGATTGTCCGTTTTGTCAGCATAGCTTCTTACGTCTTTGTCTATAAACAAGGGGCTGAAAATGGGTATTTCTGTTTCCAATAGTGCACAAAATAAGGAAATGAAAATCCCAATTTCATGACATTGTGTTTATGAAAGAATCCTGCTTCGGTTTGGAGCACCACGACGGTTGGGTATGAGTTTAAAGAGACAATGGAGAAACCGCACTCAGCTGATGATTTTCTAATCGTTCCACGAAGTGTTGATGCAGGGTAACGGAGTAGGGATGCATTGGATTCCATTTCTGCAACTCCTGGGTATGATTCCCCAGTACTTTTTCCAACCAGAGCTGCGTCATTGAGGTTTTGGAGCCGGTAGACGGTCCTTACCTTCAGACCTGTCCTGGGGAAAAATTTCAAGAGAAACATGCACAACCATATGTTGTATGCAATGTCCAAGCTTTCTTCTTAACCCCCTAGGTTGCATTTTTACCCCATCTTTCCAGTTCTCTAGAACCAACACCCACAAAACAAGTCCGGTCAATGAGGAGAAATCACCTAGCCCGGTATGCAACGTCCGCTGGTGCACCATATGAATATGGACTACCTGAGGAGGCAACATGGTCCTCCAATACCTCAAAAGTCATTTAGAGCCCCTGTCACTCAATGCCATGACGTGTGACAGCGGTAATGGACATCTATGGAGACAACACTCCTCCCTAGTTTTCTCGGCCTCCTAACATCCAGGAAGGCTGATTTTTTAATCAATTCACATTGATACTATGTACAATCATAGACATAAATTTCACTTTGATATCTCCTTTCCTTCTTGGTGTTGGGATTTTTATTTCCGCTAGTGTAGTTAAAGTTCAGAAAAAAACACCTTTTTAGTTTGATTAGAAAGAGACAAGGTATATAAACTAACACACAGCATGGGAAAATGCTTATTTTTGGTGATTTTTATTAAAATAAGGACCAAAGAAACTTTTATAACAGTTTACACTGGGCACAATTACGAACATGTTTATAGGTTATCAAGTGTTTTGAATTATAACAATAATTTTAACTTAAATAGCCGATCAAAAATATGAACCTTTAGCTCTACAACGATGTGCTTCAATCTCTCTGCTTATTGATTTTAATTACTAACTTGTATAAATGAAATTAAAACAGCTGCTGATACAAAGAAAACAAAATATTAAGCAAATATTCAATCATGAAAGATTTTTCAAAACATTCTTGTTAAGATAAAATTAATATCGCTGTTCTGCTATGTCAAACTTGAATATCCATTGTATCGAAGCAGTTTAGATTTTTAAAACAAAAAATATTCAGTATCTAAATAAATCAAGTACTTGATGAAAATATGGAAAACAATGAGCTAAAATCTAAGAACTAATTAATTTAATTTAATAATGGATTTATTCAAAATTTTAGTGCATTTACCTTTAATGATCCTTTTACAGTCCAGTCAGCTTGTTTATTTTTATTTGAGATTCAGAAATAGAATTCTTAAAATCGTCTGTCACTTTAATTATCTTTTTTAATATTTTTATACTAATTTTTTTAAATAAGTGGGTGATTGTATTCATAAGTTTTAAAACAAACTAAATAATGAATTTCAATAATATCAACCCAATTAATCCTGATGTATCTACGATCTGTTGCATTGCAATGGCGTTGTATTGGCTGATATGCTCGTCATTGATTGGTCCGTTATTTTATATCCTGGGTGACGTCACTTATGAGCATACCTTGTTAGTTTATATACCTTGAGAAAGAGAAAGGAATCAAATTCTTGGAAGGCGTTCAGGGGTTCAGGTCGCGAATTCTAAACTTTACACAACAAAACTAAAAACCAGAAAATAATTAATGAAAAAAAATCTTTTTAAAGAACAACGTTTTTAAAATGCACTAAAAAGTATAAAATAATTTTTTGCAACTCCTTGTAAAACGAAAAACGTGGGGATCATGCATTAGGTAATTAATCCAACTTAATTTCATCATTCATTTAAATAATTTTTAACTGTGGATATAATGGTAAATAGATTGACAAGAGTAGTGGCTGTAAATATTATTGCATGATCCCCACGTTTTTCGTTTTACAAGGAGTTGCAAAAAATTATTTTATACTTTTTAGTGCATTTTAAAAACGTTGTTCTTTAAAAAGATTTTTTTCATTAATTATTATTTAATAAGTTTGATTTTAATGGCACTTGGGAATAGGCTTTCTTTGAGCAACTAGATAATTTATAAGGTGTAATATTTTATCTAGATATTAGAGGTTATTATAGGACTATTTCTGTCCTTTGGAGGAAAAAAATTGTTCTTAATTAAAATAAGAACATGTAATACGTATATTTTCTCAAAAATAATGTTTAAACTTGAAAACCACTTGCATATTTCCAATTATATGTTCTAATTCAAAGGGAAAATTACACACAAAAAAACTGCAATAATTCGTAGAGGTAAAAACAAAAAAGTGTTCTTTACAGTCATTTATTTTTCTTTCATAGGTTACAAGGAACAGTTGTCTAAAAGAATTTCAATATAAAACTGTTTAAACATTTTTTATTATTTTTAAACTTTATTCTGTTCACTTCATTTTTTTACTTTAAATGTATTTTTATCACAGAGTATAGAGCTAACAGAGGGTCCATCTCCAGAGACGCTAATGGCAACTTTTTATAGCATTGATTTTTCCATAGTCGGGCGTTGCAAAGTTTGAAACGCCTCCTTGCTCCTAGACAACCTATAATAGCTCGACCTCACTCCTGCTACGTCACTGCCACTCTACGTCACTCAAATGGGCAGTGGAGGGAAAAGAGCAGCGCCGCGCCGTGCCGATGAAATTAAAATGCCGCCTGATAGAAGTTCTATATCCAATCAGGAATCACTTTCGCCATTTTGCCTATTTCGCCCTCTCTGATTGCGGCTGCGTCTCGAGAGAGGAAAACTGCTACTTGGACTCTCTGTTAGCTCTTTACTCTACAATTTTTATGAAAGTAATAATCATGAGGTAGCAAGAAATAAAATTTTATTGTCTTCTATCAATGAACAATTTTTATACTCATAAATATTTTATTTTAATGTACAATAAAAATTTTCTGAGAATTCTATCAAAGTATGTATTAAGACTGTTTAATTTAACTGGAGGGGATATTACTGGTAAGCGGGGGAAAATTCGCCAACTTGGCGAGATTTCGCCAAAACATGAGATTTTGAAGTTTGATCATCAAAATCGCCAAAAAACATTTTTAACAAATAAATAATGCTTTTAGGGAATAAATTTGATGGTAATGAGTAGGGGGAGACCCCCAACCCCCCCTATCTATTTTTAACACCCATCGATTTGGGTTAAACCGCCCTCGTATGGCATGTCGCAATCACGAATCTCGCTCTCAAGATCAGCCGACCGACGCATCCTACGAACGAAACATTTTCAAAATCAAGAAAAGACCAGGTAGAAAGTATTGAAAACAAAAGAAAATGCTAATATTTACAAGCAAATTGTGCCAAAACACGATACTTTAAAGTTTGGTCAACAGAATCCCCAAAAACGCATTTTTTTACAAATAATGTTTTTAGGGAATAAATTTGATGGTAGTGAGTGGGGGGAGACCCCCCACCCCCCTATCTATTTTTAACACCCATCGATTTGGGTTAAACCGCCCTCGTAAGGCATCAAGCAAACACGAATTTCGGTATCAAAGACCCGCCGACTGGCGCATCCTACCTTTGAGACAATATCAAAATCAAGTAAAGACCACAAAAAGTATTATAAATCAAAAGAAACTGTTCATATTTACAAGCAATAGCTACAAAAATGACAGAAAAACGACCTACCTCAGGAACGGTGTTTCGTACACAGCCACTATCAACGTATCTAAACGTGTTCAAAATAGGAATGATAACAAAACAAACAAAGTGTTGCCACTAACTTTCTACTATATACTTGTTAATAATATTATGACATGCAACTAACGGCAACTAGTATCTCGCTTCCCATTGGTTTAACGCTTGCATCGTCATCATTGCACTCAAGCATCCAGCAATACACCTGCGTCACGTTAGCGCGGCGGTCGGTATTGCATCATCATCTCTAACTACAACCATGGAAACCAGACGGCGGCAAAGCTGGCACACTTATCGCCAGATTGGCGAATTTCCCCCGCTTAACCGTGAATCCCCAACTGGAGGTTGGGATGAAGAAGTGTGAAACATTTTCTCATAAAGTTAATTAAATTTAGCGTACTTAATGAGTTTACAAAGCCATCTGGAGAAATAATTTAATCATGAGGAAGCAAGAAATAAAGTTTTATTGTCTTCTATCAATGAACAGTTTTTATACTCATAAATATTTTATTTTAATGTACATTTTCTGAGAATTCTATCAAAGTATGTATTAAGACTGTTTAATTTAACTGGAGGTTGGGATGAAGAAGTGTGAAACATTTTCTCATAAAGTTAATTAAATTTAGCGTACTTAATGAGTTTACACAGCCATCTGGAGAAATAATTTAATCATGAGGAAGCAAGAAATAAAATTTTATTGTCTTCTATCAATGAACAATTTTTATACTCATAAATATTTTATTTTAATGTACATTAAAAATTTTCTGAGAATTCTATCAAAGTATGTATTAAGACTGTTTAATTTAACTGGAGGTTGGGATGAAGAAGTGTGAAACATTTTCTCATAAAGTTAATTAAATTTAGCGTACTTAATGAGTTTACACAGCCATCTGGAGAAATAATTTAACCAAAGTAAATTTTGTTCGAAATTTATTTTTTGAAGTGTAAATTTGATAGCATTTTATTATTAAACTAGCGCTGACGCGCTAGACCCGGATTTCGACCGGGTTTCAGATTTTTAATAAATATCATCTGGTGCGTTACAGACGGGCTTCGCCAGTCCATATTTTTAAAATTTATTCTGGTGTGATGGGCTTCGCCAGTCCAAATGTGTAAATAGTTAAATAAAGGATCCATTTTTATATTTATATTAGTATTACAATTATTTATACAATAATTGATTTTAAACTACGACTATTGATGTAATATCTGGAACAATCTATAATATGCTTACAACAATTGAATCGCTTAATTTAGAAACGTGTCAAACGCCACTTTTTTTCTTGGTTTTAAAATAGTTTTCCAGCATGTTAAATTTCAGCTTTAAAGCAGAAACATGTCAAACGACGTCGCTTGACAGGTTTCTGCACTTAAACTGCGGGGAATTTTGTTCATGCCGTCTCATCTGTAGCTTGCTTGGGACTGCTGTTTTTCATTAATCGCCTACAAACACTATAGGCGATTGGAAAAGTCATTCTTTAGAGGTTAGGTCCATCAAGCCATAGTAAAAACCACATTTTTTAAGTTTTTGTAAGGACGTTTTGGTAGCTATATATTTAAAATTTCCATGCTTGTGGCCCTTTTTTACACCAATGTGATTGAGATTTTGGATCTATGAATCACTTTATTAAAAGGGGACATCAAATCTATACGCCAGATCATAATATTTAACTAATTAACTGATTTTGTAGCCTTTTAAAGCAAAATCGTTTTACTGGCCCGAAAGTTACATCTAAACTATCTAATTGACTTCAAAGATGTCTTATTAATATTTTGAATTGGCTGACCACTATTTTTAAGTCTAGAATTGAAATTATTAAAAGATTAGCATTTATACATGTACTAACCAAAAGAGGAAAAATAAGAATCCTGTAATAATTTTGTGGGTTAGCATTTAATAAGGAAATGTTATTTTCAACTAATACTCCTACTCTTATTAACAAATCCTTAAATAAATTAGAGTTAAGCTATAAAAATAGGCCTGGCAAATATTTCAATATATTTTTATGAAAAGAATAAACACATTAAAAAATTATTTTTGCCTGTAAAATACAGTAGAGCCCCGATTATCCGCGGAATTGGGTGGCAAGGGTACCGCGGATAGTGAAAATCGCGGATAACCCGAAAAAAGACTAAAAATGGGGTGAAAACACGAAAAAATATTTCAGTATAAAAACTATGCTTTATTGTACAAAAAACATAACATGTAAAACTTTTAAAATATGCACAGTACAGCAGAAACCTTTGCTCTACATCTAAAATCCCTCTAATCTCATCTAAAATTTGCTCTCATTATTAAAAAAATTTTTTCTTGGCACTCGCGGATAAACCGCATCGCGGATCATCCGCTCGCGGATAATCGGGGTTCTACTGTATCCAAATAAGGTCTTCTTTAAGAAAAAAATTACTAAACACTTTCATAAAAATGTAGTAAGCTTCTATACAGTTTTTTTTTCGTTTATCTCAAAACAAGAAAAGTGGCGTTTGACATGTTTCTGTAATAAGCGATTCAATTAAAGGTACATCTTATCTTGTTATATTTACAACAATGTGGGTTCACCATAAATTTAGGCATGAAAAGTTGATTTTAAAACATAAAATTTACCAAAAAAGTTATTAGGATGCATCGATTTTAAATTATTTTTCTTCAGAAAACTTCCCGGGAGCGAGTAGAGCAACGTGATAAAGTTTAATAGTTAATGTAGGTGGGAAAACTTTAAAACTATATATATATATATATACAGGGTGTTTCAAAATTGCGTTGCACGGCTTTTATTCGGAACCAACGCCTCCTAGGGTCATGGAAGTAAGGTCTACCCCTAGGTGATTGAGCCCGGAGAATCCATTGAGATGACTGACAGCGCCCCTAGCGGCGAAATTAAAAAGTTAAAAGAATTATTTTAAAAACTAAAGGAGATAGAGCAAAAACCTCAGTGAGAGTATTGTTGCCAACGTCAAGAAGAACTCAGTGAAAAAAATTTGATCAAAATATCTTTAATATTCACGGCGATATTAGCATGTGAAAATAGCACTTTTTCAAGGGTCAAAAAGTAAAAAGTTAGCATATTTGCAAATTTTTTTGATTTTTTGATTTAATTTTGGTTTCTTTCAACTAAAAAAACATAAAACTACACAATAACACTGAAAAATTTGGAAATATGTGAACTTTTTATTTTTTGACCCCTGAAAAAGTGTTATTTTCACATGCTAATATCTCCGTGAATATTAAAGATATTTTGATCAAATTTTTTTCACTGAGTTCTTCTTGACGTCGGCAACAATACTCTCATTGAGGTTTTTGCCCTATCTCCTTTAGTTTTTAAATTAATTTTTTTAACTTTTTTATTTCACCGCTAGGGGCGCTGTAAGTCATCTCAATGAATTCTCCAGGCTCACTTACCTAGGGGTAGACCTTACTTCCGTGACCCTAGGAGGCGTTGGTTCCGAATAAAAGCCGTGCAACGCAATTTTGAAACACCCTGTATATATATATATATATATAAAAAGGACATACATACATACATAAACATACATACGTATACATTCATTTTTATTTTTATAGATGTTAAATGTTGGAAAAATTATTTAGGAGTAAACCAATACTAAAATTGCGAATGAACTAAATATCTCAACATGTTTTACATTCGCATCATTAATAATTCTATATGACGAAAAAATTAGTAGGGGAGAGTGTGGCACTTGGGACACTTTTTATTAACACTCCAGCAGTTTGTAAACTATTTTTCAAATTTTTTATACAATGGTATATTTAATCAAACACAGATGATATGTTAAATATAGCCCTTTGTGCATCTAATAAAACAATTCCCAACCAAATATATATTTTAGGGAATTATTAAAAAATTTTAAAAACCTCTTTTAATGTCAAAGGTTTAATGTCCGCTAGTGGCCCACCTTGGGACACTTTCAATAATAGTACAAAAATTATTATTTTCATTTTGAAATATACAAAGATAACACAAATAATAAAAAAACTGTGTTCAATAATTATAAAATAGACATCCAACATATTTATAATTCAAATTTCTCTGATTTCTGAACTCTGATTACTTAATTTTTGTCATGGACTAATTCACTGATTATTTTGTTTATTTCCAGAAAAATTTTTTGCACCTATTTCTAAATTACAATCATCTGTATTCATTATTTAATTTTTTAAATAAAAACATTTTTTTACTCATGAAAGATTTCAGGTATCTTTTAGGAAGTCCCAATGTGCCCCACATGAGTGTCCCAAGGTGCTGGTTTAGCAAAAAGTTTTCTCTTTCTTTTCTATAATATTTGTAAACACACGTTATTTTAATCTCATTATAATTATAATTCCATAAATCCATTTTTTTATTAAAAAATGCTTTATGAATTTGTAAATGTAACTTTGCACCACGCAAAACAAGACGCACCAGTCCAAAACACGTTGAAGAGTACATTTTAGGGTGTTTCTTTAGTAACTACAAGCATGAGTTTATAACTATAAAATTTCGTCTGAAAAGTGGGGTGTCCAAAGTGGGCCCTGTCCCAAGGTGCCCCCTCTCCCCTACTATTTTTTTAGGGAATTTAACATGATTAATCTTAAGTATGCAACCTATTGTAAAAATGTAATGGTATGGTTAAATTTATAAATTAGATACATATTATACATGTTACTGTTGGTAATTTATTAACGGACTTGTTAATAAATAAGTTCCGTGATGTTTTGAATGAAAACTATTACACACCCACTTGATGACTGAAACCAAATCGAAATTTAACGCAAGACAAAACACTTGGGTCACTTGCTGCATAAAAGGTTTTTAAAACAGTAAATATCTTTAGGGAAACAATTGCAGTATATCTGCAATCAATCATTAAGTATAGTACTCAGAACAAATTCATTCACAGAATGGAATAATTGAATTGCTTTTCAATGGTTGTTTCAAACAACCACCTCTTCTTAAACAGACATGCAATTTATAGCTAAATATTTTTGAAAATCGTTATAGTAAGTCGTAGCGTTCTTGGAAACGCCGATAAAAATATTCATGCATGCAACGTAGCGTGTGTTTTTAAAATTACTGGTAAACGTGCGTAAGGTTTCCAATAACCTTACAGAAAAACGGTTGTTATTAAATTCCCACATCAAATTGTCGACAAATTATTTCTACTATTTCAGTAAGTACTCGAATAAGCGTTAATAAATTTTAATTTTAATCTATAATAATAAAAGAGCTTTACCATTCACCGATTCATTCACCTATCAACGCACAGCAAAATCTACCGGGGCTAAAGACTCGAAACTTGGTGTAATGGTAAACTTGGTATACCTTAAAGCAGCGGTTCTTAAACTGTGGTCCGCGGACCCCCGGGGGTCCGCGGTGCCTTCCTAGGGGGTCCGCGAGTTACCTTGAGGAATTCCTCAAGTTACTTTTAGAATTCCTCAAAGAGTTTCAAAATTAGATGAAACGCTAGTTTTAAGAGGAAAATTTCAAACAATTTCTGGGGGAGAACCCCCAGCCCCCTTGAAATTTTGACTTCAAATGCATAATATTTTCCTTGAAATTTCCAGACACTTACCTCAGAGACTTGGAGTAATTCAGGGGCGTATATAAGGGTGGGTGAAGGGGCCCTGCCCCCTCCTGAAATTTGGACTTGGTGTATCAAAACAAATTAAAACCCTGTTTTTTGGATCAAATCTCAACAAATTTTCTGGGGGAGGAACCCCGAACCCCCTTTAGTACTTGATACTTTATTATTAAAAATAATTCCATCAAAAGTGAAATACTACCTGAGAATATAGTCTGAAATTCGGACGAAGTGTTTAAAAACCAAGTTAAAATCATGTGTGTTTTTAGGGACAAATTTGTCTACAACTTTTCTGAGGATAATCCCCCAGATACCTTTTTGTTCTTAAAACTCTATTAATATGAGCTATTTTTTACATTAAGTTTATCAAAATGCAAATCTTACATAAAAATTTATATTCAAAAAATTCTTACTAGGAGTATCAAAACCAATTAAAAACCTGTTTTTCTAGTTGAATTTCCAAATATTTTCCAGGGGAGGACCCCCAGACCCCCCCTTTTGGACTTAATTTAATAATAATAATAATAATAATTTATTGACAATGTATACATGAACAAAATGAGAAAAAGGAAACCCATAACCTAGAGGAAAAGATCCTATACAGGTATATTACATACATGAAACAAAGTGCAATGAAAATTAAATACAATAAAATTATACTTGAAGTGAATATACAATAAAAATAAACACTAGTAAGTATACAATAAAAAACTACTGTGATATACAAAAAAAAAGTAGTAATAAATTAACAATACATAGAGATGGAAGAGATGTACTAAGTGGCAAAACGGTTTGGTGTCGGGGAGTTTATAATTAGATTCAGTCAGTTTTAAAAGAATTGCTCAATATTTATTATTGTTAATAGGTAAAATTTTAAACGTTTTTTAAATACTAGGGGGCTCTGCCCCCTGCTCGCTATCGCTCACCAACCCCCGGAACTGCTTCGTAGTTCTTTGAAGATCGCTTCGCGATCTTAGCGAGCAGAGCTCGCTTGTTTCATCTTAACTATCCGGTAAAACCTGGAACTTGGCTGCTTAGTTAATCATCATTTAAAATATAAACCTTTTATCCCTCTAACTTATCAATAACTTAATTCGGACCATTACTACAAAAATATCAAAAAAAAACTGCAACTGAAATATCCTTATAACATTACGAAGGCTTCTACGGCCGGAGTTATATATGAAGATGGAGTCTTCCGGGCTTGTAGGCCGTAGTCTAGAATTGGAAACACCAAACGTTTCGACCCCTTCTACGGGAGTCATCATCAGTGGATAAAAGTTAAAAATTTTATGTTTAAACTGTCGATGTTACCTCTCGATGTCGATCTTTACCATCAGTACGTGTTTACTTCCACGCATCAACATCGACAGTTTAAACATAAAATTTTTAACTTTTATCCACTGATGATGACTCCCGTAGAAGGGGTCGAAACGTTTGGTGTTTCCAATTCTAGACTACGGCCTACAAGCCCGGAAGACTCCATCTTCATATGAAATATCCTTGTCAATAATCCTTGTTTAACTTGTCAATAATTTAATCGAAATGTTTTAAAAAAATATCCAGCAAGTCTACTAATTATCATCAACCATCTTTAAAATATTTTAAATTGATAAAGTGCACGTGTGTATCTAGTGAATCGTCGGAAGTAAAAGAAATCAAGAAATCAGACTCATAAAAATCGGCTGTTTCTCTAGTGAACGACCAGAAAGAGATGAAAAAATTGAAACTTTGAATCTTAATAATTCTAAAAATAATTCGAATTTTTTAAAAAACAAAACGCCAATCTTTTTATAAAAAATAATTGTATGTGTGTTTAAAATATCATAGTTTTACTGTGATTAGTTTTTCTGTTATAACGAAAAAACAGAAAAAGGGTAAAAAATTTCGAAACTTTAGAATTTAATTACTCCAAAAATAATTCGAAATTCGAAAAAAGGGCGACGAGGTGCAAAACTTCATACTTAAGAGTATGTGTCTGCAAAAAATCATGTTTCTGCTGTAAATAGATTTTGCTGGGGGCGAACTCGCAGCCGAAAAAAATAATTTTCGATTTTGACATTAAATAACTCCAGAACTAATTATCTAATTAATTAGGTTTGGAAACTGAAATGATCCTCATACATTTGTCTACCAATGGTCAAAATTTCATAATATTCCTTCAAATAGTTTTTGCGTAGTGATAGTTCAAAGTGTTCAAAAATAAAATTTTCAAAATCAGCGGCGGTGACGGCGGCGGCGGTCACTGTTACTTTTTTTTAATATAGAGAGATATTACTTGTTATACTGTTTTGAATACTTGGGGGTAAGTTGTTGTAAAACTTTGGGCCAAGATATGAGAATATTTTACGCATTATTTCTTTAGTGGGATATGGAATTTTGTAGATTTCATTATTTCTTCTTGCGCTAATCAATAGTTTTCTTTCACAAAAATACGGATTTTTATATATAAATAAACATGTTTTATAATAATAAAAGTAACGTAGCGGAAGAATGTTTAGACTTTGGTACATGAAAAAATTTGTATGGTCGGTTGAGTTTAATATTATTTTATAAATTTATTTTGGAGTGAGTTTAAAGCTGCGAAATTACTGGCATAATCACCACCCCATGCAGTTAAACCATAAGAAAAAATAGGGTGAACCCAAGCATAATACAACACCAGTAAAAATTTGCCATCAGTTGAATAACGGAGATGTTTGAATCTAAATAGCAGAAATCTTAGTTTTTTGACGACATAGGTTATATGAGTTTTCCATTTTAGGTTTGAGTCGATAAAAATGCCAAGGTATTTGATTAATTTGACATTTTCGAGGCTTACACATCGACAGTTGGAGTTAGTAAGACAAGTATCCAAGTGATAGATCAAAGATAAATTTAAGTCAGTGATTCTATGTAAATTGAAAGTTAAATATTTGGTTTTATCGATATTTAATTTGAGACTATTATTTAAGAACCAGGATCTGATAGTGATTAGATCATCATTAATTAGTTGGTTATAATTCTGTTTTTTATTAAAACTATATAGTAAAGTTGTGTCGTCGGCGAAAGTCAAAATTTGTCCATTAAGTTTCAAATTACAAAGGTCGTTAATGAAAATTAGAAATAATAGTGGTCCAAGAACTGATCCTTGAAAAACTCCACAGTTAATAGGCAGTATATTACTAAAGCTATTATTGATCCTGACAGTTTGTTTACGGTTAGACAAATAAGATTTAAAAAAACTATAATAAGTTCCACGAATGCCGATTGTATACAGTTTATGTAACAAGATTTTATGATTAACACTGTCAAATGCCTTACGTATATCCAAGAAGATAGCGATTGTTATTTTACTATTATCAACACTACGATAAATAAAGTCAGTAAATTTCAACAAAACCAATTCAGTACTTTTATTTGGTAAAAAACCATATTGGTTTTGTGAGAAAAAATCAATATGGTTAAGGTAATTTAGAAGTCGATCTTTGATAATGCCTTCAAATATTTTAGATAAAAGGGGTAAGATTGATATTGGTCTGTAATTTCCAAGATCCTCTGGATCACCTTTTTTGAAAATAGGAGTAACAATAGAAACCTTCAAGGATTCGGGGAAGGTGCCTGAACTTAAAAGATCATTAAAGAGGGAAGCAATATAACGAGAATGGTACATGGATACAGTTTTTAAAATATTTACATTGATGTTGTCAAAACCAGGACTAACCTTTGGGTTGAGTTTTTTTACGTAACGTTGTATATCCTCAGGGGAATTACTCATACCCTATTTAAATTAAGTTCCCTAAGACACAAATTCTTCTTAAAAATGTACTAAAAAGCTACTTGAACCTATGAAATATACATGGGGGCTGAGGGGTAATTTTTGTCCCCTCCCGAAATAAATTTCTACATACGCCTCTGGAGTAATTGTAAAATTTATTATAATTTATATCCTACTAATTTTAATTAATCTAGAACTCAAAACAAAAGTCTAGTTTCGGTTTTTGGTGTTTAAAATGTTGGGGGTCCGCGATGTCTGGCTGCTACATAAAGGGGTCCGTGACGATAGAAAGTTTAAGAACCACTGCCTTAAAGTGTATACGCGCACTAAGAAGGGATTTTTCGAAATTCTTTTTCCTGACCCACAGGGGTGCTTGAAGTGTCTTCTACGTTTTTGAGCCTAGCACCGTCCCAAACGACCCCAGATCTTCGTAATTTAGCAGGAAGGTATCTAGCCACAATATCTAGAAAGGCATTTTTCAAATTTTCGATATTCGAATTTTAAGTTGTCTAAAAATTTCAAAAACTTAAATTTACTGAGCATAAACAAACAAACAAAGTTTTACGTTTTCAAAGAAAAACATACTTATTACTCTGTTCAACAATGAAAAAATTTCCTTGATAAAAATAGTCATTTTTTATAGATTTTGGGTCACTGAATACGAAAATCGCCATTAAAATTCTCAATTGACTCAGGATTTTCGGGAAACAGCCCCTCCCCCTTTTTACGTTTTTCGACGACTTTATAACTTTAAACTCGATTTTCAGGATCAAAAAGCATTGTTTAAGTCTTCAAATTGCCCCCCAAGGGAAAGAATTGCCCCCCAAGAAAGGTTCAAATTAATAAAATATGATAAAGTTATAACAAATGGATAGGTTTAAGGGGTAATTACCCCCCTAAAAACTCAAAAAAATCGTAAAAATAGTAGGGTTTGTTATACCCTATTTATTTTGCTTATTTTTTACGCAATTCATCTTTGAAGGTTCCTAACCCTTCCCCAAGGACCCAAATTTGATGACAATATGCAGCAATAATTTTTACTAAAATCGGTTGAGGTGTTAACGCCCCCAGAGCACCCTCGGATGGGTTCAATGCCACACTTAAGAGTTAAACTGCTGTGCAAAATAAAAGTCAAAATGCCACCGACTGAATTTCAGCTGATTCTTGTGTAAAATGACCTGCTGAAGTCAAATATGACACCCATTTTCCTCCATCACCCTAAGTTTTTATGAAGATGACCCCTAATAATCACCCACAGCCGTGCATCTATATTAACATCTTGAAACATGGAATCCTCACTCCCTAAAACCGGTCAGTTGTTAAAGAACTGACGATTTTCTATTTAGGATAAACCCAAAATATAAGAAAAACGTCATTTAAAATCTTTTCAAAATCATCAATATTAATTCCTGAGCTCGCGAGCGCCTTCGCGATTCTGGGAGTCTTCCGAACTCTTCCGCGGGGGCTTCTGGGACGCTAACACCTCAACTGCTTATAGTAAAAATTATTGCTGCATATTGTCATCAAATTTAGGTCCTTGGGGAAATGTTAGGACCCTTCAAAGATGAATTGCGTAAAAAAATAAGCAAAATAAATAGGGTATAACAAACCCAACTATTTTTAACGATTTTTTTGCGTTTTTAGGGGGGTAATTGCCCCTTAAACCTATCCATTTGTTATACATTTATCATATTTTATTAATTTGAACCTTTCTTGTCCCCTGGGGGCTATTTGAAGACTAAAGCAATGCTTTTTGACCCTGAAAATATCGAGTTTAAAGTTATAAAGTCGTTGAAAAACGTAAAAGGGGGAAGGGCTGTTCCCTGAAAATCCTGAGTCAATTGAGAATTTTAATGGTGGTTTTCGTATTCAGCGAACCAAAATCTATAAGAAATTACTATTTTCATCAAGGAAAAAATTTTGAAGGTCAAATTTGTTGAACAGTGTTATTTGATACTTCGAAGCGACCTGTTGGTAATATCTTCTTAAGAATATTTCAAAGAAAGTAATTTCTGGATTTTTCGTTATTCCATTCTGGAGGGGAAAAAATCAAAGAAATAAAAGCATTCAGTCTTTTTTGGTCCTTTTCAAATTGCTCCTTCTAGTTGACGCAAAACCTCTATTGTTTGAAATATTTATTAAAAAATATTTTATAGCAAGGGGAATTTTTTTAAAATCTTATGACGAAATAATTTTTGACGATAAAATAATTTTTTACAATAACCAAAAATCCAATTAATAAAATTTAAATAACAATACTGTTGAACCAACGATAGTAAAAGGGTCACGTGATTTTTTGCTTCAGTATTTTTTATTTTATTTAAAACTTGGGGGCTCTGCACCCTGCTCGCTATCGCTCACCAACCCCGGAACTGCTTCGCAGTTCTTTGAGATCGCTTCGCGATCTTAGCGAGCAACTATTCAGTACAACCTGGAACTTGTTTGTTTATAGTCTGTTCATTTAGAATAGGCGCCGGAAACAGGATCAAAAAAGCTCAATAATGCTTAATAACGCTCATCAGACAACTTCAGTGACCGATTGTTTTTACAGTATTTTGACTACTTCGGCTTAGGCTGCCTTGTCATTGCAGAAGAAAATTTTTTCGAAGATAATTAAAATTATAACTGCTTCTAATACATTACGTCTCAGGCGCTAATTCTAAATGAACAGTGTATAGTTAATGATCATTTAATATAGAAACTTTTTATCTCTCAAACTTTTCAATAATTTAATTCGGATCATTACCACGAAACTATCAAAATAAAACTCTTACTGAAATATTCCTTTTTAAATTACACTGGCACACAAAAAAAAGAAGTGGAATGTACTTTGGACCGGACCTACCTACCGACATGTATTTCGACCCGCTGAATCTGAATTTCAAGTCCGTTTGGCCCGGTCACCCTCCAGTTTTGAGTAAAATGCAAAAAACCTCAAAAAAGGCCAAAAATTGCAAAAAAACTGCAGTCACAGCAATGAAAAAAATTTTGTGGACCCGGATCACGTATGATTTTTGTGTATTCTAAATAACTGAATCTAAATCTAAAAGTTAATTAGCCCGGTAAGCCGTCCAAATTTGAAAAAAAAACGAAATGAACCATGAAAAAATGAAAATGAACCATGAAGTTAGTCACCATATGAAGTTTTTGAGAAAAGTTTACAAGTATGGTTAATTAACATACTTGTAAACTTTTCTCAAAAACTTCAACTGGTGACTAACTTCATGGTTCATTTTCATTTTTTCATGGTTCATTTCGTTTTTTTTTCAAATTTGGACGGCTTACCGGGCTAATTAAAAACTTTTAGATTTAGATTCAGTTATTTAGAATCAGAGATGGGCAAAATGTAATCAGATTAAGGATTAACGATTACGATTACAAATGTAATCTGATTACATTTGTAATCTGATTACTTTTGTACAAATGTAATCTGATTACATTTGTAATCTGATTACTTTTGTAGAAATGCAATCTGATTACATTTGTAATCTGATTACTTTTTGTAATCGTTAATCTGATTACAGATTACATTTGTGATCGTTAATCTGATTACAGATTACAATTGTAATCTAAAATAAAATACCTTGATTACTTTTTGCGATTGATAATGGTACGGTGCATAGGATGTACTTGTTGGTCCGCCACTTAATGGAAGTGGTCCACAAATGACAGGAAGTGGTCCACAACTTACCGGAAACGATCCACAACTTACCAGAAATGATCCGCAACTTACCGGAAGTGGTCCGTAACTTACCGGAAGTGGTCCACAACTTGCCGGAAGTGGTCGGTAACTTACCGGAAGTGGTCCGTAACTTACCGGAAGTGGTCCACAACTTGCCGGAAGTGGTCGGTAACTTACCGGAAGTGGTCCGTAACTTACCGGAAGTGGTCCACAACTTGCTGGAAGTGGTCGGTAACTTACCGGAAGTGGTCCGTAACTTACCGGAAGTGGTCCACAACTTGCCGGAAGTGGTCCACAACTTACCGGAAGTGCTCCGAAAATTACCGGAAGTTACGGTAGGTTACGGACTACTTCCGGTAGGTTACGGACCACTTCCGGTAAGTCACGGACCACTTCCGGTAAGTTACGGACCACTTCCGGTGAGTTTTGGACCACTTCCGGCAAGTTGTGGATCACTTCCGGTAAGTTGCGGACCACTTCCGGTAAGTTGCGGACCACTTCCGGTAAGTTGTAGACCACTTCCGGTAAGTTACGGACCACTTCCGGTAAGTTACGGACCACTTCCGGTAAGTTATGGACCACTTCCGGTGGGTTACGGACCACTCCGGTAAGTTACGGACCACTTCCGGTAGGTTACGGACCACTTCCGGTAAGTCGCGAACCACTTCCAGTAAGTTGTGAACCACTTCCGGTAAGTTGTGGATCACTTCCGTCAAGTTATGGACCACTTCCGGTAAGTTGTGGACCACTTCCGGTAAGTTATGGACCACCTCCGGTAAGTTGTGGACCACTTCTGGTAAGTTATGGACCACCTCCGGTAAGTTGTGGACCACTTCCGGTAAGTTATGGACCACCTCCGGTAAGTTGTGGACCACTTCCGGTAAGTTATGGACCACTTCCGGTAAGTTACAGACCACTTCCGGTAAGTTACGGACCACTTCCGGTAGGTTACGGACCACTTCCGGTAAGTCGCGAACCCCACTCCAGTAAAACTTGATACAGTAATCAGATTGAAGATTACAAATGTAATCTAACTACAAATGTAATCAAACTACAAAAGTAATCAGATTACATTCATTCAGATTACAAATGTAGTTGGATTGAAAATTCCAAATGTAATCAGATTACAAATGTAGTTAGATTAAAAACTGCAAAAAGTAATCAGATTACAAATGTAATCATTACAAATGTAATGATTACAAATGTAATCAGATTATTAATCTGATTACAAAAGTAGTTTGATTACGCCCATCTCTGTTTAGAATACACAAAAATCATACGTGATCCGGGTCCACAAAAATTTTTTCATTGCTGTGACTGCAGTTTTTTGCAATTTTTGGCCTTTTTTGAGGTTTTTTGCATTTTACTCAAAACTGGAGGGTGACCGGGCCAAACGGACTTGAAATTCAGATTCAGCGGGTCGAAATACATGTCGGTAGGTAGGTCCGGTCCAAAGTACATTCCACTTCTTTTTTTGTGTGTGCCGGTGTTATCAATAATTACTCGTTTTCCATGAAAAAAATTGTATTTTTCAGTAAATATATTTATTTCAAACGAAAAAAATCTTGAAATGGAGGAAATGTCCACGCCTTCGGTGTGGTCGAGATGCGGAACACACATACATACACACACAGCCACAAACGTGTTTATTTATATAGAGATTAATAAAATTGTGCCTAGTAACTACAACACTGGTACTACTAAAGTTTCCTTATTATTGCTTGCATAACTGGTAAAACAGGTTTTCAAACACGTAAAAATAAGTGAAAAAAAAGCAGGAAAAATGGGAAAAAAAGAATAAAGGACTGATTTTCTCTTTATAAATTATAGCCCATGTCCTATTCTGATGTATAAGTTACATTATGGTAAAATTTCATTAATATCCATTCAGTAGTTTTTGCGTGAACGAGTAACAAACATACAGACAAACATTCACAATTATAATAGTAGTAGGATTAGGATTAGGATTAGGATCATTGTTGTTAAAATAGTGTCCATGGAAACGAGGATGTAAAATCAAAAAGTGATAATATTTTAACTTTTAAGAAAGTTGGTTAACAAACCAAAAACCATTAAAACTCCCTTTCAACTAGAAAATATTGATTTTTTTTCTTAAATTTCAAAACGGAATACGCTTTAATTATTGAATAATTTCACCGAAAATGTTTATTCTTAAAGAAATGATTAATTAAGGAATCTGAGAAATTTTAAATAATTTTTAGAAAATTTTTCCATGTTGTAAATGTGGAAATCATTCAAAAGTTATACAGTAGAGCCCCAATTATCCGCGCAATTGGGTGGCAAGGGTACCGCGGATAACGAAAATCGCGGATGACCCGAAAAAAGACTAAAAATGATGTGAAAACAAGAAAAAAATATTTCAGCATAAAAACTATGTTTTATTGTACTTAAACATAATATGTTAAACTTTTAAAATAGGTGCAGTACAGCAGAAACCTTTGCTCTGCATCTAAAATGTTTCTAATCTCATCTAAAATTTGCTCTCATCATTAAAAACTTTTTTTCCTGGCACTCGCGGATAATTCGCACCGCAGATCATCCACTCGCGGATAATCGGGGTTCTACTATATTGCGCTTGAGTACTGAAGGAATTTTAGTCCATCCGGGAACACCGGGATAAGAAAAATTACTAGGAACACCGGGATAGGAAAAAGACGCCTGGGATACCGGGATGATTGGTAAATACTGATTATATAAAATTAGAAATGTATTTGGGAAAACTTAAAAATGAGGCGTTAGCTATGAAAACCAGCTTATTCCATTTTTGGAAATTTTACTGGAGAGACAAAAAACTTCTCACGTCCACAGTTCTAAAGCTAAATTTGTTTTTTAAATTTTTAATTGTAGGTACAACCACCTAGAATTTGATTAGTTTTTTATTTTCATTCCAGTTGCATTACCTTGGGCGTAATTACACTAATTAGGTTGGAATGAGCTGTTTTGATGCAAAAACACGATTTATCATGCTTTTTTTCAGTTTTTTGTTCAATAAAGTTGTGTGAAATTGGTTTTTTTCAGTAAACCAGTTAATTTGTGTCTACGAGTTTAAATAAATGTGAAGGTTAGACCTTCCACCACCAGTGCCGCTCCGTACGTAAAGCTGAGTGACGCTCTGTGCCTCTTCCCTTCGGAGAGACACCTCAACTCAGAGAGAGGAACTTCTGTTTTTGGAAGCGAGCGAGAGCGCGGCAACATTCTTCGCCGCAAGGATGAACTCATGATTTGCTTATTTTAAACCTTAAACTTTGTAAATATCTTGTAAATAATAGTATAATTAAACATTTCTATGCTTATTAAAACGGTGTTGTATCTGGGACCCCCTTTCACATGGGCGTTCGTCCGGTTGTGAATTCGAACCGAAAGTAAGACTGACGATACCCCTAGCGCCAACGACGCCACAAAAAATTTGATGAAGCTTTACAAACATTCTTATTTGCGTTGCTGAATTCATTTGATGACTGTTATTTCATTGGAACTTGTGGAGACTGTTTTGAAGTGGTTTTGCTTTTGATGCTTGTTGATACAAGACTTTGATGATAGATCTGCAGTTCATTCCTCTTCAAACAGATGAGTACAACAACCTTTGAAATTTCATTTGATGCTTGATGCTTGATTAATTTGATGATGCTTGATTTAATTTTGCTTTGATGCTTGCTTTTTCTAATTACAATTGAAGTTTTGAAAAAAATAATGGCTTCTTTGAATGATATCCCACGTGTACGGAAATCCATCGCCGCTGCTTCTAAAAGTCAAATTAGAATTTTGCATAAATTAATATTCAATAATGATGGGGATCGGCAAAATCGATCCAGGTTGAGAACTTTTAAGGGTTTTTCTGATACTAACGGGAACGATAGAAAACAAGATGTTCTTAAAGAGTTTTCAATTCAAGATCTAATTACTGTATGCAATTTGCTTAAAATTGAATTTTCCCCTGAGCCTATAACATGCTGTGACATAATTTTCAAGGCCTTAAGTGATTTTTCACTTCTCAAATCGGATGAGTCGGAAGATAGTGATGTAGAGGATTTACCTGTAAAGACTTCCTTGGTGATTAATGATTCTGAAAAAAGTCAGGATAACCCAGTCAATGTCACCCAAAATCCATTTGACTCATTTAGTCAGGATTGTTATGGCTTCTCTGCCCCAACTTTCAATATGAAAGACATAGTCGATTTAGTAAAGCCTTTCTCCTCTAAAAATGACTATAAAGTAGAAACCTTCATTTCCGACATTGAAGATACTTTTAACTTGTATAATATCAAAAACCCCATGCAACAAGTGATTTTTGTTAAAAAATGTCTATCTGGCCCTGCCCTAACTCTAATTCGTTCAATACGGGGAATTAATTCATGGGAAGCACTGAAAAAACATTTGAGAGACGAATTTGAAGATAATCTCAACAGCCTTCAACTGCATACCGTAATGAACTCTCGAAAACTTAAGCCCAACGAAACATTACAGGAATACTTTTTGGCAATGAGGGAATTGGCCCAAAAAGGTTCGCTCGATGACTCCTCTTTGATTGATTATGTTATTCAAGGCATCCCAGAATCGGGAAACAAATTACTTCTGTATGGCTCTAAAACCCTAAACGAATTTAAGGAAAAATTAAAGACTTTTGAAAAACTTTACACGGCTTCTAATTCTTCTCGAAGTAACTTTCAAAAACAAATCGGAAGATATCCCCACGGTTCTCAGGTGGATGAAAAGCGTTCTTTGGAGCAATCAGTGTGCTATTCATGTGGTTTAAAGGGTCACAAAAGCCCGCAATGTCCTCACAAGAGCCAAGGTAAACAATGCTATGGCTGTAAAGGTTTTGGCCATATTCACGCTAACTGTCCCCATGCTAATAGGACCAGACCTCGAAATACCTATAACCCTTCCAGATCGAAGGATGGTAAAGCACCCTTTGTTAATCCCTCTGTAAATTCCACTGTCGTTAATACAGATGCAAATAGGATTTCTAAGAAAATAAAAATATTGAATACGGACATAACCTCCCTTTTTGACTCTGGGTCTGAAGTCACACTTCTACGAAAGGACATTTATGATACCCTTCAAGCTCCCGAGTTGGTCCACCACCCTATTTCTTTACTAGGAGTTGGAGGAAGTCAAATCACTCCCCTAGGATATTTTTGTTCAACCGTTATTGTTGATGGAATTGACATTCCCACTAGAATTTATGTCTTACCCCAAATGAACTTTGACTGTATAATCGGTATGAATGTTTTAAATCAAGTTAACTTTTCCTACACCGATGGACGTTTAATAGTTTCCCAAAAAAATAACCTCATCTCCTCAAGCGCAATAAGTATAGTCTCCAACCTAACAAAAATAAAACAGGAAATTGAAATCGAAACTACAGCAGCTGATGACGAATCCTCAACGATTTCCCACGCACGTGCTCTTTCTCCTGCTCTTTCGGCCGATGTTTCTGGTTTGAATAATAATCGCGATGACAGCTGCGCGTTCAAGAAGGAAATAAATAACTCTAATCAAGGCAATCTTTTTGGGTTTTTGTTTTGCATGTCCAATGCTGTGAATGAAACTATCGTTGATACAGGCCATATTCTTGATGCGTCTTTAAAAAACCAATTAGAAAATATGATAGTGAACTACAAACCTTTAGGAACTCGTAGCACAGACTTGCAGATGAAAATTATCTTAACAGATGAAAAACCGATTGCTCAACGGCCACGTCGGTTAGCCATTTCTGAGAAAAAAGAAGTTGATAGACAGGTCCGAAACTGGTTAGACGCAGGCATAATTTCGGAAAGTTGTTCAGCCTTTGCCCAAACCATGTCAAAAAAGGACCTTGCACCAAAAATTGCACGATGGGCTTTGTTCCTCCAAGATTTCGAATATGAACTAATCCACCGTCCCGGAACTCAGATGCAGCACGTTGACGTTTTGAGTAGGAACTCCGTCAACATTGTGACACTCCTTGATGAAACCTCCAAAAAGATAGTTAATGCCCAATCTTCTGAAGATAACATCCAGACCCTTTGCGAAGAAAACCAAACCTCCGCTGTTGACGTCAAATGCAAATCCATTTTGATGCAGAACTCTTCTCTCCCGAAATCAAAACAAACCGCACCTGCATTTTCACCCGAAGATCCGCGATTGCCTACGACTACGGAATGTGATAACAGCTGCGCTTTTAAAAAGGAAGAAACGAAAGTTCCTAACGCTGATTCATTCGATCTCTTCAATGTTTGGCCTTGCCTTTCCAGAGCTATTGACGATGCCAGTGTTGCAAGCTACTCTCTCGAAGTCAGAAAAAATGAACTTTCCTGTGTGTATTAGGTCATCCCGAAAGTTTTGTCGCTCTTGAGAGCATCTGTATATAAGATATTTTTGACACTTTTCCATTATGTGATACCAATATAAACTGTAACCTTATCTACCGTCAACTTGGCATCTTGGCTTGATTTTGGGGACTGATCGACAACTGGGCTTTCCTTAAATCTATGATAACATGTTACTTCATTTATTTTCTGCTCAAAATTTTGCATTTTTCCTAAAGTTAAGATTTTTAAATTAAAATTAACTGGAAACTTCCATAAAACAATTAAAGTTTTAAGTATTTTTAACAAGTGTGGAAAATTTAACTTAGATTTAAATTTTTTCTGAGGAATCCGGAGAGTTTGATCACAATCATCCATATTAAATTGCTGGATTGCTACTCCTAACCCTCTATTAGGAAAGATCCGGATGATCATTTACTAGATCGCTGGAAATTCTACTGTCGCTCTACAAAAGTAGTATAAAATGGGTTTCAATTTATTACAATCTTAATATGACTTAAAATTAAAAATAAATTACTTTGAATTTTAATTTTTAAAGTTTTCAATTAATGGCAACTTGAAGTAGACAAAATGTTATTAATCGTAGAAACTAGGAAAGCTGGAAAAGTGAGCCAACAAAAAAAGAGCCAAAATTCGCCAAATTGGCTTTAGATAGAAGTAGAAGTGTTTTACTGTTTTGCCGTAATGGAAAAGTACCAAAAAATACATTGTATACAGATGCTCCCAAGAGCGACAAAACTTTCGGGATGACCTAATATCAAGTGAACGGAGAACTTTTGCCGATTTCCCAGTTGGAAAATTGGAAGACGAGAAAGAAGAAACGACGAGATAATGCCGGACTGTTCCTTTCCTTTAGAACTGACTAAGACTCTGGACTATCCCTGAACTGAGATGACTGAACTCTTAATAATTTTTTGCCTTTCAGCAATTTATCATTTAATTTTCTTTTCTTACATTAATTTTGATGAAGTTATTTTAAGTTCTAAGATTTCTGAATGAGAAAATTATTATTTTAAGTTTTTTTTAATGATTGAGTTATTATTTTGAAGTTTTTGAGATGTTTTTATCTTTAAGTTTAAGAATTTTGAAGATTAACTTAGGCTTAAATATTCTTAAAAGAAAGTTTTACAAACTTTTTATTTTTGTTCTTTTGATCCTAAATAATTGATCAATCATTTATTCTCTTCAATTATTTTGAATTTTCTTTTTCTTTAACGCCTTGAAGTATTGCCTATTGTGTATTTTACTTATTTTGTTTCTCTTTGCAGTATTTTTGTTTTCGTGTTTGATTTTATTCTAATTTTCTGCTCTCGGTGTGGTCACCTCGGCGTCGATGGCCGAGTGTGAAGGTTAGACCTTCCACCACCAGTGCCGCTCCGTACGTAAAGCTGAGTGACGCTCTGTGCCTCTTCCCTTCGGAGAGACACCTCAACTCAGAGAGAGGAACTTCTGTTTTTGGAAGCGAGCGAGAGCGCGGCAACATTCTTCGCCGCAAGGATGAACTCATGATTTGCTTATTTTAAACCTTAAACTTTGTAAATATCTTGTAAATAATAGTATAATTAAACATTTCTATGCTTATTAAAACGGTGTTGTATCTGGGACCCCCTTTCACATAAATGACATTCACTTAACTTTTTCAAATGATCTGAAATTTCACAGTTGAGATCATAGTTTTCACCCTTTAATCTAATTTGTGGGTTGGAATGAGCTGGATTTGAGATATATCCCTTCGCCAAGTTATGAAGGACCCTCTAAATTTTCAAAACATGCAAAAAAGGGATTTCAAAAAAATATGGAATGAGCTGGTTTTGATAGCAAACACCATAAATAATAAATTTATACTCTTCACCCGTGCAAGGCCGGGCATATCAGCTAGTGGAGAATAAATTAATCAGATTGTAACAAATTAATATATTTCGGTACTTTAAATGCAAAACTATATTTTATTTAATTATTCTCTCGTGCTAAAATTATATTTTTTAAATTTTTAATGCTTAGTTTTTTTTTATTTTCCTAATAACATGTTCCGATTAAGCTCCACCCACCAAGTTGACGATCATATCATCAACCTTAAATTCAATCATCAACTTCCCCACAGACGGCCAACTTGGTTGTAAACTTCGCAAATTGACGACCAGGTTGATGACCAAGTTGCTCGGCTGTGGGCCCCTTAAGGTTAGAGGGAGTAAATGTATCATCCACTTTCGATCAACTGCCCCTCAGCTTCTTCCTTTTTCCCCTCCAAGTATGTCACAATCACGTGACCCTTTTACTATCGTTGGTTCGACAGTATAGTATTTCATCAGAAGCATTTTAAATGGTTGGTGTCAATTCAAATGATGCTTACTTTAATTTCATGTTTGAAGGCGATTTCTTTTAGCGAAATAAATCAACAAAGGCTGACCTTTTTTTAAATTTCAATTTTAAGAACCTGTTTTTAACACTTTAATTCCAAAAGTTTTTTTTAGGTTTTGTTTTACATCTTAGGAAAGTATATTTATTCTTTATTTGCTTTGGATTTTATGAAAACAGAGGAATGAAGGGGGGAATTAATATTAAGTCAAATAGAAATTGCTGTTCAATAAAAGACCTCTACCTTTCTTTTGAAGCGAAGGTGGAAGATTTTGCCGCAACCATGCATTAATAATTAATTGGAGAAATAGATGGAATGAACAAAGGATATTGAAGAGAACAAAGATATAGCACCTTGAAATAAGGGGGCTAAGAGGGTCTCCCTCCAACATTTTTCCAATTTGAAAATATCACTCTTAAATATGAGTTAAGCACATTAATTTATAACTGGTGTTTTAAATTTTTTTTATATCTTATTAGGAAGCATAGCATCAAACAAGAATCCTAGAGGGAAGGCAGCTCACCCTATTTCCCCTAAATGATGCCCTGGAAAGGAATATAGTGAAGAAAATAATAATTATTTATTTTAGCACTCAGTTTGAAAAGCCTTTTCCCCCGAGTGACGGCGCGTATATATCAGCTAGTTTAAGATAATTAAGAATCAACAAGCAAGATTTAAGGTTTTATTCATGATCAATATTTTTCTAAAGTAAAAAACATTTAGCATTTTCAAAATTAAATTTTCTTTTTAATGCACCAATTTTTTATTATATTTTCTCAACGGTAAAATTTTTACACCTTTATTTATTTAAAATAGATTAATTCTTAGAATTTTACTTATCATTACAGTTGGTGCAAAAGAATTAAGATAAACTAACTCATGTTTAATCTATTCTCACCCCTGCTAAATTAAAAATAATTTAATCAGTAATTTTATCGTTAACGTAAATTGAACATAACTGTATTTAGCAAACAAATGTCAGCTCAAATAAGGTTAATGCATTCAATTCATTTTGACAAAGCTTTTAAATTCGATATCTTTAAGTAAACTAATTGAATTCTGCTTCAATTCTTTAACTTTTGTATTCCCAGTCCGATTTCTCGCAACTTCTTTAACCTAATTCACAAAAACGCATATGGAATAGATATTTCTCCTCGACACTGTTCTTTGTTGACAGCAAGGTTTTTGTGTAAAATAAGGAGTCCTGAAGAAACTCTGAAAAGGCTATTCTCATTAAGAACGTCTGGAGGAAGGAAAATGTTTTCCGAAAGAACAAACATAAAAAATCCAAGAGAATACAAATCACGGGAAGCTGCTAAAGTCTTTTGTTCTAAACTTTCAAAGGGAGAAACCCAAAAGTTAGACTTTTTGTTTTAGATCCATTTTGATTCCGCGTCTTTGATTGGATTTTAATGACTCTGCCAATCCTTTTGCAGAATAGTCCACTGAAAATAGAGTTGAACCTCGGACAAATTGCAATAAAAGGTTTCTCAACGGTTTTCACTTAGGAATGACCTCAATAATAACATACTAAAAATCGGCCAAAATCGGCCGGGGGGAAGTTTAATTTTTTTTAAATTTTTAAAAAATGGCCGAAAAAATATTTCAAAAAATCAAATTATAAAAATAGAGACTTATGATACATGTTTATAAGCTATTTTTCAGTGCTGAATACGAATATACCATTTAAATTTTAAAAAATTTAAAATTTCAATTTTTAAAAATTAATTCAAAATTTGGAAAGTCGAAAAAATTAAAACATCGCTCAAAACCACAAAATAATTGCAAAAGAAATAATTTAAACGGTTTTCAATTAGAAATGACTTAAATAATAACATACTAAAAATGGAAGAAAATCGGACAGTAAAAAGTTTAATTTTTTTCAAATTTTCAATTTTTTTGGCCTCAAAAATCGACCTTTTTAAAAACTCTTGTTAAAAACGTTTGAGGCATTTACCAAGGTCATTTTTCCATAGATGTTGTAGGTATATACCTTTATAACATAAAAAAACCACAATTGGTGATTAAATCATTAGTTAATTAATTAATTTATTAAAATTAACGTTGAAAATACAGGTAAAATCTTTCAATCAAGTAATAAGGAAAATATTTAGACAATATTTGGTAATAAATCATTTTAAAAATAATTAAATTGAAAAAGGACAAAATATCTTTCAAAAAATTAAAATTTTAAATTAATTTAAAAAATTTAAAATTTTTAAATTTTGTAGTATATGCATGTGATACATGTCTCTAGGCTATATTTTAGTGCTGTTTACGAATATCACGCCAACTTTTCAATAAAATTCAAATTAACTGTGGAAAAATTGAAGCATAAAAAACAAAATTATTGAGAAAAATGCTTCAATTTTTCCACAGTTAATTTAAATTTTATTGAAAAGTTGGCGTGATATTCGTAAACAGCACTAAAATATAGCCTAGAGACATGTATCACATGCATATACTACAAAATTTAAAAATTTTAAAAAATTTAAATTTTTTAAATTAATTTAAAATTTTAATTTTTGAAAGATATTTTGTCCTTTTTCAATTTAATTATTTTTAAAATGATTTATTACCAAATATTGTCTAAATATTTTCCTTATTACTTGATTGAAAGATTTTACCTGTATTTTCAACGTTAATTTTAATAAATTAATTAATTAACTAATGATTTAATCACAAATTGTGGTTTTTTTATGTTATAAAGGTATATACCTACAACATCCATGGAAAAATGACCTTGGTAAATGCCTCAAACGTTTTTAACAAGAGTTTTTAAAAAGGTCGATTTTTGAGGCCAAAAAAATTGAAAAGTTGAAAAAAATTAAACTTTTTATTGTCCGATTTTCTTCCATTTTTAGTATGTTATTATTTAAGTCATTTCTAATTGAAAACCGTTTAAATTATTTCTTTTGCAATTATTTTGTGGTTTTGAGCGATGTTTTAATTTTTTCGACTTTCCAAATTTTGAATTAATTTTTAAAAATTGAAATTTTAAATTTTTTAAAATTTAAATGGTATATTCGTATTCAGCACTGAAAAATAGCCTATAAACATGTATCATAAGTCTCTATTTTTATAATTTGATTTTTTGAAATATTTTTTCGGCCATTTTTTAAAAATTTAAAAAAAATTAAACTTCCCCCCAGCCGATTTTGGCCGATTTTTAGTATGTTATTATTGAGGTCATTCCTAAGTGAAAACCGTTGAGAAACCTTTTATTGCAATTTGTCCGAGGTTCGGCCCTTTTTTTCGCTATTTTCAGTGGACTAGAAGTGGAAAATCAGTGAAAAGTTAAATCTTCAGCAATGAGGAATTGTAGATTATGGAAACTGATATGGACTTATTTTTTTATAATGCAATATTTTAAAAATACAATTTTTTTGTTTTTGATATACTGTTAAATACCATAGGGGAGAGTGTAGTACCTATGGACAAAAATCACGTTTGGATTTTTCTAAGACAGGTAAAATCACATTTTGACCATTTAAAGTGCCCAACCTATAGTCCTAACCTTTGTGAGTATAGAGATATTTTTTACTAGCCAAAATTTTGAAAATTGGATTTTTAATCATTTATAATAACATGGAAAAATTTGTGTCCAAAGGTACAACAACCCGTTGTACCTATGGACAGACCCAGTTGTACCTGTGGACACCCTTAAAAAGGGAAATTTTAGTTGAAAAAAGCTAAGAATTAATATTTTTATTGATGCATTACCTTTTAATAACCTATTTCAAGCCTTTTTAAAACTGAAAATAGATTTTTTAAAGTAATGTAGTTTTAGATCGTAAATGATCATTAAAACGAAGTTGAATGATAAAAGTCTTGATTTTTTACCAAAAATACAAAAATCACATGGTATTTTCAGATCAGAATTTAAGATAATAGTTTCATCAATCATGCTGATTGATCTGACAACTTCACTGATCCCCCCCCCAAAAAAAAACAATTCGATCAACACTTAGTTGTGCAAGCATTTGGTGGTAATAACAATAATAATTTGGTGGTAAATCTTCTTCAATGGAAATTTCAAGTTTTTTTAATCATCATACTTAAATGCGATAGGGTTCTTAGGATTTTACACCATATTTTACATTAAATTCCAAGTAGAATCATCAATTTAAAAAAGTAGTTAAGATCACAAAATATTAGATTTTTCATCTAAAATTCACTTGAAAATAATCGCTGACAAACAGATTACCATTTAGAATTAATTGAACATTTATTAAAATGTATTCAGTTAAATGAAACCTGATTCTAAAACGCCGATTAGCTACAGACACCCACAAGAACGTGTCCGTAGGTACAACACTTATGGTGTCCGAAGGTACAACATGAGGTGTTTTTGCATTCAAAGTTCTATAAAAGATAAAAGAATTGAGATCTGACGATTTCTAATATCAAAAATAAAAGTTAAAATCTCGGGGATTCCTCCCATGTATCCCATTTTATCATGTCATAATTAAAGGGGATGAAAAGAGTTAATGTAGTGATGCACCAAAAAAACTTTGAGCACCTAAAAACAGTAAATTTATCTCTCTATATTAAAAAAAAGTAACAGTGACCGCCGCTGTCGCCGCAGCCGCCGCCGCTGATTTTGAAAATTTTATTTTTGAACATTTTGAACTCTAACTACGCAAAAACTATTCAAAGGAATATTATGAAATTTTGACTATTGGTAGACAAATGCATGATAATCATTTTCGTTCCAAAACCTAATTAATTAGATAATTAGTCCTGAAGTTATTTAATGTCAAAGTGGAAAATTATTTTTTTCTGCTGCGAGTTCGCCTCCAGCAAAATCTATTTACAGCAGACACGTGATTTTTTTGCATACACATACTCTTAGGCATGAAGTTTTGCACCTCATCGCTCTTTTTTCGAATTAGTTTTTGAGTAATTCAATTTTAAAGTTTCGAAATTTTTTGAAATCGAAAATTGACAATTTTTCGATTTTTTCGTTATAAAATAAAAACTAATCATGATAGAAGTACAATATTTTAGACACATCTCTGTATAAATAAAAGGCTAACGGGCGATGTGTGTATGTATGTATGTGGGTATGTCCGGGGTAATCTCTTGAAATAGGCCACGGACCGAAACCAAACTCGACGTATAGACGTATTCCGAGTCGGGGAGTAACTTAAGATAGTTTTCAAAGCTTTAAAATCGAATAATTACGAGTAATTAGCGAATTTATAGCCGAAAACGCTTATTTCTCCATTTCTCTACTAGAGTAGACTGCTCGACTCACTATTGTTAACTAGATGAAAACCTTCAAAAATTAAATATTTAAAAAAAAAGGATATAAGTTGTGAAAACGCTAAAATAAATTCAAATAATTTATTTTGAAACGTTAGTTTCCCCTATTTTAAGATATTTTCCTTTAAAATTTAAATATTTATGGAAAATTGCAAATTTTATTTTCTTGGAAGAGGACTTTAAAGCAAAACATTGTTTCAAATGAAGCGGTTCACTAGACTTTTAAATTTACTAGATCTTTTATTATTGTTTCAAATTTATTATTTTTGTTCACTAGACTCATTAATTTACTAGGAAACATTGCCGAGAACACCGGGAAAAGAAAAATTACCGGGAATATCGGGATAGGAAAAAAGTACCGGGACTACCGGGACATAAAAATTACCTCGATCATAGGGATAGGAAAATTATCGGGAACATCGGGATAAGGAAAATTATCGGGAACATCGGGATAGGAAATGATCGGAAACATCGGGATAAGGAAAATGATCGGGAACATCGGGATAAGGAAAATAACCGGGAACACCGGGATATGAAAAATTACCGGGAACACCGGGATAGGAAAAAGGCATCTGGGATACCGGGATGATTGGTAATTGCTGCTTTAAAAATTATAAATATATTTTGAGAAAACTTAATTTAAAAAATTTATACACTCCACCCGTGCAAGGCCGGGCATATCAGCTAGTATACAGTTATCTCTGTATAAATAAAAGGCTAACGGGCGATGTGTGTATGTGGGTGTGTATGTATGTATGTATGTCCGGGGTAATCTCTTGAAATAGGCCACGGACCGAAACCAAACTCGACGTATAGACGTATTCCGAGTCGGGGAGTAACTTGGGATAGTTTTCAAAGCTTTAAAATCGAATAATTACGAGTAATTAGCGAATTTATAGCCGAAAACGCTTATTTCTCCATTTCTCTACTAGAGTAGACTGCTCGACTCACTATTGTTAACTAGATTAAAACCTTCAAACATTTAATATTTTAACAGGAAAAACTCGATAATTGTCCATTTAAAAACTATATCAGCTATGAAAACATCAAAATAAATTCAAATAATTTATTTTGAAACGTTAGTTTCCCCTATTTTAAGATGTTTTCCTTTAAAATTTAAATATTTATGGAAAAGTGTAAATTTTCTTCATGGAAAACGACTTAAAAATAAAGCATTGTTTCAAATGAAGCGGTTCACTAGACTTTTAAATTTACTAGATCTTTTATTTTAGTTTCAATTTTTTTACTTTGTTCACTAGATTTATTAATTTACTAGAGCGGGAACACTGTGATTTAAAAATTACTGGTAACACTGGGATAGGAAAACGTACCGAGAACATCGGGAGAGGAAAAATTACCGGGAACATCAGGAGAGGAAAAATTACCGTTAACATCGGGAGAGGAAAAATTACTGGGAACACCGGGAAAGGAAAAAATTAACAGGAACATCGGTAGAGGAAAAATTACCGGGAACATCGGGAGAGGAAAAATTACTGGGAACATCGGGAGAGGAAAAATTACCGGGAACATCATCGAGATAAGAAAATTTACCGGGAACACCGGGATAGGAAAATTATTGGGAACCTCGGGATAAGAAAATTTACCGGGAACACCGGGACTTTAAAATTACCGGGAACACTGGGATAGGAGAGAGGCGCCTGGGATACCGGGAAGATTGGTTATTGCTGATTTACATAATAATAAATGTATTTTAAGAAAACTCAAAATAAAAATACTTAAACACTCCACCCGTGCAAGGCCCGGCAAATCCGCTAGTCTCTGTATGAATAAAAGGCTAACGGGCGATGTATGTGTGTGGGTATGTATGTATGTATGTCCGGGGTAATCTCTTGAAATAGGCCACGGACCGAAACCAAACACGACGTACAGACGTATTCCGAGTCGGGGAGTAACTTGGGATAGTTTTCCAAGCTCGAAAATCGAATAATTACGAGTAATTAACGAATTTATAGCCCGAAACGCTTATTTCTCCATTTCTCCACTAGAGCAGATCTGCTTGACTCACTATTGTAAACGAGATTAAAACCTTCAAATATATCAAATATTTTAACAGGAAAAACTCGATAATTGTCCATTTAAAAAGGATTTAAGTTGTAAAAACACCAAAATAAATTCAAATAACTAATTTCGAAACGTTAGTTTCCCCTATTTTAAGATATTTCCCTTTAAAATTTAAATATTTATGGAAAAGTGTAAATTTTCTTCATGGAAAACGACTTGAAAATAAAACATTGTTTCAAATGAAGCGGTTCACTAGACTTTTCAATTTACTAGATCATTTATTATTGTTTCAAATTTGTTATTTTTGTTCACTAGACTCATTAATTTACTAGGAAACATTGCCGAGAACACCGGGAAAAGGAAAATTACCGGGAACATCGGGATAGGAAAAAAAAGTACCGGGATTACCGGGACATAAAAATTACCTCGATCAGCGGGATAGGAAAATTATCGGGAACATCGGGATAGGAAAAGTACCGGGAACATCGGGATAGGAAAATTAACGGGAACACGGATAGGAAAAAGACGTCTGGGATAACGATTTGTTAACGAGATGAAAACCTTCAAATATCAAATATTTTAACAGGAAAAACTCGATAATTGTCCATTTAAAAACTATATCAGTTGTAAAAACACAAAAATTAAATCAAATAATTTATTTTCAAACGTTATTTTCCTTTATTTCAAGGTGTTTTCCTTTAAAATTTAAATATTTATGGAAAATTGTGAATTATTTTTTTTCATGGAAAACGACTTAAAAATAAAACATTGTTTTAAATGAAGCGGTTCACTAGACTTTTAAATTTACTAGATCTTTTATTATTGTTTCAAATTTGTTATTTTTGTTCACCAGACTCATTAATTTACTAGGAAACATTGCCGAGAACACCGGGAAAAGAAAAATTACCGGGAACATCGGGATTGGAAAAAATTACTGGGATTACCGGGACATAAAAATTACCTCGATCATCGGGATAGGAAAATTATCGGGAACATCGGGATAGGAAAATTACCGGGAACATCGGGATAGGAAAATTACCGGGAACATCGGGATAGGAAAAATTACCGGGAACACCGGGATAGGAGAGAGGCGGCTGGGATACCGGGATGATTGGTAATTGCTGATTTAAAAATTATAAATATATTTTGAGAAAATTTAATTTAAAAAAAAATTATACACTCCACCCGTGCAAGGCCATGCATATCCGCTAGTTTTTATAAAAATATTGGCGATTCGTTTTTTAAAAAATTCGAATCAGTTTTAGAATTATTGAGATTTAAAGTTTCAATTTTTCCTTCTCTTTCTGGTCTTTCACTAGGGAAACAGCTTACTTTTATGAGTCTTATTTCTTTAATTTCCAACGATTCACTAGATGTTTACGTGCATATTAAAAATTTAAAGTTTCTTAAAGGGTTGTTTTTACTCTAAGTTGGTTGATGATAATTGGTAGACTTGGTTGATATTTTTTTAAAAACATTTCTATTCAATAATTGAAGAAAGAAGAATTGAAGTTAAGAGATGAATATTTTAGAAACAGTTTTATTTTGATTTCTTCGAGGGAATGAATGATTCGAATTAAATCATTGATAAACTAGACAGATGAGTAGCTTTGGTATCAAAGGAGCATTAACTAAGCCGACGAGCCTGGATTGTTGAGATGAAACAAGCGAGCGCTGCTCGCTAAGATCGCGAAGCGATCTTCAAAGAACTGCGAAGCAGTTCCGGGGGTTGGTGAGCGATAGCGAGCAGGGGGCAGAGCCCCCTAGTTATATAAAATTTAAATAATATTTTAAAGAGCTGATTTCACGTTAGCAACTAGATAGCATCTGTTTACATTCAAAATCGACCACAAATTCAAATTTACATTTTTTCCCGAATTTTGAAATGAGGTGGCTGAAGGTACAACCGTCCGTAGGTACAACACTCTCCCCTACCAAAATTAAAGTAAACTGTTACTTTAAGTGGTTAGAAAGATTAAAAAAATAGTTAATTAATTTTGCTTTTATATAGAAGTGCATAACAGTTTTTTTAATGGCAAACTCGCAACTGAAAAAATATTTTCGAATTAAACATTTGATGGCTTTTGAACTAGTAAATTAAATTAATAAGATTACATTCTACTGATTAGGTTTTGTGTTATGAAATTTCAAGGATATCAAAGCGAAAATTTTTTTAAATAGCCCCTGTGATGGCGACATTAATTATTATTACATTATTTTATTGAGGTATTAAAATTCTAAAAGAAATACCCAAATCTTGTGCAAATAGGACATAATAATATTATTAACAATATTGTGACAAAATGACATAAATGTAAAAATTGGTAGCTTATTTTGATACATTTAGCATTAATGTAGCAGCAATCTAAAAATAGTCTTTACAATATGGCAAAAAAATCCACAGAAACTTTAAAAAATTACAATTATATAGACACTGCATCTCAATAATTGGAATATGCCTTATATTATTCCTTAAAAATTATAGGAAATCATCTTCTAGAATTATTGAGAAAGAGGCAGAATAAAAAATAATAACGCGCTAAAATTAAACCCGCCCCAACACAAAACAAGCGCCAAGCTCGATCGCCAACGGCCGCCAAAGCTCATTTCATGACTTAACTTCGTAAAAAACAGTTTTCAACCAGAAATATTGATTGGAATGACTCAAAAACACATCCAATCGAATCACAAATCTTCATTTTATAATACTAGAAGTAATTTTACTGAAATTCTGTCAAATATAATCGAATATAGCTCGTGAAAGTCGAACGAACTCGGCGCGAAGTTTTTTAAAATCCCATTCATAAAAATGTTTCGGAGATATTATGAATTTTTAAGCTTAGAATTATTAGTATTTTCCTTCTACATCATAAACAGGTGTTTTTTTCTTTTTTCGATCATTTTTCTGTGAGTTATTACGATTTTTCACCTTCGAAATCGACGTGTCTGTGGGAGCTCCAATGTTAAAGAATTATTTTTGGCTAGCATTGATCTTTGGAACACAGGGTTGCCGCCCATGCCGTCTCTATTATTCTTATAGTTTATACCTCTATGTTTGGTATGAAGCAAAGAGTGGAAGTGTTGAAAGATACTTCAAACTGGAATGCTATGGTCAGACAGAAGGTCTTCGAGAAATAGTGGTATGAAAAGAGGAAATTTCTGAGATACACGTGATATAGGTTTGTACGAAGATATGAGAAACATTTATTCCAGAAAATGCGAAAGATTTTAAACACATAAATTATTTTCGATTTTAATCACTCCTTTGAAATAATTATTGACTTTTAACGCGGTTTCTTTCGATAGAACATCAGCCTCGCCTATAGAATTTCCTTTGCCACAACTCACAGTCAGTGCATGTCCAGTTTGCTTTTTTGTGACCAATAGAATTCCTGGTTATCTCATTTGTACTGCAGTTTAATTTAAAACTAAGTACTTTCTTTCGAATTTAAATCTACTAATAATATATTACCTTATTTGTTGGTTAGAAAAAAAAAAGAAAAATAACTATTTTATACTGTTGTTTTTTTAAACCTGTAACTTTTGTATAGATGTGAACCCTTCCAGGATTAATAGATAAAAGGGCTTTATAAAAATGGTTAAATGTTTTTTATAACAGGTATATTTTTAAATAATTAATTATAAAATTAATGTAATGTTAATTTTTCCTTAAGTTTAATAGATTATTTGATTTTCTAAGTTCTATTTTGAAACATTGTAAGACCCGGTTTCCCTTACTTTAGAAAAAAAAGTCAATTTTAGACCCTTTATAAGGAATGAATGCACTGAAAAAAAGTTAAAATTTTAAAGATACAGTTAGGGATAGAGATGGTCCGCGGAAGTTCAAATTTAAGTGAAGTGGTCCGCAGGCATGTTTGAGTTGGGAACCACTGGTCTATATTGAATGTATCTAAATAAGTTTCACCTTATTTTTTAATTTGAATTTAGAAGTGTGATAGGATAATATATTTTATAGCTTTAAAAAACAGAGTTAAAAATGAATTACAAACTTGGAATATAAATTTAATATTTTTCTGTTCTAAATGTATCTCTGTTTCAGCAGAAATCGGCTTTTCTTTTTAATATCCAAAAGTTGATTTACATTTAACTTTCTTTTTGATCAAATAACACAAAAGTGTATGGGAACCATGTTCAACGAATTTTCAAATTACACGACTATTCTTGATAAAAAGAAATTTATTTTACCTATTCATGGTGCATTTATTTAATGAAAAACTAGGCTTTTTAAACATTAAACTACTTTTTATTTATTGAATCTTGTTAGATCGTATATCTTGTGGGGGGGAAATCTCATGAAATATTCGAATATAGAATAGGTACCTAATACTACTTTATTTTGGAAAATTCTATGCCAGATTTTTGTTGTTTGCAGTTCTTTAAGGTTAAAGCGTTGAATAGGATTCGCACTGTTTTCACAATTGTTGCAATACATTTGCCGTCAGAGATAAGAGAATCAAACGATTTACTTCTACCTAATGCGTCTTACGATTTCCTAAATCTTGGCTCAGATATCCGTTTTGTTTTCTCAAGCTCCAGATACTGAAGTGAAAAGAAAATTTCACTATCTAAATCGGTTCCAGTGTGTTCTCTCAAATCTGTAATCGTTAAATCAACACATTTAACTCTTTCAAGAAAATGTCACTCTTTTGGATTTTATTAGTTTTCTAGGAATGTGGATTTCTTTTTTTAAAATTTGAATATCACATTGCACTCTCCAAGTATGTTCTAAATTTGTAAGTTGGATTTAATGTGAAAGAAAAAACTTTGGTCTATTCTACTATCAAAACGCAGTTAAGGAATCAATATAAGATTCCTTAGCTTGGTATGATAAAATTTTTATGATACTTTTTAGTGGTATGTAGAAATAACATTTGCTACAAAACAGAAAGTTACGGTGGGTAAAAAATAGACCTTTCAATTTATCAGATAGCATCCAGAAATAAAATTTTTAAAAATTAAAAGAAGGCACATTTACATTTGCTTATATGTATAGATCTCAATAATTATAAGTAGATGAGGGCTGCAGAACTTGACAAATGCATCTGATACCATAGTGCAGAGGTTCTCAAACTGTGTGCCACGGTAGGGTGTCTCAAAAAAAACTTTTTTTTCGAAAAACCTCGCTCCCCAGGGCTTTCCCCATTCCTTTTGGTCCCATAAGATAGTGTGTTAAGTTTCAGCCCCCTAAGTTAACTCTAGGGTTTGCCTGTAGAGCCCCAAAGTTTGGAAAAAGTGGAAAAAATGACCAATTATCAGAATTTTTAAAAATTATATTTTATTATTGATACTGCGATAAAACTGGTTCAGATGTGTCATTTAGGACTTAGTAAGATGGAATATATTTATTTATGTGTATTAACTGCACCATATAGCCCCTATAATTTAAGATTAAAACGTACTACTTAGGGACGTTGCACTTGCCAAAGCTTATAATGCACTACCGGTGGACGAAATGAATTAAATTTGAATTTCTTCGAAGGAACTCCCTCAAATGATGTCATTTGGTGCTAAATTGATATTATAAATTACAAAAACCATTGAAATATCCATAATGAGGTCCTCCACTGAGCTTTTAATGTAAAAAGTGATTTTCTTCAAAATTTCTCTTTTCAAGCTGATCAAACCCAAAATTTATATTAAAAAAGAGGGTTGTTGTACTTTTTAGATACCAAACACTGAAACCCTTATAATGGTTTCATTTTTAATAAGTAGAATTAAATTTTAAACCCCACAGATCAGAAATGACATGGATATTTCCTATACCAGACGTTAAAATCGATTTTCTTTTTTCAAAGTTAGGAAAATAGTTTAATGCTTCTGAATCTTGGTTGAAATGTTAAAGAAAGAAGTTTTGAATTAAAATTTTTCCCTAATACGTTAAAAGGAAGTAATTTTCCAAACTTGAAAAAATAAAATCGATTTTAACGTCTGGTATAGGAAATATCCATGTCATTTCTGATCTGTGGGGTTTAAAATTTAATTCTACTTATTAAAAATGAAACCCTTATAAGGGTTTCAATGTTTGGTATCTAAAAAAGTACAACAACCCTCTTTTTTAATATAAATTTTGGGTCTGATCAGCTGGAAAAGAGAAATTTTGAAGAAAATCACTTTTTACATTAAAAGCTCAGTGGAAGACCTCATTATGGGTATTTCAATGGTTTTTATAATTTATAATATCAATTTAGCACCAAATGACATCATTTGAGGGAGTTCCTTCGAAGAAATTCAAATTTAATTCATTTCGTCCACCGGTAGTGCATTATAAGCTTTGGCAAGTGCAACGTCCCTAAGTAGTACGTTTTAATCTTAAATTATAAGGGCTATATGGTGCAGTTAATAAACATAAATAAATATATTCCATCTAAATAAGTCCTAAATGACACATCTGAACCAGTTTTATCGCAGTATCAATCTTAAAATATAATTTTTAAAAATTCTGAAAATTGGTCATTTTTTCCACTTTTTTCAAACTTTGGGGCTCTACAGGCAAACCCTAGAGTTAACTTAGGGGGCTGAAACTTTACACACTATCTTTTGGGACCAAAAGGAATGGGAAAATCCCTGGGGAGCAGGGTTTTTCGAAAAAAGGCTTTTTATGAGACACCCTAGTGCCACGGCACCCTGGGGTGCCGCGAGGGTATGCCAGGGGTGCCGTGACAATAACCAAGAAAAGTTACAAAAAATAACGAAATTTTAAATATGGAACAAATCTTCTTAACTGTTTATGAGGGTGAAAACACAATGAATATAATCCAAATTTTTCACTCTTTTTTTTCCTTTTAAATATTTTTTTTATAACTTACACAAAATAAACGATCAAAAACACTGCTTTTCACAGAAAAAGGAACAAATACATACATATTTTCTTTTTCATTGGGAAAATTGCAGTTGTACAGAAGTAACAAAAAAATTTGTTGGAAATGAAAAAGAGTACGGAAAGGCGTATATGGAGGCCGAGAGTACCCTGTCCCACTGAAACTCGGACTTGCTTTGCCAAAACAAGTTAAACCCCTGATTTTGAGCATCAATTTCTGGGGGAGAACTCACCTATTCGTACTCAAAACTTTATTACTCAAAACTTTTTATAAGTTCATCAAAATCCTACCTAAAAATATATACCCAAAATTCGGAGTAGGTGTACCCCAAAACCAAGGTAAGTCCTGTTTTTAGGATTAAATTTCCAAAAATTTCTTTTTTACTCGGAAATTTATTATTCACAACTTTTTTATGTTATATTAAGTTCATTAAAACGCAAATCCTACCAAAAATGTAAATCTGAATTTCGGAATAGGTGTGCTAAAACTACTTAAAAACCTGTCTTTTACAGTCAATTTTAAAAAAAATTTCTGGGGGAGGTCCCCCAAACCCCCCTTTGAAATTTTGAGCTTTATTGCAATCTTTCTTATATAAAATTCTTTTATAACGCAAATTCTACCTAAAAAAAAACATAAAGAAACTACATTGGACCTATTTAATAAACATGGAAGGGTGGAGGGCTAATTTTGGGCCTCTCCTGAAATAAATTTCATTTCATTTTATCAGCTGGAGACTTCTTATGTGGACACCTTTTTTTCCAATAATTTTAACCCTACAATGCATGATTTTTTAAATTCACTTGAAAATCATTTATGTGACTTCTATTATGGTGTACATTAGTAAAAAAATACTAAAAAAATTTAATTTAATTTTTTTCTACTTTTTATTGGCAAAAAACTTTGTCCTTGTGAAATTAATTTGTGTCTCTTGTGAAATTAATTGTGAAGTGAACTAAAACCAAATGCTCTAAAAATATAAAAAAACAACTTATCTTTTCAAAACATTTTTTGTTCAAGCTGAAAAAATTTTTTATTTTAATTTATATGGTCCTTTTATTTTGGCGTTTTCTGTGTCTTGACTTTCGTTTCACTAGCTACTAACAAATGTCTCAAAATAGTACCCCTGCTGTGATCTACTGGCGATCTAAAGTGCTAATACAATGAACTGTTATATCTATTGTACTTATTGCATGGTGTTGCCGTTTGGAAATGAAAGTTCGAGTAGGAAATGGGGAAAAATGTCGTGTTGCCAAATGGCATCAGTATGCACTGTAGGGTTAACCTTTTTTGGGGGGGTGCCCCGAATTTTTTTTAGCTTGCTAGGGGTGCCGCGGCTGAAAAAGTTTGAGAACCCCTGCCATAGTGTATATTTAGAGTGATGATATTTCATAACTGCATTGTGAACTATCCTAAAGAAAATTCTAAGGCAGGACAAAAAGACACAAGGGTTTAAAAAATGAAAAAAAAATGTTTTACAAATTTGTTTCCCAAACCTTTTACCACTCCTTTTTTAGTCCTATAAGATAATACTTGAAGTTTCAGCCCCCTGAGATAACTCCAGAGTTTGCTTGAAGACTCCATAAAAAATTTACTGCATTACTTCGAGAAACAATCAAGTTATATATTTTCACTAGCGGTACCCGCTGTGCGTTGCTACGTCTTAAAATAATTATGAAAACAAATTAACATTTACTGTTCTACTTTCATAGCTCGAGCTTCATTAGAGCTTTGGGAAATATTAGACTTACGCTTTCGCGGCATAATTCTTAGTATAGGTATACTCTTTTCCTACATTTCCAAAAAACAAAATCTCGTTTCAAAACTAAATCAAATCGTCAAGCGCAAAAACAAAATCCCCTTTAAATATTGAAATCAATAATTATGATGCCAAAAGAGTGCAAAAACTCTCGAAAACAAAGTGACTATTTGTTTTTGTATTAATACTAAAAATTAAATAAAACAGAAAATAAGTAGATTTTGTTCCAATATTATTATTTTGAATTTATATAATTATTTTTAATTTTTTTTGCTGTGAAATTCGTTTTCTATCTATTTTTTTGCTTTAATTTTAAAATTTCATAGAAAAGATATTAATAAAATGAGGAAGTTGCATGATTTTTTTTTATTTTTTTAATCGGTTCCTCTTGCAAAAATAAGCAACTACCCAAAATTTGAGGCCGATCGAGAAATTTTTTGATTGTCAAAAAAATTAACAAAAATCCCCTTTTTAAAAGCGCGCGAAAACACCAAGAGTTTGGATGTGACGTCATCTTATACTAAACATTGTTGTAAAGCAATGGAGTTGATGGTATTATTGTTGATGTCATCTAATACTTTAAACAATAAACGTTTTCAGTCACGTGTTTTTTTCTCGATTTTTAAATTAAAATATTTAATTACCTGTACATTTTTTTGAAAAACTGACTAGTTTGACAGACAGTTTAGTTTGTTGAGACAGTTTCTTTCTCGACAAATTTCCTCATCCAAAATTTTACCTATGGAGCTTGACTAAAATTTCGTTGGTTTGTCCTCATGCTTAAAATGCTTTTTATGTTGCCAATATTGGCAAACTTTGGATTTGGGATGAATCTTAGGTGAAAATCACCTCCTCAGTCAAAATTTCAATCTGTTTGATTCGATGACCTATCGCATAGAGGCTCTCATTGCAGCGCGTATGGGAGACATTAAACACCGATTTTCGATATTAAATTTTATTCCTTTGTTCTGAAAATTATATCATTTATTTGTATCCACAAAGATCACTTGCTGTGTAAATTTCATCAAAATCTAACAAGTCCTTCATGGTGTTGCATTTTTTATGAACAGGAGTATAGATGGTCCGCGGAGGTTCAAATTTAAGTGAAGTGGTCCGCAGACATATTTGAGTTGGGAACCACTGTACTAGTAACTGGTTATTATTTATGTAACAGAGATTGATTTCCTACCAAGTTTCTTGCTTTGTCAGATAAATCTTTTGTTTGCAAGTTCAAGTGACCAGCTGACGGTCATTCCACCACCCCCCAGCCAGCTGACTGTCATTTTTTCAATCAAGAAGATCAAAACTACCATCTCCACCAAGATTCCTCCACGAGCAGATGAATTTATTTTTCTTTTTTTGTACCTTTGACCCCCTGCCTAAGCTCAACCCACCGCTACCTGACCAGCTGACGCTCGATTCCGTGATCAGCACCACGAACACTATCCTGTAAAATTAAAATCGTGTACGAGCAGATGAATTCTTGAAATTTAACGCCAGCTCCCGTACTATAGTGAACGACCAGCAAATGAAAAGAAAATTGAAACTTTGAATCTCAATAATTATAAAACTGATAACTCCAGAACTAATTATCTAATTAATTAGGTTTTGGAATGAAAATTATTATCAGGCATTTGTCTACAAATGGTTGGTCAAAATTTCATGATATTCCTTTAAATTGTTTTTGCGTAGTGTGAGTTCAAAATATTCAAAAATAAAATTTTCAAAATCGGCGGCGGCGGTCACTGTTACTTTTTTAATATAGAGAGAAAACAATATACCTACTATACCTTGCACTTTATGATTTTTTTAGAACCCGATTATTATGACCTGTAAATGTTTCTTTTCTTTTGGCGTTTAGAATAGTAATAAAAAACTGTGTATTATTTTGCAAAAAAATCTACTATTCTTTTTTATTCTCGTGAAAACATTATCTGTATATTGCTTTTCCTCAAAACACATGAATCTGTAAATGTTGTTTTTCCTCTGAATTACCCTTATTGCCAAGAAAACAACATTACATGTCTCAGAACAGAATGATGTTTGCGGAAAAAACAAGTTTACTTATTTTGCGATTTAAAATGTAAAAAATTATAAACGTTTTGCTCCAAAAAGTTAAAAAAATAAAGTCATAAATTAATTTAAATGTAAATGTAATCTTGACACTTCACTTTTGGTGAAAATTGAGTTGATCTGTTAGGAAAAATTTGATCAAGGCTGATATTTATTGCTACTTCCTTTGAATATTCTTTTGAATAATTATGTTACTATAGATAAGATCAATTACAATCATACAAAACATACTTATATAAAATTGTTAAAATTCCTTTTTTCTTTTCATTAATTTTTATGTCCCTTTGATAGAAATTTTAACTCTTCTAAAATTCGTATCAAATCTACTCTAGATGGCGGCACGATTATCGGCTAGATTTGCATTATATCATTCACCTCTGTGCCATTCATTCATACCATTCATACAAGATCCAAATAAAACATTTTATTTTTGTTTTGTCCACAAGAGGTAGAGTAAAAATTTGCGTTTTCCTTCCGTATTTTTTTCTTTTGTTCCTTTTATTACAAATTCAGTAAGCTCTCAATAGTTCAAAATAATTGTAAATACCTAGAAAGGGTTTAGGGTGCGCCTAAACTCTAAGCTAGGCGGTGTGTTTATTTACTTTTATTTAAACTTCATATTTTTGTATTTCAACAATTTACTTTGCGTAAATAACATTTCTGGAAGAATAGAAAAGAGTGTTCAACAATGAAACATACCATTGCATGGTGAAAAGGTGGTTACGAAAGATTCAATATACGCTGCCTGCTCTGGCGATGTTTAAATTTTAACTTATGTGGTTGAGCTTATAGTTTACAACATGAATGCCTTTGAAAGTGAGCAAAAAAGAATATGGGAACTTCTTTCATGTCTACCCTCGAATAGTGAAGATTCTGATTCTGAGATTAGTTATTTTTCGGAAAGTGAACCTAGCGCTGGATCAGAACAAGATAGTATTGAAGAATCAAAAGACCACGTTCAATCATTTATCTACACAGGAAATTCTTTCATAGGAAAAGATGGAACAGTTTGGAAGAAAGAGCCTCCTCAAAAGAAATCTTTTACACCAGTCCATAACGTATCCGGTGTCAAAGCACAATACAAAAACTTGAAAACATCCATAGAATGTTTTTTGACTATATTTAATGACCAAATAATGCAAATTATGGTTCAATCCACTAATACCTACATCTCAATTGTGAAAAAGGAATTTGTGAGAGAACGAGATGCTCAAGACACTAATGAGGCTGAGCTTAAGGCTTTATTTGGACTGTTGTTTTATGGTGGTTTTCTAAAAACATCTTATCACAGTGTGAAAGAATTGTGGACTACAGATGCATGTGGAATCAATTTATTTCAATCGACCATGTCAATAAAAAGGTTTCTATTTTTACTGAGATGCCTCAGGTTTGAGGATGAAAATTCTCTACCCTCAAAAGAACAAATCGACAGACTAGCACCAATGAGACAGGTTTTGGAGCTTTTTTTAAGAAATGTACAAGAAGTATACTCTGTGTCTGAATATTGCACCATTGGGGAAAAGTTGGAGCCTTTTCGTGGAAAATGTCCATTTAGGCAAAACATCAAAGGCAAGTGCGGAATCAAAATGTTTGCATTATGTGACTCAAAAACTTTCTACACATATAATTTTGAAATTCATGCTGGTCATCAACCTGAGGGGCCCTACAAGTATTCAAATAAAGCACCTGATGTTGTTAAGAGGCTTATTACCCCTATAAGTGGAACAAGAATAAATGTAACAATGGATAGTTGGTTTATGAGTATCCCATTGGCTAATGATTTATTGAGGAATTACAACCTTACTTGTGTTGGGGCACTAAGCAGTGACAAACGAGAAATACCTCTTGAATTCTTGCCCCATAAAACAAGGAGAATTAATTCATCTGTTTTTGGCTTTAATGATACAGGATTGACCCTTGTATCCTATGTTTTAAAAAGGGATAAATCAATGCTTGTTTTGTCTTCCTTGCATGAAGATAACAAAATTGACCCAAGTTCAGGAGAGCAACTTAAGCCTGAAATTGTTACTTTTTACGATTCGACCAGAGGTTGCGTAGATACAATGCATGAACTGTGTGGAACTTACTCAGTTTCAAGAATAAGCAGTCGATGGCCACTGACTGTGTTTTATGGACTTTTGAACATAGCTGGCATAAATGCATTTATTATTCATCAGGAAAATAACCCTGAATTAAATTTAAATCGAAGAGAATTTCTTAAAGATTTAGCTTTGGCATTAGCAAAGGATCACATTAACTTGCGTTCAAACATTCCATCCCTTTCCAAAGAATTAAAAATTGGTATAAAAAGATTAGCTGAAAAGGAAGGAAATAGCGAAACAAATCAAGATTTCAAAAGAGCTACTGGGCGCTGTGTTTACTGCCCTAGAAAAGATGATAAAAAAACCACCTCTTTTTGTGCTGAATGTAAAAAACCTGTCTGCAAAATTCATCGTCATGCTGTGATTTTATGTGACAATTGTTATAATTAAACTTTAGGTTAGTTTAAGTTCTTAAAAATGCATGTACTTAACTTTAAAAATCAAATCATTATTTTTATTTTTGATGAATCATTTTTTTATCCTCAGCTTATTCTGAGGGTTCAATTCTGGTTATGCTTAATATCGCCAAGCTGTTTAGAATGCCATATATTCAAATATTTGGAAAATTTTGTTGATTTTTATCGACATTACTGAACATTTCAATCCATTAGCTTGAAATTATTTAACAATATTTATTATTTCTAAGAGCTTGGCAGTATTAAGCCGGACTGTTAATGGTATTGAATAATTCTGAGTACAATATCACATCCCTGTGATCTGCAATCGTAGACTGGGCTTGGTGCTGGAAACTTTCACCTGCTTTTAGGCACACATAGGTTCCCTAACTTTGGGGACCAGTCCCCTTTTCTAACAGAAATTTTTCCCACTGCCCCCCTTTACAAATTTTTGGCCTTAGTTTCCTTATATTTCAATAAATATGGTAGATCTTTATACCAATGTATTGATTTCTGGGGGCCTCTCCCCTAAATTTTGTTTTTTATTGATTTTTTGTTTCAACTCTATTCTCCTCTCTTTTAGTTAGTAGGGGAGAGGAGGGAGGAATGGGACAATTTTCACTAAATATTTTTTTATTCATTATCCCCTGCTTATTCATAGATGCAAATGGTTGGATAATAAACTTACATGTTTCAACTTAATTTTTTTAAAATGTACAGTTCTTAAATGTTGTTTAATTTTATCACTTTTGATCATTCAAATTAACAAGAATTTTGTCCCATTCCTCCCTCATGGGTGGGAGGAGTGGGACATGAGTATGGGAGGAGTGGGACACTTTTGAAAAGTAAAGAAAATTAGTAAAATGTAATAATGAGAAAGGGCCTAGTATTTTACCTACTATTCTTTTAACCTTTGCCCACATTTTTAAACAACTTTCAATCTTATATCTATTATAGAATAATTTTTAAAAAATATTTAGTACACTTGAACTCTTTCCCATGGTGTTAAGAATCAATAATTGAAATACAATGTAATACTTGGAATTGTTTATTCAAGAAAAGAAAAGCATTTCAATTGAAGCGATAGAAAGCTATCAGAAATTAATATTTTCAAATTTTGTTTACATTTTTGCAGATTTTGTTTACATTTTTCAGAGTGTCCCATTCCTCCTTCCACACATTGCTTTTAAAATATAACTTGTCACATAAACTATGCTGGTGTTAGGCTTTATGAAATTGCAGATTAGCATACATTATATCTTTTAGATTACAATGGCATTATATAATGTTTGTTCTACAAATTACATGAGAAGTGAAATAAAACTTAAGATAGACTGGAAATTTACTTTGGAGGTGGGAAAATCAAATTTTTACAACTATAAACAGAAACCTGCTGCTGGATTAACTAAATGAAGGAAACAACAAGAAGCTATAAGAAGGCCATCTAATGACCAAATTGGAAATAAAATAAATTGATTTATTTTTCCATAATTTCAGCTGTCCCACTCCTCCCACTGTCCCATTCCTCCCTCCTCTCCCCTAATGCATGGGACATTTCTCCCCCACTTCTTCATTGCTATTTTCAAAGAAACCCTAATTGAAGCTGAAATTTTTCAACTTATGATGAGAAACTGCCCATCCTACGCTAACAAGAGTCCCTCCCTCCCCTTTAAAATGTGTGAATTTATAATTATTGACTTTATTTAGCCTATCTTGAGTAAATGAGCTTAATTTATGATAATATCACATGTATTTAAAAAATGCTAGCTAAATATTAACTTGGTTCTTGTATGTTAAAGGTGTTAACAATTTCACTGTTGCCAAAAAGATTTCAGTACAGCACTAGCAAACTGATTGACGCCTTAATATGCTACACCCATATTTACTACTTTTTACTGTGCCCTTTAATCAGCTAGGAAACATGTTACTATTTCTCTAAATCAATAATCAGAGGTTCTCATACTTTTGAACATTCTGACCCAATTCTTATGATCAAAATCAAATGCAGCCTGTCTCATCTTAGTAAATTTCCCCTTGCCCTCTACGTGACTTTGATCCCAAATAATTTTGTTTCAATTATAAAAAATATATAATATTCCCAATAATTTTGTTTGTAAATTAAATGCATTCTCCATTAAATTAGACTGATGTTAAACTATCAAGGGATTGCTATTTAAATTATTCTTCTACTTTACTAGAGGTTACTTTACTTACAGAGAGGATAAAATAATCTTTTTTTCTTTAAAGCTATCCTTGAAATACCATGAGTCAGCCAGTAAGGCCAGCTTCCTTTCGTAGTGTTGGAGAAGTGTTATACTTGAAAGAAGAACTGAGGGACTTGACTGTAATTGTGCCTACTGATTCTACCCCATGGAAATTTCCTGCTCACAAATTGATATTATCTTCTGCAAGTCCCATACTGAAATCTAAACTAGAAGAAGAAACTGGAGATGAAATCATTTTGGATGATGTCACTCCATCCACTACAGAATTGCTATTGAGGTAAACTGTGCTTGCTATCAATGTTTATTACTCTAAATCAGGGGTTTTTCAAGTTACCAAGCAATTGAAAACAACAGTCTTGTAGCAGGCTACGAAGTAATCATAAACATTTCCCCAGGCATCTTTTTGGAGAAAGGGGCCTTTTCTCCCTTTTTTTATTTTATCAGGCCATAAGAATTTTTCAAGTCTGATACTCAATAGCACTGGCATATGTATAGAAATTTATTTAAGGAAAATCCCAAAATTATTCCTTAGCCCCTCCCATGTAATGTTTAATGTGCTATGCAACTTTTTAGTACATTTCTAGGTAGAATTTGCGTCTTAAAGAACTTAATAAGAAAGTTCAAAGTAATTAATTTCTAACTACCAAAGGGAGGTTGAGGCCCTTCCCCCAGTGGCATAGACAGAGGGGGTGCAACAGGTCTTTTGCATCCCCAAGTCCCAAACTTTTTTCTTTGTGAAATTAAATATTTTAGAATTTTTTTTATTCCCCTATTCCCGAAATTCGGATTAGATACACCAAAACAAGTTAAAAACCAGTTTTTAAGGTTCAAATTTTGGATTCAATTGGATTATAAAAATTCTTAGCCCCCCAGAAAAAAACATCCTATGTCCGTCCCAGCTTATATTTATGATTTTAAGTAAATTAAGTGTTCTTTTTGTCACATTTCATTTATGAGTGTTGATGAAATACTTCATTCCTTGACTACATTCTAGTTGGTTGTTAACAATGGATTTCTTTGTTTTATGATTAAAATATATCATTAATTTATTTTAATATTAAGTTATTCATTCAGTGAAAAAAAATTAGTGTAATTCAAACCCTTAATTTTTTGTTCTTTCGTTTCGATATCATCATGCACCCCCAAAAATAATTTCTGGCTATGCCACTGCTGCCTCCCCCAGAAAGTTTTTGAAAAATTCAACTTTAAAAAACAGGGTTTTTACTAGTTTTTGTACCCCTAGTTAGACTTTTGGATATAAATTTTCAGGTAAGATTTGCATTTTGATGCACTTAATTTCAAAGACAGGCATGATATTCTTCCGATTTTTGTCGAATTATCCGACTTTTCTGAGAATTTTCAAATTTTTTCCTCTATCCTCCGACCCCAAAAAATTTGGACAAGGTGTTAAAAATAAGCTAAAACCTTGAATTTTAGTACCAAATTTTCAAATATTTTCTGGGGGAATACCCCCGAAACCCCCTTTTTTAGTACTTCCAACACTATTTTTCAAATCTTATTTATATAAGTTCATAAACATGCAAATTCTACCTAAAAATATATTGGAAAACAATATTGAAAACGTTGTTCACATAGTTTTTCAGACTTTTTGCTTTTTTGTCAATCTCATCCCAGTAAAAAGGAAGTTGTAAAAATAATATAGTTCCGAGTACAAAAGAGGATCTGGGGATGACCCCAGGAAATTTGACCCTAAAAACGTTTTTAACATTCTGTAGAACCTTTTTACGAAGACCCCTCGATATAGCAACCCTGCATGACCTGTGTGAGAAGTGTGGATTATTTTGTGATAGTGTTAATTTTGTTTGTTATTGTGGCCTTGTACTAAAACAACCATACATTATTGGTTACCTTGGAGTCACCTTGAGAAGCTTCTACTGTATTTAGTTCAATTTACGTAATGTATTGTTTTAGGCTAATAAAATGTAAAAAAACTATTCCAAGTTCCTAATAGGATTTATTTTTTTCCGAGATTAGTTTGATATATTTTCATGGAAAATGTATACCTTCATTTTTACAGATACATATACTGTGGTGATTTACAAGTGGAAAGCTGGATTGAAGGTATTCAGCTTTTGGAGGCAGCTTTTAGATTTCAAGTTAAGGAACTAGTTCAAAAATGTGGAAGATATTTAGAAGATGTTATTTCCCTTTCCAATGTTTGTTACATCTATGACAAAGCATCAGCATGTTCTCTTCCTGTTCTTCAAGATAAATGTCTTAAACTCATCTTGGATGCTGGTTTCATCGTTTTGAGAAGCAGTGCATTTGAAGTGCTTAACAAAGATTGTGTAATGGATATTGTAGGAAGCTCTGACCTTAACATTGATAGCGAATTAATGGTGTTCCAAACACTCTTTCGATGGGTTCGTATAGAATGTTGTCGTACTGGTATACCTACAACTGAGGAGAATATCCAAACCTTCATAAAGCCTTTTCTACAACACGTATGCATCGATGATATGTCTGATGCTGATAAAAGTGAGCTTCCATCTTCAATTCTCATGTGTGTGAAGCCAAATAATAGAAACCGAATTGGTTTTTCAGTCCCTGAAACTCTTCTACTCCATTCTGAGCGTTTGAAATTCGAGGTGACGGACTTTAACCTGGTAGATTTTATTGGTGAGCATCTCAGCTGCCTAAGGTTTTCAGTGGATAATCCTATTCACCTAATTGGTATTGGGTTCTCTTTATTAGCCAGTTCTGTGCCAGTGCACTTGACATTGACTGTTGTAAAAGAAAATTCACCTAAAATAGAAATGTTTTCTCAGAATCTAAACCCTCTTACTATAGTTGAAAGCTCACAAACCAATCAAAGAACTTGGTATAACACTGAGAATCTGCTTCGCCAACCTGTATTTTTAAAAGCAGGGGATATTTACAACTTATATGTGGTTGATCCTAGTTGTGATGTGCAATGCCCTCAAATTGCTACACCTAATAATGTATTATATTCTCGATGTGGCCCTGTGAATTTTATAATACATGGGGATGTTTGGGGTATAGTATGCTTAATTACAATTTGAAGTTTAATCTGCCATTGGAATAAAACAAATTGGAAGTTTGAAATTTTAATCTAGTTCGTTATTTTTAGTCACCATATTGCACCTACCAGTTATTATGTTTATCATTACACAAGTAGCATCTTGCCCTGCTAAACAAAATCATAGTTGAAATAAGTTCTAAAATTTATTTTGGTTCTAACTTTTGTCACATCTACCATGCCCTGTAATCTAAAATTTATCAAATCTCATTGACTGTTCTATAGCTGTGCTGCTTATTTTGGCATTCACCCAACAGTCGACGGGATAATACACAAGTACCTTCATTTTTAAATGGGTTCTCTTCTTTAAATTTGTTTACTAAAAAATGAAAGAATCAAAAACTAGAGGGATTTTCTTGGGTGTTTTTTAAGGGCACTTTTAAAATATACTTGTGATTCATCCGCCAATTGGCAGAAATCCGCCAATTTGTTAAGCAAAATTAAAATCCGACAATTCGATTTGCAAAATAATAATTCCATTATTATTTTCCAATAAGTTTCTACTGAAAACTCTGGCCGCGAGTGTTGCTTAGTAACAGGCATGAGTTTCTTCCCCAAAATCTTGATGCTCCGCTTTTTCCATTTTATTTGCTTTTAGTTTCATTTTGGATATTTTTATGCAGATTAGTTGAAATATGCATTTCATGTGTAGAGATATTAATCTGGCTAATATTGACTAATTTTATGCAAGGTTAAAGTTATTAGAATCCCCCATTACATAACCCAGGTAAATTAAAATTTAATTGTTAAAATTATTCGTGTCACTAAAAATAATTGAACAAAATTAAGCTCTTGCGCTTTTTCCTCTTTTTTCATTTGGGACAAACTCATCCCTGTAATAATAAATTTTAAGTAAAATCGAAAAAATATATAAAAGTAATATGAAAACTAGTTAATATTTAAGCTGAAAAATATTACTATCATATCAAGGCGTATGATCTCGGGAAGTAGAAGCCGATGGACCCCCTCTACTAAAAATTTAGGTGTCATAGAATTTTTTTATAAATATTTTCCTTCAATTTATTGTCAGAGTAATCACATGTATGTTAAAATCATGCCTAAATTTATTATTTTACTATGTCAGTCGGTTACTTGATTACATTCACTTGTTTTAAATTCCATCATCATCATTTAAGTGTTTGAAAGTCATAAGAATAATAAACTAAATTTAATTTCTATAAGGTGCCTGCCTACCTAAAATTGTCGTTTCAGACCAAAAATTCCAAAAAAAATTTCTTAATTCAAAAAACACATCTTTAGCTTTCCAAATCAGTTTAAATTTTGTCTTTATCTTTCCTAGAACCAAAGTTACAAAAATTTTACTTAAAACTAAATAGGCATTTTATTCAGGAAAAAATAAAGAAATTCGTGTTTTTCTCAGAATCACATTTTTGCTATTTTCCTTCTCTGCATAACTCAAAATATTATGAATGAATTTCTATAAAACTTGGGCACAGAACTTGACATTTTTTGGCTGTGGTTGTAATATTTTTTATTTTATGAACAGCATAACTTCAAACTTTCCTGAACTTTGGTGTTTATTTTTTTAATTTTTCAAGTTTAGTGCTATAACTTTTGATATTAAAATAATTAAGACATAAGAAATAGTAGGCCTCCTAAAATATGCGTTTATGAGGATAATAAAGTTTACAAAACAAAAATATCTTCACATAAATTTGTTATGATGTTTTGCGGGAAGGCTGTTTGTTGTGATTTTTATGCATAAATTCATTAATATGAAAATTTAAATTTAATTATTTTTTATATTATTCATAGTTTTTAGATGCATTTATTGTATAAATCACAAATTAGGTCAATATTTTAATTATTAAAAAAAGTCTCCATAGGTAGGCAAACACCTTAAACACAAACAATTTAGCAGATGAAAGGAGAATTTCACCATTTATTGCTGGTTAAGCAGACAATAGGTGTAAACTCACAACTCTCAAGCGCAGCGTCACCTCCAACCGTGGACCGGTTTCGTCCTTGTTAGGACTCATCAGAATGGAGGACTTGTTAGGACTCATCAGCACCTAACAAGGACGAAACCGGTCCACGGTTGGAGGACGCTGGAGAGTTGTGAGTTTACACAATTTAGAAGATGCTGGCATATTTGAAATTGTTTTAAGCATACTTTTATATATTGAATTTAGTTTTTTATGTTGGTTGAATCTGAGGATAGTTTTAATTTAAAAAATTTAACCTTGTGTATGGCACTTTATGAATGTATTTTTATGACTCAACACCTTACACCATAAGACTTTAATTACACAGTTTATTGTTTCCCTGTTTGGATTTTATTAAATGTCTTGTAGCCACTAAAGAGTTAAAATTTAAAGCTCGTTCACTGCAGTTATGTAGGGCAAATATCAGTATATACAAGTACATAAATAATTTATTAAAATATACAACATATAAACATACAAATTCAAATTATGCATTAATTGAAGTTGATCTTCCATCTCTGAGAGAAGATGGAATTGAGGATTCTTCATCAGAATTTCTTATTAAGGGTCCAGTTTCTCCACTATCTTGATTTTTCTTCATCAGTTTGTGATACAATGGCCTCAGAATAACATCGTTATATAAACACATTCCAATCAGCAAAATTATAAATCCTACAAGTTGCAGCCAATAAAAGTGTTGCCATTCAAATGAAAGAGAAAAGATCCAAACAGTGAAGGTTCTCACACTGTCTAAAACCATTCTTGTAGTCGCACTCATTTCTTTGGTTACACTCAATCCAGCAAAATTGAAAAAAGCTATACTCAAAATAGTACCTGAAATAAAGCAAGTTTTAGAATTAATTGTATATATCATCACCTTAGTATCAAAAACTACTATCTCCATTCGGCAAAATTCGGGAATCTCGATCGTTGGCGATCAGATCGTTGGAGAAGCTCGTTTCATTGGTTTGTAAGAACTGACTTGATCGAGCGGAAAAGATCAAACCAATCAAATCATCCTTTCCAACGATCTAAACGCCAAGGATCGGGATTTCCGAAGTTTGCCGAATGGAGATAGTAGTTTTTGATACTATGGTGACGATATGTATAGTTTTTACAAATAGCTTTAATAGTTTCAACTTGTTGTATTGATAGGAACTAAAGTTTTTAATATCCATCCAATTTGAATTACTTATTTAGATGTGGACAAAATTGGATATTAAAATTTAGTCTACAATGTCTACAAAAGTAGCTCTTGTTAATTATGTATACCTAATAAATATTTCTGCATAATCACCATTAATAAGGTTCTAATTTTCATTCAGTTGTTGAGTTACCAGTTTAAAGATGTATTGAAGCTATATATTTCAAAAGTATGATTGGTTTAGTTGTGGTTTTATGGTGCAAGAACGACCATATTGCGCCAATTCGAAAATATGAATAATAGGACAAAAAATGCCTATGTGTTAACTAAACTTTTTACTTGTATTATATCTATATTTTCAGAAGATTACCAAAAGTGACTTAACCCTTTCAATACGACAAAAAAATCAATTTTGTACATTTCATCACCTAAAACAGTTATTTCTCCTCCAATTGATTATTACAATGAAATAACTTTGCTGTCTGAAGGTCTATAAAGAGATGCATAAATTATCCTATAACCATTTTTCAATAACATAAAGGATATTACAAGCTTATGTTTAAATTTAATGATGGACCAGCATATATAAGTCCTGCCATATTGAAAGGGTTAAAAAGATTAAAATATTTTAAGACTATAAGTCTCCAGTGACATGTCATATTATCTTTTCAGAGGCATACAGAATGTTATTTTAGAAAGAAAGCACATTTTAGTGTTATGGTATTTTAATAGGTTTTGCTTATCAATGCGTCAAGACAGCTTAGTGAATTCAGTCACCAAAAGAATAATGCATAAATCTCAAAGAATATACTTGTGTTATGAACTGAGAAACTTAATTTAGGGTTGGTAGGGTATTATAGTACACTCTAGTTGCTCTCTTAGAAAGATAAGCTACATTAATCAAGTGCACAAATCTATTAAGCTTTTCCTAAATCTGAATTTTTAAAAAAATTTCTTCAGACCAGGTTTACTAATTTAACCCTTGAATGCCCACTACCAGAAATAACAATGGAAAAAAATTATTTTTTGGCCTTTTCATGTAGTTTGAGGCTAAATAAAATAAAAATGACAAAAAAATTCCCAATTTTTTAAAGAATTTTTTTTAAATTGGGGGCTGAACATAAACTTTATAAATTACAACACTGGAGGTTCAATTATTGCTGAAAATTGCTTATTCATGCTGAAAAATGGAAGCCCAACTAATGGTAGCATATTTGCTACCATGGGTAGTGGAGGGTTAAGTTTTTCTATAAAGTGAAACTTCTGACACAGAAATTAGCTTTTAGGTGTAATTTATAAGGTGCATTTCAATCCATAAAATCACTTATTTTGATTATATGTTAACTTTATTATAAGTTACTTCAAAACTAAGAAAGTACCTGAAACAGCCAAAGCAACTCTCCAGTTGTTTTTTATTTGAATAAAACCATCAATTGCATCTTCCATACGACCACCAGGGTTATTAAAAACACTATTTCCAACTTTGATGTAATACATTGGAACCAACAAAATACCAAGTATGACAAAGCCAAACAGACCTGAAATACAAAAATACTGCAATAAAAATTCTCAAAATGCTGAAAAAAATTTTAAAAGTTAGTTTTCCCCACATTTTAATCATATATTTAAAAAGTCAAAAATGGTTGGGGGTTCATCCATAAATTATGTGATGTGTTTTTTCACCCCCCCTCCCCCCACGTGAGATTTTTCTATCCTATTTGCATTTTGTGCTTTATAGCACCTAAAACCTCAACATTATTAATAATGTGGAGGGAAATGACATTGTTATCATCAGGTTTTCTTTATTATAAAAATCACACAAAACTATTTAACATTATACAATATATGGCTTAAAATGATACATCTTCTTTACTCATTCCATGGACATTCATGTCCTTATCTCCACAATTAATTTAAAATATTGGCGATTAAAATATTAAGTTGGACGAAAAAGTTATGACTAGTCAGGCGACAGAGAGGAGGAATCGAATAGTACAAGAAAGGCTACGAGCGTGGGAGTGTCCAAAGATGAATAGGAAACGGCCACGCAAAACCGCATAGTTTTGATTGAGATAATTTATGATTTGTAAAAGAGATGGAAAAAGCCAACGGTTAGCTCAAACTGTGAAAGAAGAAATTAATCCTAAAATTGATCGCAGGAATTTTGAAATAAAGATAGAGTTTAAACACACAAAAATATGGGGTGGAGTGAAACATCACCACAGTATCTTATCTGGGTATATTCCTTTCTCATACATAAGAAAAGAAAATAGTATAATTTATAAAGTTGATGTGAGATTTTAATTGACCCCCCTCTCCCCCTTGGTGAGATTTTTCCAAACCCCTCCCCCTTTTTTGACCTCGCGTAATTTATGGATGTCCCCTTATAATCAGATCTCGACATTCAAGACAAATTCCATCAGTTTTATCAGACTTAAATTAGAGTTTAAACATTTGCCAATTATAATTTTCCATTTTTTTATGATTTATGGGTTTTACAGAGAGTTTAAAAATCTAGGTACCTAGTATAGGGAAAAGTACAGTATTGTTTGTCTACTGTCGCTTGGCAGAGGAAAACCGGTTTCTCTGCACTGTGGAAGGCAGAGAAAACCGGTTTTCGTTCCTCTTCCGATGGTAGACAAGTAATACTCAAGTCCTACACTATTTTTAGCTTAATTTTTTTGTAGTATAGCAAGACTACCCATGTAGGTAGCATCCTTAAAACCAGAGCTCTGAGTCTAGTTAAATTTTCCAATAAAATGTCAATGTTTGATTTTCAGGACCACCCTAACAGTCATACATCAGTGAAAACAATTTTGCTAATATGACACTGGTAATATTTCATCCCCTCACACTTACTACAGAAATAGGAACCCTTTGACAAAGATGTTTTCTAACAGTAGTTTTAGGAGTAATCTAATAAGTGCATTTGAAAAGCACAACCAAATACTCGTTATATAGACTTGTCTTACTTATAGACTTGTCTAAATAATTGTCTTAATATCACATTTGGAGCTCTCCTTTAGGGAACCACTGCAGTATACCATTTAATTCCCTACCAGATTATAACGATTTAAGAGTTCCTAAAACCTTACCTTCCCAACCAACACCTTGTAATGCTGGTACATTGTTCCTGGTCACAAATCTTTCTTCAACCACCATTTGGGTTGCAACAATAATTTGAGCCATTATAATTAGAAGATCACCTGAAAAAAGGGATTTTATATTTATCAGGGATGAGATTGACAAAAAACAAAAAGTCTGAAAAACTGCATGAACAACAGTTTCAATAGTGTTTTCCAATATATTTTTAGGTAGAATTAGCATTTTAATGACCTTAATATAAAGAAGATTTGAAAAATAGAGTTCCAAGCACTAAAAAAAGGTGGTTCAGAAAATTTTTGGAAACTTGATACTAAAATTCAAGGTTTTAGGAAGGAAATTCAAGGTTTTATAAGCACCTTGTCCGAATTTTTTGCAGTGGGAGGTTTGAGGAAAATATCTTAAAATTCTCAGAAAAATCGTAAAATCCGACAAAAATCGGAAGAATCTCATGCCTGATTTATAAGGTATTTTGTTAAAAAAGCAAGGGTGAAATAATTGCACCCTTTTTCAAGATTGGCTGGTAAATAACAGAATTTTTCCTTTGACTGTTTAGAACCACACTTTAATTATATTACTTAAAACATAAACATTGTGGATTCATTTAATAAAGATTAATTTTAGTAATGCTGTTTATCTTCCTTACACTTTAAATTTCAAGATTTCTGTTTCTCTGTGTCATTATTGTGATATTATTTAACTCGCGAGGACGCGCGCAGGGACTGCGAGGCCTTGACGCTTAAATAAACCTTCATGGAAACTCATTTTTAATCAAAAGATATGACACCCCGTGTAGCTGCCTAAAAAGTTTCCACCTATCACCTCTTAACGTTTAAATAGAGTAGGTATTTTATTTTCCGAGTTAGGTTGTTGTTTTTATTGTAATGCTTCCCAAACTGTAAGGATTGGCGCAAGTTATAACCAAAGAGGTTTCCAAAAGTAACTACTGCTACGATAGTAAAAGGGTCACATGATTTTGACAATGCTGGAACTAGTATTTCGGAGGGGGAGACGGGTGAAAGTTGAGGGGCAGTTGATCGAAAGAGGAAGAGACATTTGCTTGTATAAAGAAGCAAGACCCCAATTATCACCGGTCAGTGGCGGATCCAGGGGGGGCCATGGCCCCCCCGAGAAAATTTCAAAAAGCCCTTTTTTAGAGCTAAAATTCAAAAAAAAAATTTCATTTTAATTCATGCGATGTCTGACAAGAATAAAAACAAAGCAAGGTGGGGCCATGCTCATCCCGAGAAAAATTCCAAAATAGTTAAAAACCCCTTCTGTTTTGTCACTATGTCTTCGGACGGGGGAGATGCTTGGGGCTTGGTGTGGAATGCTAAAAATGGAGTGTCCAATTTCATTCGGGTGCAGTTTAAAATTGTTGGATTGCCCCTTTCCTGTTTTCGCTTCCCACGTCAGTCATGCGACTTGACCAGGGGACAACTTGGGGGACATTTTCTACTTAAAAAGGTGGGTCAGTTCATTTTTTGTAATTTTGTTCTCGAGGAGTTGGTATCACAGTGCTGCTGGATTAGAGGAAAAAACTTTTTTTTCCAGTCCCACGCTTTAGTATAGTAAGTTGTTTTAGTAATTAATCAGGGGGGGTTTGGGGGTACACAAGGGGGTAATACGAGGTATATTGGTAGTATTGGGGGTAATACAAGGGGGGTTTGGGGGTTCAACCCCACCCCCGAAATTTCAACGTCAATTTTTTACTTACTGTTTTTCCTTAAAATTTCATCTTTAAATGAATAAAACCCCTACATTTAAGGTTAAAAATTTTTCTTGGGGAGAACCCCAACCCCCTTGAAATTTAGAAATCTATTATTACAGATTACAGTCGATCCTTGAAAATTTTGGAACTTACAAGAGAAAGAGGGAACTTGGGGAGGAAAAAAATAAGTAAAAAAAAGATTTTTTAAAAAACGCTTTTATTGAAGTGTTCTAAAAGGTCAAAAATAATTTTTTCGGTTTGACAAATAATTTATTGGGAAGTAGAAAATAACTTTTTGGTAAGTAAAAAAAACTGATTTTCTAATCACTAAAAATAAAAGCGTGGGCGCTAGTAATTTTTAATATTTTTTAAATTTAATTTTTTTTACAGGACAGTGACACTAACATCCTTGCCAAACAGGGATTCGAACCCCAGACGTACGGCTTTGCATCAGTCAGATGTTCTAACGACCAGGCCATTACGTCGGCATTTATGTATAATTTTATATAAATAAAAATACCTAACAGAGAATTTAAAGTGAATCCATCCCACTCAAAACTCATGAATGAGAAATTTGTAAATCTAACGTCATAGAACATAGAATAAAGAAGTTAGAATATATAGTGAATTAAGAATGACTAGCGCCCACGCTTTTATTTTTAGTGATTAGAAAATCAGTTTTTTTTACTTACCAAAAAGTTATTTTCTACTTCCCAATAAATTATTTGTCAAACCGAAAAAATTATTTTTGACCTTTTAGAACACTTCAATAAAAGCGTTTTTTAAAAAATCTTTTTTTTACTTATTTTATTTTCTAATTTTTAGTCATGGTACTTTTTAACAAAAACTCACAAGAAAAAATGTATTTATTTCAACCATATTTAATGTTATGTTAGGATGGAATTTTAGTTTCATGTATAACAAAAAATTTTCACATATCTGACAAAGTAGAATTATCCTCTGACGACTCAGCAGGACAATCAACTCCAAAGTTAATTTTAAAATCTATTTAATTTTGCTGGGTACGTTATAATAACAGAGCTGAACAAGAAAAATACCTCGCACAAAGAATATATTCCTCGCATCCGCTCAATCACCGATGAAATCCATCGATATCAAAAAGATTCACAATAAAAAGAAAGCATTCAATAAAATAAAAAAAACAATCGTAAGAAACTCAGAAATAGTGTGTGTATCAAGGAGCAAACAGTACCATCCAGTCTTTTCAGTAGTCAATAAATTATAAAAGAACATATTTTTCTTCTCGGCGATTTTCGGCGATATTTTCGGCGATTTCTCGCTCTTCTGGCGATTTCTTTCTCGCGGTTATTATCTTAAATTGCTAATTATCTTAATTGTTAATTGGAAGGTAAAAAATCACGTTTTGAAGATTAAATATTGTAGCTATATACTTAGTATATTATCTTACAGGTTTTGGGAGCCATTGGCTTCACGGAATGTCTCAAATATGAATTAAAAGGATAACTAAAAACACTCGTTAATTACCTAAATTACGGAGGTTTTGACTAGTTGATCATTGAATATTGCATTGTCATCGAGTTTCCACCACGGTGCAAAGTTTCAGAACTTTATATCGTTTGGAAGTGCCTGAAATATTATGTACAAGCATCCAGAAAGAAAAAAGTGATTATTCGTCTATAATTATCGTAATTACTGGGCAATTCTCGTTTTGACTTTTGAATATGATGAAGTTATGCCTTATAAACAATTGTGCACGGTTTAGGGAGAATAGCCCCTTGGGAAAGGTATCAAATTCTGGTTTTTCTGTTAATTAAAAATACCCGTTAATTAACTTAATCCTTTGGTTGTTTGACTATATAATGGTTGGATATCGGAGTTTCATGAGGGTTACACCGATGTGTAAAGTTTCGGGGCCCTGACATATCGGGAAGTGCCCGAAAATCGAGTTTTAAAATTCTACGCGTAAAACGCCGCCAAAAGCAAGTAGAATAAAAGCGTTTAAAAAAGGGAAAAGTGACTCCAAAACGAGTCAAAATCCAGCTTTTAGAGTCAAATTTCCAGAAATTTTCTGGGGGAGGACCCCCAGGCCCGCCTTTGGAACACTTGGAACTCTATTATTTACAACGTTTTTGTAAAAAGTTCGTCAAAATGCAAAAAATTCAATCAAAATGGAAATTAAATTCTTGAAAATGTATGTCCGAAATCCGGATGAAGTGTACCAAAACGAGTTGAAAATAAATCTGCTTTTTAGACTTAAATTTCCAAAAATTTTCTGGGGGAGGACCCCCAGACCCTCCCTTTAGGACATTCGATTTAAATATTGAAAATTCTTCGCACCTCCCCCCAAAAGCACCAAATCCTGGATCCACCGTTGTCTACCTTGCTCACCACCTAAACTAAAGTTTCAAGAAATTTTTGGCCAAACCCCCCCAAAAAAAGTAGTTACGGCCCTGTAATTAATAGTTATACAAATTAACTATTGTATGCAATATTGAGTCGTAAATGACTTTAAAAGTAATAAATCTTAAGTCTATGCTTTTGAATAACAAATTTCCTTCCTCCATTAATTTGCAAAAAAGTTTTTGAAATTGTTTTTTCTTGTAAGGGATAAATTTGATTTCATATTTTAACTGTTTTTACTTCAAAAACGTAGTTCTTCTAATGATCTAATTAAAAATATTCATTTTGCATACAAATTAATGTTTTTATAGAGAAGTATCGTATTTTTCCAAATGGGCCCCCGAAAATTTGGTCTGGATCCGCCCGTCACCGGTTACCCAACTATCAGCTGTGCTAAGTCTGTAAAAATCACGTGACCCTTTTACTATCGTTGGCTGAGCAGTAGTATCTGTAATTTTTCATGCAAAAAAGAAAATTTAAGAAGAAAACCATTAAATTAAACTGTTACCCAATTTTTTCACATTTTTCTAAGAGAAATATGTAATATCATTATGATTCTTTTCTTTTTTTAGTAATTGAGAGTACTAAAAATGGAATTCAGACTTCTGGAACAATAACTTTTTCAAAAATCTCAAGTACAATATAAATACAAAAATAAAACCTTTTAAAGGATAAAATTAACTACAGAAGTGTTACAACAACAGAACTTAAAGTGGGGCCCCTCTTTGAAGATCAAGATACTCAGAACACTTCCTCTTGAGTGCTGGTTCTTTTCAAATTGTCTCTGTCAAAAGATTGTTGCGCCATTACACCAGTGTGGTTTTCATCTACAGGGTGTCCCATAAATATTGGGTCCCACTTCTAGGGGGGATAGTAGACACCTAGACGAGTCTGAATCACAGAGTTTGGGGGTCCCAGACAAAATCCCAGGGAGCTAAAAATGGAGCGACACTCCAAAAAATTATTCAAAAATTCAATTTGTAGAAGAACTAGTATTGGTAAAAACTTTATCATGGTCTCAAATTTTGTGGTTTAATATGATCTTTAAAATTATCTTGAAAGTTTTCCCTTTAAAATTGGTTTATTATGAAAAAGTTAAAAAAACCCAAAAAATGTGAAAACTGCCAAAACCTTATTTTGTATTTTGAAATGCTTTATTTTAATTTGATAATATGGATAATCATAGTGGAAAACCCTAAAGTCCAAAATTCCACGTAAATAAATTCAATATTTAACGCTTGAGATCCTGTTAAAATTTGTTTTTTGAGTGCGAAAACAGCTCCAGAAAATGAACGTTCAGGGAGAATCTACGAGTTACAGATAGATAATCTAACTTTCTTTTCTCTCCCAATTTGGCGAAACATGCCAAGCGCCTACAGATCGCCAAGTAAGCTTAGGCGATCTGTTGTTGGCGAAAGTTGGTGAGGAATCTTGTGTCGCAAATAATGGCGAGAAATTTAGCGAGCATCAATCCGTAACTAGTAGATTTTCCCTGAATGTTTGGTTTCTGGATCTGTTTTCGCAAGCAAAAAACAAACTTTAACAGGATCTCAGGCGTTTAATATTGATTGTATTTACGAGAAACTTTGGATTTAAGGGTTTTCAACTATGTGTTTTCAGATTATCAAATCAAAATAAAGGCTTTCTAAATACAAAATAAAGTTTGGGCAGATTTTTCACATTTTTTAAGGTTTTTGACATTTTTCGTAGTAAAAAAATTTTAGTGGAAACTTTTAGCAGCATTTTAAAGATCCTATTAAACCACAAAATTTGAGACCATGGTTAAGTTTTTACCAATACCAGTTCTTCTACAAATTGAATTTTTCAATAATTTTTTGGGGTGTCGCTCCATTTTTAGCTCCCTCGGATTTGGTCTGGGACCCCCAAACCCTATGTGATTATGACTCATCTAGGTGTGTACTATCCCCCTAGAAGTTTGACCCAATAGGGTGTCTCAAAAAAACCTTTTTTCTAAAAACCTTGCTCCCCCAGGGATTTTCCCATTCCTTTTGGTCCCAAAAGATGGTGTGTGAAGTTTCAGCCCCCTAAGTTAACTCTAGGATTTGCCTGTAAGCCCCAAAGTTTGAAAAAAGTGGAAAAAATGACCAATATTCAGAATTTTAAAAAATTATATTAAAATGTAGTACTTTGGTATGTTGCACGTGTGAAAGCTTATAATGCACTACCGGTGGACGAAATTAATTAAATCCGAATTTCTTCGAAGGAACTCCCTCAAATGATGCCATTTGGAGCTTAAATGATATTATAAATTATAAAAACCAGTGAAATGACAGTTTTGAGACCTTCCACTGAGCTTTTAATGTAAAAAGTGCTTTTCTTAAAAATTTCTCGTTTCCAGCTGATGAAACCCAAAACTTATACTAAAAAAGGGGTTTGTTGAACTTTTTAAGATACCAAACATTGGAACCTTTCTAGAGGTTTCATTTTTTCAAGTAGAATTAAATTTTAAACAGCACAGATCAGAAATGACATGGATATTTCCTATACTAGACGTGAAAATCTATTTTCTTTTTTCAAAGTTAGGAAAATACTTTAAGACTTGGTGAATCTTGGTTGAAATGTTAAAGAAAGAAATTTTTAATTAAATTTTCCCCTAATACGTTAAAAGGAAGTAATTTCCCAAACTTCAAAAACAAAAATAGATTTTCACGTCTGGTATAGGAAATATCCATGTCACTTCCGATCTGTGAGCTTTAAAATTTAATTCTATTATTAAAAATGAAACTCCTATAAATATTTCAAATTTTGGTACCTAAAAAGTACAACAACCCTTTTTTAGTATAAATTTTGGGTTTTATCAGCTGGAAACGAGAAATTTTGAAGAAAAACACTTTTTACATTAAAAGCTCAGTGGAAGGGCCCAAAACTGTTATTTCACTGGTTTTTATATTTTATTATATCATTTTTGCTCCAAATGGCATCATTTGAGGAAGTTCCTTCAAAGAAATTCGGATTTAATTCATTTCGTCCACCGGTAGTGCATTATACGCTTTGGCGAGTGCAATGTCCCAAAGTAGTACGTTTTATTCTTAAATTATAGGGGCTATAGGGTACAGTTAATACATATAAATAAATATATTCCACTAAAATAAGTCCTAAATGACACATTTGAACCGGTTTTATCACAATATCAATATTAAAATATAATTTTTAAAAATTCTGAAAATTGGTCATTTTTTCCTTTTTTTTCAAACTTTGGGGCTCTACAGGCAAACCCTATAGTTAACTTAGGAGGCTGAAACTTCACACACGATATTTTGGGACCAAAAGGAATGGGAAAAGCCCTGGGGAGCGAGGGTTTTTGTAAAAAAATTTTTTTGAGACACCCTAGTGACCCAACATTTATGGGACACCCTGTATAGTCTAATATTATATCGTAATAAAAAGCAGCCAACTTATTATGAACGATTAAATTATATATTTAAACTCTTTCCATGATAAATACTTTGCATGCACCGAACGTTTGGAAGGGAAAACGGTTTGAAGGGCCAGAGAGGACCTGCGGGCGTCCTCCTGGGTTAAAATTTTTAAAAAACAGTACACATTTCAAAGACTAAAGAAACAAAATTTCAACTTTGGCAGTCTGGCTAGAAAAACAATCAATTAGCATGTTAAGATCAATATTTTCTCATCAAATCATCAGTATTTCCTAACAGTTGCCATGTGAGAAAAATTTGGAGTCAATCTGAATGTTGTACAACAGTTAAATGCAACGTTCAAAATGTAGGAAATTTAACTGATTAATAAAAAGAAAAGATTAGATTAGCTAAAACACTATACCAGTGATAAGGCTGTTGGTGCTAAAATTTTCACTGGAATCTGGATTAATTATATCTGATACACCAACACAACCTAGCCCAACAATTACAATTCCAATTCCAGTCCACTCATAAACCTTTAAGTGTCTATCCAAAAATGCTACAGAAAGAAGTCCAGTAAACACAATTACAGCTCCTGTAATGAAAAGTAGAGTAATGAATGAAAGAAAATAGTTAAACTTCAAAGATAGATTAAATTGAAAGCATACAAGAAACTTCTAAAAATTCATGCAAACATTTTACCTCTTAACATTTGAAAACTTGAAGCATAAGTGAGATTCAGCCCAATGTACATTATGGAAGTAGCAGTTAAATCACAGAGTGCAGGAGCAAGGAATATTATAGGGTTGAAACGACTACTTGATGGAACAACGGAAACTTCAGATTCTTTAGACCTTTTAGCTCTGCATCGTAGTAAATGAAAAACTATGAGGCATGAAAATTCACCCAAGAACATACAACAAGCCTAAAAATAATATTAATTATTGCAAAAGAATCTTCATAGTAGTATTAATTTTCAAAGAATTTACTAATAATAAAGGTATATATTTGAATTTTAGAAGTAGATCCTAGCATATAAATAGTGGAGTCTCCAATGTAAATTTGTAAAATTTTTTAATTTATGGTACCAAGGTTATTTTGGTTCTTTAGGGTAAGGAGAGTCAGAAAATCTTTGGTACCAATTTTTCTATTCATTTTCCTGGTGTGGAGGTCAAATCAAAGGTTAAATTATGCACTTCCATATTTTGACAATTAAGCAGGTATAATTCAGTTCAAAAATCTTTTAAATTATTAGATATTGGTGGAAATAAAGTAAAAAAGTTTCTAAGCTTAAAAAGTATCAAATATTAATTAAATTTAATTAACTAATTAATTAATTAAAATGCGAAAAATATCATTTTTGCTGTTTGTTTCCTAGGAAAATTTAATTTGGTAAAAATACTGCCATTTGTCTATAAAATGGTATTTGATAGTCTATGTTAAAAAAAATTGGTTAGTTAATGTTTTCTTTGAGGTGAGATTGACCCAGAAGCACGTGCAGCAGGGAGCAAACCAATGGAGTCCAATGCATTTAGTGGAGTCTCCAACCAATGTAAATTTGTAAAATATTTTTATAAATTTATGGCACCAAGGTTGTTTTGGTTCTTTAGAGTAAGGAGTCAGAAAATCTTTAGTCTTTGGTACCATTTTTTCTATTCACTTTCCTGGTGTAGAGGTCAAATTATACACTTCATTTTGACGATTAAGTAGCTATAGTAATAATAGATGGCATGGTTTTAGTTCGGCAAATAAGTGAAAATGTCAACTCATGTAAGGATCTTGTTAATCAATTTTTGATTATACTAAACAGTGTAACTGAAAACTATAACACCATTCATCTAGTTTTTGACCAATACTCACTCTGTGGATTCATCACTAAAAACAGCAACACGTAATAGGCATAAAGGAAAGAAAATTGATAACATAGCTTTTATTTGCACAGATGTGAGGAGGCCAATTAAAATATTTTCTTAATAACTATAAAACAAAAGCAAGCCTTATCAAATATCTTTCAATAAAAATACTCTATCATTACAAAGGATTAGAGAAAGAGAATTGTATCTACTGAAACCATAGTTAAATCACATACAAAGATTTACGATAATTTGGAAACAAATTATGAAGCAGACACCATAATAATACCATGCTATTTATGCTACTACTTCTGGGATACAATGTACACATCTTGTCACCAGATACAAATGTTTTCATTCTGGCCTTGAGATGGTACTCCCTTTTAGGCCGTGTCATAACTGGTATAGGGGCCAGAAAACGAATTGTTTCTCTCAAACCTATTTATGATCCTTTAGGAGTAGAACTAATTGATGCCCTTCCAGGCTTTCATAGTTTTACTGGCTGTGACACAACCGGGAGGTTCAATGTAAAAGGAAAATTAACATGATGGAAGCATTTGCATTTCTTGGAAAAGCGCAAAAAATATTAGATAAACATTTCAATGCCCTTAAAGAGTTTGTTTGTAGGTTATACAAATGCCCTAAAGGAATAAAGAACACTAAAGATCTTTGTTGGTACCTCTTCAAGAGTTTTCAAGCTGAATCAGAGAGCCTACCTCCAACCCAAGCCGCTCTTAAACACTATACACTTAGAGGGCATTATCAAGCTCTAGTATTGGCCAAAGATGTTGAACAAACCTCATCCCTTCCTTCACCTGAGTTTTATGGTTGGAAAAAAGAATATTAAACCTTTATTCCAATTATAACTGATATAACTTTAGTTGAACTTACTGTGTGGTTGTAGCAAAAATAAATGCACTAATGGTAGATGTTCTTGTGTTGCTGCACAGTTACCATGCATAGAAATGTGAAAATGTGAAGGGGGTGAATAAAAATGCAAGAACTATTTTGTATGGACTGTGGATTAGGGTGGATCGAAAAAAATTTTTTTTGGAAATCTCTCGGGCCTGGGGTGGCAAAAGTTGTGTATTGGTATCAATATGATGTGTGCAAAATTTGGAGGGAATCAAACAACTTCTAGAGGTTGCGCATCGAGCTAGAAGTATAGAAATATTAGGAAAATACGCATTTTGTCTAAGAAACAAGTTGAGGATAGCAAACATTTTTACCGACTAAATCTTGCTTAAATATATCCTAAAAGATGGTCAGAAGGTAAAAATAGCTCGTAGCTTTTTTCTACTGTAGCCACTGTTATAGTTTGAAACCTTTAAAAAGTATTAGTTAATGACGCAACTCGTAAAAGTAGTGAAAAAATAGCTCAAAATAGAGCCAAACGCAGATAATACTCAAACACAAGATTTTTCATAATTTTTCAACTCTATCAAATAAATTTAGTGACAGGAAAAAATTTTATCATTATGTGATGAACGGAAGGGTGTTTTTTTTCAAGATGGCGGCCAATACTTTTGAAAATCATAATATCGTTCACATTTTGATTTAAAAACAAAAATAACAATAATTTTTCGTAATGAAATTGCTTTATAGGTAGTATCAGTTCTTTCTGTTGATATTTATCCATATTTAACTAGACTTCAAATGTATAAAACCGAAAATTGTGTGTTTGCCAAAATAGCGGATAATAAAAACATGAAGGGTTTATAATATGTGTTAATAAAAAAATGCAATATTTTTTTAGTTGTAATATTTGCTTTTAGCATGCTGATACATTCACAATATATTGTAAACATTTCATTAAGTTTCATTTTGGGAATGAAAAGCCTATTTTAAGCTTTAAATGTGTTAATTTCTTACTATATGTATTCTAATCGATTTCCATCTTGGAATATCACACTTCGGATCATCAGATTCAAGTAGACTCCTTGATATGTCCATGTTTATATTTCATTGAATAAAAATCAGTTCTCAACTCCCTTTTTTATTTTGAAATCGTTTAAACCGAAAATCGGTTACATGATCTTGCCAGCTAATACGCGGCAATGCCCGTGCACTTTTAAGGTTCTTTGTTTGCAATCATATTTATGTAATAAACAACATTTTAAAGTGTAAGGAATTCTGGTGTTTTACAAGGAGTTTAACATTGAGAAATGACCACATTACTTTGGGGAAACTCATAAGCTATATCCCTTCATATTTTTACTATCCGTTTTTTTGGAAAACACAATTTTCGGTTTTATAGATTTAAAGTCTAGTTAATTATGGTTAAATATCCACAGAAAGAACTGATACTACCTAGAAAACAGTTAAATTACGAAAAATTACTGCTATTTTTGCTTTTAAACCAAAATGTGAACGATATTATGATTTTCATGAGTATTGGCCGCCATCTTGGGAAAAAAAACCTTCCGTTCACATCACATAATGATAAAATTTTTTCCTGTCACTAAATTTATTTGATAGAGTTGAAAAATTATGAAAAATCTTGTTTCTGTTTCTTGTTGTGTTTAAGTATTATCCGCGTTTGGCTCTATTTTGAGCTATTTTTTCACTACTTTTACGAGTTGCGTCATTAACTAATACTTTTTAAAGGTTTCAAACAATAACAGTGGCTATAGTTGAAAAAAGCTACGAGCTATTTTTACCTTCTGAGCATCTTTTAAGATATATTTAAGCAAGATTTCATCGGTAAAAATGTTTGCTATCCTCAACTTGTTTCTTAGAAAAAATGCGTACTTTCCAAATATTTCTATACTTCTAGCTCAATGCGCAACCTCTAGAAGTTATTTGATTCCCTCCAAATTTTGCACACGTCATATTGATACCAATACACAACTTTTGCCACCCCAGGCCCAAAAGATTTCTAAAAAAAATTTTTTTCGATCCACCCTACTGTGGATGCATCAGACAGCGACTCCTCGGACTGTGATAATTAATACTTTTCTTTTTATTATTATCAACACGTTTAAGATGAACTAATTTTGTGATGATTTAGGTGCAAAATTATGCAATTTCTAAATATTTTTCTTAAATTTATTATTAGAACAAATATAACTTGACGGGATGATGGACCTTTGCAAAAGTGAGTTGGAAAACACTCTTGACTGTGAAGACCTCGGAATATTTCAAGAAAATCCTTTAAAAGTTCATTAAGAAAAGAAATTATTTTAACCCTCTCGCCACCCTGGACGTCATATGAGGCTTCTACTTAAAAGCTCCATTTTTGTATGATGTAAACACGCAAATTTAGTTTCTTTTCATCAGTGACTTCACTGATTCATGTAGATCACATATGAGGCTTCTACATGGTTTCTGAATTCGTTCCTAAATGGCAGCAAGATGATTTATACCTCTAAGTTTACATTTTAAGCTGTGATGCTTGTGAAGAGAAAATAGCTAATGATACTAGCTTCTGTAGAAAATTTTTTATAGGTTGGTAGATATTTCCTTATTTTGTAACCTTCTAATATTATGAGCATGTCTTTTAATTAGTTCTAAACCAAGTATTTTCTGTTAAAATGGAGAAAATGCAACAAGCCTCATATGAGGCTTAACGCTACCAACGGTTGCAATATTTTGCATTCTTACCAACTCTTCTGTGCTAGTTTTAGAAGAATAATACTTTATTATCGACGTGTATTACTGAGTAAAACCGGACATAACGTGAGTGTGACTTAAAATTCATAAAAGATGCTATATTTGTTGTAAATTGGCTATTTTAGATATATTTTTATAGAGAAATGAATGTAGGTGGTAATGCTATACCTGGTAAATCTAGACCTTTTCCAAGAATCACTTCAGTAAGAAAGAGGTAAAGTTACCAATGCACCAGAAGAGGTTACAGATGAGAGTGAAGAAGACATTGATAATGATACCAGCTTAACTCCTATTGCTGTTGATCACACAGTTTCAAACCAACGTCTAAAAGCTTTGTGGTTTGCAGAAAAAGATATGATTTTATGATATTATAATGATATGAAAATATGATATGATAATATGATAATTAATTTTTAAAACAAATTAATTTAATTTTAATTAACTAATTAAATTAATTTATTGAAATTTACAAATCATTTATTAATTATAAACAACCCCTGAAATAAATGTCTCATTTACAGCTCAACTTCAAACATCACTCAATTTCAAATAACTTATTCTGAAAAATAAATTCTAAAAAAACTTGGTTTAAACAAAAAAAACCTGGTTTAAACCAAAAAAACAAATAAACCCAGTTTTTTGGTTTTTTTAAAAAAAAAAACAGGTTTTTTGCCAACCCTGGCTTAATTAGTCTTAAAAGTAGATTAAAAAATTGGTACCAAACTTTTTTATGTTCCTTATATTATAAGTAATCCAAAAACATTAGTGTACAAAATTAATAAGAACTTTTTATACAGCCCTTTTTTTCGACATTGGAGACTCCACTAAAAACAAAGTTTCACTAAAATACGGCAACAGCAGTGGTGAATCCAGAAGGGGAGGCTGTGGGGCTGCAGCCCCCCCAGGAATAAGACATTCAAGTTTTGGAGATAGCAATAAAGCCAAAAAAGAAATTTCAACACGTTGCGGACATTCGGTGGTGTTACCCAAAGGGTCTCAAAATGTGTGTGTGTGTGAATCAGAACCCTACTTTTAAGGGTAAAAATTCCAAAATTTTCTGAGGTAAGACCCCCAAACCCCCTCGAAATTTTGGAATATAATAAGTTTTTCCTTGAAACTTTAGGGATTTACAAGGAGTGATCCTCTTTTATGTATAACCTAAAGAGGTGAGTTAAAATGCCTCTTTTAGGGGCATATTCAAAAAAATTTCTGGAATATGAACCCCTAACCCCCCTAGAAATTTTCCAATCATAATCATAATCACTCTTTGGGTGGAATCTAAAAGGCTTCAAAATGAGCTAAAACACTGTTTTGAGGTGCAAATTTTAAAAAATTTCCTGGGGGAGGACCCCCAGACCCCCCTTTTACTTGGAGTTGACACTTTTACACACTTCTGAAATTTAGTACACAGAATTAAAACCTCGAAGCCATCTCATCTAAAACTTAGTATACCTAAGATTAGAACTCAGACAAGATGTTGAGTAACTCCCCTAAAAAATCTGGCTATGGCATTGGCAACCCCCTACCCCTTTCAGTTGCTTACATTAATATTTGGACAGCCCATAATAGCAATAAAGTTATTTGTGAAACTCAGCCCCCCCAGACCAAAATCCTGGATTCGCCACTGGCAACAGGTTAATGCCAATGTAAAGCAGTTTGAGTTGGTTCATTGTTCTAACAAGCATTTTATTCATATAAATGTTTAGTATTAAGATAAACTAATAAAATGGAAAAATTTGAATAACTTCATTTGTTTAAACTCTGCTTCTAAAAAATTTTCAAAAAACTGCAGTTTTATTCAGTGTGAACTTAGTGTCATAGGGGGGCTATAGCCGCCATAGATCCGCCACTGGTGTGAAACAAATAATTTTAACAATGAACAAACTTTAATTTACCTGGTTATATTTTGGGGATTTTAATCATTTTAAAATCAAATTGCTAATCGTTAATGTTAGCCAGATTAATATCTCTATATATGGAACGCACATTTCAAGTAATCCACTTAAAAATGTCAAAAATGTAACTAAAAGCAAATAAAATGAAAAAGCAGAACATTGTGATTCCGTGGAAGAAACTCATGCCTGTGCCAGGGTCCTGTTTAAGGAGTTTTGTGAAAAATCAAATGGAATTTTGTAAAAACAAAGGGCTTGTAGTACAACCGCAGCATTCATAACCAGTAGCGGTTTTCTAAATAGGCTTGCTAGGCTATAGCTTACGGCCGCAAATTTTAGTAGGCGGCAAATTTTTGACGGCAGAATTTTTTTCTGAATAAAAAAAGGAGAGGAGATATGAAACACTGAACATAAGCTCTGGAAAGATGAGAACATCCTTTCGAAAAAGCGATTCTGTGGTTTACAAGGAACTGTTCGTTACCCAAAGGGTCCCAAAATGAGTTAAAACACTACTTTAATGGGCAATTTTCAAAAAAAATTCTGGGGGAGAACCCCCAAATCCCCCTCTCAAATTTTTATATATTATACAGTGTTTTCCCTTGAAAATTATGCTGCCTACAAGAACCTTTTCCGATTTGGTCCTCTCTCCATAGAGTTTTAAAAACATAAGTTTGGGGGAAATTTCCAAAAATATTTTCAGGGGGAGGATCTCTGGCCCCCGTTTGACTTTTTTTATAACTTTCACCCAGAAAATTCAGTGGTTTTCAAGGAACTGTAAGGGGTAGGGTGGTCCTAATTTTTCAAACTCGGAATTTCTTCGGTCGCACCCCCCAACTTTTTTACTTAAGGTATGAAATGAATGTATACCAAATATTTTTTAAATATTTTAATATTAACACGTGCCGCAACGCGATTGAAGTTAGAGTACGGTAGATGCGCGGGACTCCGTAACACTGAGGGAGGTATGCCGGCTCGATGCGCACTTTCCGCCGCAACAGTGGACGCTGCGCGGGAGGTTCTCAAAAGATCACATCAAAGTCAGTATCTTCATGTATTTTATGATAAACTTGAAAACCTCCTACACTATGATTATTGCACATATTTTAGGGTGAAATTCATTATTATATGTGGATTCCAATGGAGGATTTAAGGTAAAGTGGAGGATTTTCCAATGAAGGTTGGGACATAAAACAAAATATTAATATAATGTTCAAAACAATGAAAATTAGATTTTAAATGTAATTCATCATAGTTAAAGGTTTGATTTGAAATTTACACTGAATTTTATAAGCCTAAGCTCATATAATACATTTTAATGTTCTTAAATTAGTGTTAAAAGCGGCCTTTGGAGCTTGTGTTACTGCATCCCATGGACCTACATTTTTATTTAAACGTTTTGAAAATCTTGGGATGTTATCTATAAATCAAAGTACCCATCAGGTATTAAAAATGAAGTTGTAAGAAACACCAATGATGGAAGAGACGAAGAAGAAATTCACAAGTTGGCTAAAACAAAGCTCTAACACCAATCGAGAGATGACTACCAAAAGTTTCTATGGTTGACAATAGCACTTTTAGATTATTATGAAGCTAAAATGATTAAATTTAAACAACCTGGTGCTATCCATCATTCTAGGTGGATGTCTTAAGTAATTTATTGCTTAAAGATATTTATATTTAGAAATGAGGGTTAATTCGGATAATCCAATAATACAAGGTATGAGTATTATTGTTAAGCTATACATAAAGGCCTGGTTTGATGTGCAAATGGATCACAAAGCCACATTTCAAGAATTGAAATTCATGAGGGACCTTTTTTCTACAGAGGAATTAATGAAAATATAATCTAAGGCAGCATCAAAGAAAGAATTATTAGTCATGGATATGGTTTCTAGGAGGAGACAGTTGCCTTAGCCTTTTTTGATGAGTCTGTCCCCACAGAGCAATTTCCAAATAGTTTAGAGGGAAAGAATCTACCCGTGTGTAAGGGTGGTTGCAAATTAGATTTGTAGAACTGGAAGGACTCTAAGAAAAATCAAGCCAATTTTGTGTCAAAATTACTGTTTTCAAAGGTTTTTAAGTTTTCTTCAAAATTTATTTCTAGGGATCCTTTAAAACGTGTGAAGATTATTGGAGGTTATCAGGAAGGGTTTAAAGTCGTCAGTAACTTATCTGTTGTAAATAATGCTGCAGAAAGGGAAATCAAGCTTTTTGAAGAATATAACGATATTTTAACGCATAATGAGGAGAAAATACAATACCTTTAAAAACTGTCAAAGGCTATAAAAGCCAATATCCTTCATGTTTAAGCATTGTATGTTAAAAAAGTATAGAAATATATTGAATTGTATTTTTTAAATAAATTTAATAATTTTTCAAAGTTTTGAGAATTTTGATGTTTTTTCAGATTTTCATCCCTTTTGCGGCACGTGTTAATATTAACCGATTCGGATAAAATTTTTACCAGTTATTTACTACCCCATAAGGAAAAAATTTAGGGGGTGCGACTTGAAAAATTCCGAAAAAATTTTTTTACCATTATACTTAGGACCACCCTAGTAAGGGGCCGTCCATAAATGATGTCACGCTCAGAGGGGGGGAGGGGGTTAATCAATTTTTGACAAGGGGGATGGAGGGGGTTTAAAAGTTGTGACATCACATCCTGCAGCTGAAAATCAATGAAGAAACCTTAAATTGTTAAAATAACCATATACTACTTATTGTTCTCAAAAGGCATTTTAAAGGTTGATAGATATGAAACTATCAGGAGGGGGTAAAATTAAATTGTATTCATTTTTTTATTTAAGTTAAGCTAAAATAAAAAAAGTTGGTTCCGTTGGTTTAAGAGCGTGACATGTGACAGTTTGTGACAAAGGGGGGAAGGGTAAAAAATTGGCAAAAAAAGTGTTACAGCATTCATGGACGGCCCCTAAGGGTCTCAAAATGAGTTGAAACACATCTTTAAGAAGCAAGTTTTAAAAAAATTTCTGGGGGTGACCCCAGACTCCTCATTTTTACATTGTAAAACTCTAATATTTCGTGTAAAATATTACTCTTAAGTGATCTAACACTTCAAGTATAAATACACTCCGGACCTTAAGAAGACATTCAGTTAAAAAAATCCTCCAAAAAAATAAGAAACCAAAAGTTAAGTCCCGGCGTGTACCAAACCCACTTAAAATCTTTGCCCCCTACCAAAAACTGAAATTACGCCCCTGTTTAGTTTTGTAAGATGTATAGCATAAAGGCGGCAATTTTGGTTCAGCCTATAGGCGGCACATTTCGAAATCCGCCACTGTTCATAACTTTCAAACAGGGTTGGCAAGTTTCTTCCGAAGTGGAAAAAACCGTGGAAAAAACCGCTGAAAAAACTGTCCGGAAGAAATAGGTTTCTTCCATGTGGAAGAAACTGGAAGAAACCTCTTTTTTTAAAGAATTAGCTTTAAATTTTCAGGTTTTATAAATATTTGTCTCACAAACACTCTTATATTTACATAAAAACTTCCAAAATGTCATTAATTATATGCACCTATTAGTTAATGATTAAATTAGTAAATGTTGGTTTCTTCCAAACTATGAAAAAAATGCTATTAAATAATTTGAAAAAAACCCCCTTTAATAAACAATATTTACTTTGTAGTCTAAAATTTAATTAAATACTCAAAACTGTTATAAATACCTATTGCATGCATGTATTAAATTATTCCAGTAATTTTAAATTAATTTCTTCCTAACAGAAAAGTAGTTTTGAATAAGTCTGAGAATTACATTGTATTGGATGAGTTTCTGTCTACAAGAAAGTGTAAAAGTTAAACAGAAAAGACATGTTTTAATAATCTGAATTTTTCTAGAATACACAATCTTCCATATAGTAATAAAACAATATAAACCCGACACAAAATTTAAAACAAAGTATTAAACTTGAATATTTCTGACAAATATTTGTCTGGTGTTATTTCCAGTCAAAAATGTTTCAGGTTATACACACATTTTTTTACTACATAACACACAGCTGAAATGACCGGAATTAAATGTTAAAAGTTAACCGGAATTAAAAGTTAAATGTACATTTTAAAAAAATTAATTACTGTAATTATAATTAAATTACATTTATGAGTTTTTAAAATTATGGTTTTATTCAGTCAACAGATTTAAAATTAAATTTAACTAAGCGGAATTAAAAGTTAAATGTACATTTTTAAAAAATTAATTACTGTAATTATAATTAAATTATATTTATGAGTTCTTTAAATTATGGTTTGATTTATTCAGTTAACAGATTTAAAATACTAATAAAAAACTAACTGGAATTAAAAGTTAAATATGTTATTTTTAGAAAATTAATTAATCTAATTAAATTTAATTAATTGTAATTAAATTACATTTATGAGTTTTTTAAACTGTGGTTTAATTTATTCAGTTAACACAACAGATTTAAAATTTAATTTAACTAACCGGAATTAAAAGTCAAATATAAAATTTTTAAAAATTTAATTACTATAAATAAATTTAACTAATTATAATTAAATTATATTTAAGAGTTTTTAAAATTATGGTTTGATTTATTCATTTAACAGATTTAAAAATTGTGTGCTTCTGTAAAGCTTTTTGTTAGTTCCTTCCAGTTTCTTCCATTTCTTCCGGTTTTTTCCAGTTTCTTCCGGTTTTTTCCAGTTTCTTCCACTGTCCTGGAAGAAACTAGTTTCTTCCGGAAGAAACCCAACCCTGCTTTCAAAATGGGCCCAAAATCCGGAAAACTCTATTCTAAAATTATAGAAACACATTAAAAACAATTTTCAAACCACTTTTGATGTTTGGACTTTTTTGAAGGGTCCTTCAACTTAAACGGCCCATTTTTTCTCAAGATGAACCCGATATTGCACAAAAAATTGTACAGTGTTCGCGGTGAACTGTTCATTGTCAACCTGAGTCCCAGGGACCCACTAAAAAAAATGTGGGTCTGAAAGCAAAAAAAAATTGAGTCCATAAAATTTTATGGGAAAGACATGTGTTTTTAGAATTATTATATTAGAAATTATTACACACAAATTATTAGAAAATAAGAAAGAATTTTTTTACAAAAAATTAAGGAATTAATTATATTATTACAGTCGAATCCGCTTTATGTGATCGCAACTGTCCGAAATCAAACTGATAACATTATTCGATTGATAACAATAAGCGATTTTATATCAAAAAGCATCAAACAGTGTAACTAGATTGTTTGCTTTACAATCAAAATAACATATAAATATTGTATTTAAAAAAATTACATTCGGCAACTTAAAACTTAGGGAAAATCTTATAGTTCAATTAACGAAATAAAATAACTACATACTTTGTAATTTATTTATATTTGTGCCCTAAATTTTATCATTCCAATCCAATAAATCACTTTATATAAACTGAATTCCTGTGAATAAGGGGATCAAATATCTTATCAGAAACATCTGCAAGGCTCCGGTGGGTCTTCTTAATCACAGGCATGGAATCGGACCCCCCTTTAACCGTGTTCGTTTTCCTTCAATAATATGGGGAATGTGTGTTTTCTTTTCCTTACTCATTAGTTTCAGAAAAAAGAAGCACCAGATGCTCTAGGGTGGGGCAGATGATTATTTGTAAAAATTGACCTTCAAATCAAATCCAAACCCGAAAGCAGACGTTTTTTAAGAGATTTGGAATTTGGACGAATTTTGATAACATTAAGCGGCGTGTTGATCCATAGTTGATCACATTAAGCGATGCATTTAACATTATATTAAATAGGAATAATCGGGACTCGTCGATTTCAATAACATTATCCGATTGATAATATTAACCGTGATCACATTAAGCGGAATCAACTGTAATTCGAAAAAGAATGGATTAATTATTGGCCAAATTTGTGTTCCTTGTAGGAAATCGTATTTTTCCGCGTCTTTTCTTTGGAAATTTTCTAAGTCCCGCGGACCCGATATTTTGCCGAAGTTGCATCCTGTTCTGTAAACGCAAACCCTGTTGTAACATTATTCTATCTGTGTTAAGTGCTCTGAAAAGCAACTTTATTTCCATATAATGTGTCAGTGAGGGGGACATGGGCGAAATGGTGAACCCTGGGGTTCCCTGGGTTTTTCCAGTGCATACTGGAAAACTTGGGGTGTAAGCTGTCCCTGATGGCATTGAAAACATGATTTTCCCCAATAAAAATGGAATTTTCTCAAAAAGTTGGGGGAGCGTTGCACCCCCATAAATCCGCCCATGGAGGGGAATGACCTAAGAAATAATATTGAGTCCCTAAAAAGCCTAAAGGGTACTTACGTATTATCCCGTCGACCGTTCCGTGACTGTCAAATTCAGCGTCACAGCCATAGAAAAGTCAATGGGTTGTTTACCGTTTTCGGATTCAGCGGTACGGTGGACGGGATAATACGTAAGAACCGCCTAAAGCATGGATATAGGCCCAAAAAATTGAGTGTCTGCATCCGCGATAACATGTGCTTTACCTTTAAAGATACATGTACTTAAATATACCAATGAAAATCACATTGTTTGGTGTACAAACCTGGAGAAATGGATGGTTGAATTTGGCCTTTTTTCCTTCACTGTTAATTGAAGATAATCTATCAGCCCACCTATTAAAAGAGAAACATTCCTAATTTAAGTTCTTAACACACTTAACCAATAAATTTATCAGCAATCAGACCTTTGAATTAATTAGGTAAATGGGTTCTTTTAAAAAACAAACTAATCAAGATAACTAATGATTGGATTACTTTTTGGTTTAAAACCGTTGATTGAGAAGAGTAAGTAATGATGCATGGTGGATGTATAGGGATCAGAGACAGTATCCCCCAGTTACTTCTAATTTATTTTATCCAATAGTACAATATCAATTCATAATATGTGAGGATTAGAATTTGAAAGCACCAACATATCATTCATAGGCAGTGGCGGCTCGTCCATAGGGGCTGCGGGGTCGCAGCACCCCCAACCAAAATTTTCCGAAATCTAATTCTTATTTGCTTTACAATATTTAAAAAGTTATCTATTTCCCCCCTTTAATATTTGTCCTTTATAATCCTTTTTCAATTAATAATTATCTGCTATGCCGTCTTGCCAACAGATTTCTATCCGGGTCGATCAGCCCCCACAGATATACCAATCGTAGTATAAACACTAGCTCTATCATATCGGTACACCAGCGATTCGCCCACAAGATTAGTGCCTACCCCCAATCCATAACATATTCTCTAATATCCCCAACACCAGTGTTTCAGTTGAAGAAAGGGGGGATGGAAGTTTAGTTGTGGGCGAAATGGACAGCACACCATCATATCAAATCAAAATATCAAGAATTTAGCATGAGAATCTGTTAGGAGAAAAGGGGCTGCTTTTCAGCAGCCCCGACCAAAAGAATGATAGCTTTTTCTCTTGAGAGAGCTTTGAAAAAAAACTGAGGGAAGAAGAAAAATAAACGATTCCTACTACTAATAAATCACATTGGCTTTTTAGGCTTTCTCACTCCAATGCTGTTTTAATTTTTTATTTATAGCTTCTTTTTTTCTTTTCAACAGAGAGAGAACAAAATCTTTTCTGATGTTTCGGCAAGTCAATGAAGATTTATGTTTAATTTTTTGTAGCCAAGTTTTTATTTCTTTTTATAATGAAGAATTTTAATTCGAAATTTTGATTTTAGTTTCATTTGCTAAATGAAATAGACTCAGGCCCGTAGCCAGGAATTTCCGCTTGGTGGGGCGTCCACTTTTTCAGGGGGGGCAAGGGGGTTTTCAGGAGGTATCATAGTCATAAGTTCAACTGTTTGACTAGGGGACAAAAACCCATAAGACCCTTTTGTTTCGGGAGGAGTTAGGTCCTAAATTTTTCTAGTTTTATATTTTCTGTTTTCTTAAGTTTTCCTTTTTTAAATTTTAGAAATTTGAAGCTTAAAGTGGTTTTAGCCCATTTTTAGATCCTTTGGGTTAAAGTATAGAAGGAACTGCTCCATGTAAGCCGCAGAATTGAAAAGGAAAACTCGAAAATCGAGTTTATTGATCACTCCATGTTAATCTTTAAATAGACATAATTGTATAAAAGGTGTCAACCTAACCTCCCTTTTCAGTCAGTGCTAGGGTATATAGAAGTTTATTTCGGTAAGGCCTAAAAAAATTAGACAGCCCCTCCCATGCATATTTAATACTATATTTAATGTAGTTGTTATACATTTTGGAGTTGAATTTCCGTCTAAGATAACTTCATTAATTCGTGTGTTCTGTTCTTAAATTAATATAAGAACAGTTTATTTTGTAATAATGGGGGACACAAGTATCAAAGGGGGGTCTGGGGGTCCTCCCCCAGAAAATTTTTGGAAACTTGACCCTAAAAACAGGGTTTTAAACTGCTTTTAATACTTTTAGACCAAAATTCGGACATAATTTTTTAGTAGAATTTCGATTTTGACGAACTTGTTATTTAAAAAAAATATGAATAATAAAGATTTAAATACAAATGGGCAAATGGGGGTATGGGGGCCCTTCCCCAGAAAAATTTTGAAAATTAGACCCTAAAAAACTGGGTTTTTAACTTAGTTAGAAGGAAATAAAGAAGAATGGGGATCGAAGGAATGAAGCCCCTCCCTGCCCCCATGGCTGTGCTTGTGGATAGAATTTGTGAAAATTTTCTAGGGGGGGCAAATGAAGATGCCAGGGGGGGCACAGCCCCCCCTGGCCCCCCCGTAGCTACGGGCCTGAATAGACTTCATCTTTGATTCTTCATATTCGTAATAATCAGCTAATATATAGGCAAGTGACAGTTTTTGAATGCTTAAAGTGTGAAACCAAAATTTTATATTGTTCCCATCTTTTCACGTTTTTGAGAAATATTATTTCCGCATTATATCGCTTAAAATACGTTGCTAACTAGGTACCGCCGGAGCAGCACCCCTTATAATTTTACCATCAAGCCGCCACTGTTCATAGGGGCATAGTAGCCAGGGGGATTTAAGAATTTTATCAACCAAAAGTAAGAAATTTTCCTTTTTTGACCATAGAAAAGGTCTATAATCACTCTAAATCCCTTCCCCCCAGAAAAAATTACATTATACACTCCCTCCAAAAAAATTTGTGGCTATGCCACTGATTATTCCACAAATAAATATTAAATAAAATTTAAAGCTTGTTTAGATTAAGAAGCTCGCTAACATCATAACACTCAAACAAAATCTTTACTTAATTACTTATTATGATCAGTAATTAGCTTTAAAACATCTTGACATCCAGATACCAAATTATAACAAATAAACACCCTACATCAGATCATAGTGCATTAGATTACGATTTCGTTAACAACTTACTTCGTTGCTAAAGTATTTATAGATGGTGAATTCCAACGTAACGGATGTTACACTCGTACAAAAATTCGATGTTTAAACAATTTTTAAGGGCATAAAAACGTCTCATAATAATGATTATATATTTTTTCCTAGTAAAACTAGTTCTGAATAAAAGATATACATGTTTGAAAATTTATTTCTGGGGGTTTGTAGTGGGGGGGAAATTATTGTTTTTTGTAACGGATGTTACATCAAATGGAAGCCCTTTTACACTTAAGTGTCATCAGTTTAAAAAGTCTGTGAATCTATAAGGCATTTTAGTTTAAAAAAAATTTAAATAATATTACTAGACATGTGCGCAATATATCACAGTATTGATTAAAAAATTCAGTCATTTTTTGTATTTTTTAAAAAATTCTAAACTTTCGTAACGGACGTTACATGGTGTAACGGACGTTACGTCGTACGAAATGCATACCATTTAGGCCTTGAATATTTAAGTCAAAGTTGAAGAGGAGGATCATAACTTCATAAGAACTTCTCATGTACTCAAAGATTATCAATTGGGGTTGTTACAATATCGGCCAATATCGTAAATACCGATAAATCTCATACATCGTGTAGCACTTTGAATTACTAAAAAACAACGGTAAAAACATTCGAAATAACATTATTTTGAATGAATAATCCTGTTAAAATTAAATTTTACGTAGTTTATTAATTAAACAACGCTGCAATATCGCAAATACCGATAAATATCATGAATTGTCCAGGGCTTTAAATTAGTAAAAAAACAAGGTTTAAGACATACAAAGTAATATTATTTTGAATGAATAAACCTGTTAAAATTAAATTTGGTTTAGTTTATTAATTGAAAAACGCTGCGATATTGGCCAATATCGCAAATACCGATAAATATCATACTGTCCAGAGCTTTAAATTAGTATAAAAACAAGGTTAAAGACAAACAAAGTAATATTATTTTGAATGAATAAACCTGTTAAAATTAAATTTCATTCAGTTCATTAATTAAACAATGTTGCGATATCGGCCAATATCGCAAATATCAAAAAATATTATACATAGTCAAGAGCTTTAAATTAAGTAAAAAAACAAGGGTTAAAAACATACAAAAATTATTTTCAATGATTAAACCTGTTAAAATCTACGATATCGGCCAATATCGCAAATACCGATAAGTATTATGCATTGGGTAGCACTTTAAATTACTAAAAAATAAGGTTAAAAGCCCTCAAAATGACTTTATGAATGAATGAACGAACTTATTAAAATTAAAATAATTTATTAATTTACCAATGCTATGATATTAGTCAATACCTGTAAATGTCGTGCAATAAGTTGTTTTTCAAATAAAAAAGAACAATTTTAAAAATAATCAAAATAATATTATTTTACTTAGCCTTTTATAATAAAAAAATGTGTCTGAGAAACAGCATTGGCCAGCCAAAAGAAAAATTAAGCTATATTGACTGATATTTCTAAGTACATTTTAATAATGGCCAATACTGATAATATTATATTAGTCATGCTGCTTGGAAATAAGGGTAATGATAAAGTAATGATCATTACATTACTTTCACATTTAAACTTTAGGTATCTAGAAATTAAGTTATAATGATAAATTAAATCTTAAGTGCATTGTTATAAAATTCACTAACAACTCGACAACCATTTTAAAATTGAAAGTGCCATTATAATGAAGTTAAAATTGTTACTAACTAAAATTAGGTTAATGGTTTTTAATTAATTAGCATCCTAAATACCTGATCTTATAATTTTTATTCGTGAAAAAAAGGCTAAAATAAAATTGCTGAGAAAAAAATCTTTATACACCTTGGATCTCAGGATGCCTTTACTGAAAGTTAGTATTTGAATTCTTATTTGCTGAAAAGGTTAATTAATGTTTAATTTAATTAAATATTGTTTTTTCCATTAAAAGGGGGATTGCCCCCTCCCCAAGATGGTTGACATGGTGCCCTAGATGCCTCTGTTTTGCAAATATAGATTGGAAATTCTTGGTTGACACATAGTTAGATAAAATATAAAATTTATGACATAATTAATTTTTAATTAAAATTTATTACTTTTAATTAATTATATAATTAATAAATTAAAATAAATTTATTTATTTATAGTAGGTTCCTTATTAAGCTTTTATTATGCCAAGTTATATGTGTAACAGACGTTACATTGACATTGTAACGTCCGTTACGACAGGCGCGTGTAACGTCTGTTACACCTGTATTTACAGGTAAAATAATTTTTTTTCACAAATTTTTATTTTATTAGTTCTGTTACCTTAAAACTAAAGTAGAAAGTGGGAATAAAAGTTTAAAAAACCATTTTTCACAATGTGAGACAAACTTTAGTAAAATTTGTAACAGACGTTACATGCTCAACCTGGTACGACAAATAGACCCCCAGCTAGGCAGTTTTTGATTAAATCACTTGTTAACACACATTTATTTTATATTTAGAGATCTAACATCAATAATAAACTTCTCTGGAACAACTTTGATGGCACAATTTGCAGATGTAATAAGGTAAAAAGTCGGTAATTTCAGCAGCAACAAAACTTTTACAATACATGCTTTTTGATGACTTCCTCTACAAAATAGAGCTAATATTTGTAAAAACCAATGTTTGTTTCTAATTCTATAGACTTTAAGCTTTCCAATGATGTATAACACTTGGGGTTTTGATAAAGTTTATTTTTTTCCACCCGGGTGACTAGTTAGCTGGAATTCACCAGATCCAGTAACAACCATTAACAATGCTAAAATCTTTTGATAGTTGGTCCAGGCCATGGTGTTGGTGGGCAGTTCCCAAAGGGATTTCTTTTTGAAAATCGAAGAGGAGTTTTGAATCGTATGAAATTGTTACACCATTGAATTTTCACAGATACACTTGCTCGTTGAGAACGTGCTTTCACACGAGTATTTCACTAAATGACACCAAATTAAGAGGAAAATCTGTTATCTCACCGATTACATTCACACTCTATCTTTATTTCACAATCACAATGGTCAACATTCTTTGATTCGGATTCAACGCATTGTACCGACAAATTTTTTCTTATAAATGTAAATGTAATAATCAAACACACACAACACACAACACTTCTCCGTTGTTTTGTTCCCTCCTCGAACTCGCCAAGAGTTCACATCATCATAATAAACACTCGCCAAACTTGCTGAAGGGAGAATGAGAGAACTGTGGTCTAGGGTTGCTTTATGAAAAGTGAAAGCGTTACAAAAAGAGCGATAAACTAGAATTTCTTTCGCACCAACAGCTGATTTCACTCGACTAATCAGTTCAGTGACTCAGAATCACATGCATATTTCTATTCCACTGTAATATTTCTAACAAAAGAACATGAACCGTGCGGGCGACCGTAGGTGCAGAATCATGCATGTATGGAATCGTTGGAAAAAGTTGGGAAAAGGAAATTTCGGTTGAACAGCTCACTTTCTTGAATTCCCCCTCTTCCCTCCCGGAATTTCGACGGCCAATTTTTTTCTGTTTTTCCTTGAAAGCTTGAAAATTCTGCGTCTTACAAAGAGAAAAGAGAGGTCGTAAGTGTGACCATTGGGTCTCAAAATAATTAATGAGTCAATTTCATAAATGCATTAATTTTTTAAAAGGGTCAATATTTCAAAAAAAATCTCGAGAAGGACAGAAAAATCCCCATATCTTTAATTATGTTTTGTTGTTCAAAATTGATTTTGAAGCTTGAAATTATTTTTTAGGTTACAAATTGTTATCACCAACTATCTATAAAGGATTATTTTTCTTTTATTATTCAAACAAAATTATTTTTTCAGCAGTTAAAAGGAGTTCAAGTAAAAACTAAAAATAAGCAACCCCAAACTAAATTCATAAATTTAATCTTTAATAAAAAAAATATTAAATGCGCTTTATTTAACTCGGCACATTTATTTTTTAAAAAAGTAATTAAAATTAAGCCCATATATCTGAGACACACCAATCATAGGAAAGTCGTTAGGAATATTTGCTAACTCAAAAAAAATTATGGACTTTAAAACATTTTTAGAGTACCTACTTATCTATGTAACATCTCATCTTTTTACCAGAAGTTCTATGTTCTAAAATTATAAAGGCTATATAGATCACACATATGGGCAACCTCCGCCCCGCCACGCCATTTTGTCCCGGCCAACGGAACATTTTAGTACCAGAACAAGCTAAAACCCTGTTTTTTAAGGTATAATTTCCAAAAAATTTCTGGGGGGGTCCCCCAGCCCCCCTTAGAGGACTTGGAATTTAATAATTCAAAACTCTTTTACAATAAGTTAATCCAAAATTCCTACCCAAAAATGCACATTAAAACATTCGAACTATATCAGACCCCCTTTTGGTATGGGGCTTTATTTCTAAGTTCTTTAGGAGGCAAATTCTACCCAAAAATTTACTCTAGTGTTACAGTGAATAATAAATTTAATTAAATAAACATTTTTATTTACACCCCTGATATTATTGTAACTCAAGCATAACTTAATCTAAAGAGAATGAATATTCAATTCACCAAATTTCCCCAAGAAAAAGTTATTAAAATTCTAGTCATGACACATATTTCGTGCTTCGTATCTTAGTATATTTACTCCCATTTTCTCCTTACTACACAAAAAAAACAATGACAAGACAGCGGCTCTGTCTTTTTTACATTCAACGCCAAAACCTCTGGTTGGCGGTCGCCCTTTCAAGATTATTTTTAATTGCATATGAAGGCACTAATATGCTATTTGTGCTTACTTCTTGTTTGTTATATAGGTAATTATTAAGTTTCAATAGACGATGTTCTAAAAGCATTTGAGTTTGCTCCCTCGTTCCAAAATTCCTCCATGTCGGCCTTCCTTCAGTTTTAAATTTCACTGTCTAACAAAGTTTATAAAGCAAGAATTTCAGTTTAGTTTGGTGCAGCAGGCGCGGATTCAAGGGGGGGGCACTCCGGAAAGTGCCCCCTCCTTGGGTGAAAAGGAAATGGAAAGCGAGAAAAGACGTAAAAAAAGAAAGAAGAAAATATATTTTAAAATACCAAAAAATTTTTCAGTCATTTAAAAACTATAATTTTTCTTCATTTTTACCCTTTATTTCCTTCTCCCTTCTTGACCCCTTTTTTTCAGTCCTTTTTTTTCAGATTGTTCAAACTTCTTTCGTTCATCAAGCTACTGTGCTCATCAAAATTATTTATTTAGAGTCAGAATATCTATAATTTTTTTGGGGGAGGAGGTTCAGAGACATTGTTTCACTTTGTACTGTTTATCTAACATGGGGAAGCAGAAATATATTTCATCGAGTGGATCTAATATCTCTATAGAAAAAGAAGTAAAATTTGGTCTATTTGCGTTCAAAGGTAGAGGTGATTCTCAAAAAGTGGCCTCCCCTTGGAGCCCTACTGGGTCCGAGCCTGGGTTTGGTGGAGAGGATCTCTAAAAAACCTCTCTTTTGATTGCGAGCGGATTAAACGTAGGGGCGCAGGCAAGGGGGGTCCCCGGGTCCGGACCCCCCCTGGAAATAAATAAATCACGAAATATGTACCCGATCCCTTAGTGTGACTCATAGTTGTAATCAGCTCGATGTCCCAAACAACATTCTAGAATTTCATAAATCTGCAATGATTTTGGGAAAAAGGATATATCGCTACCACCACGCCAGAAACACGAATCTTTTTTGAAATGCAGGCGAAAGCCTAGAAGTTGGTTGGGTTGGCGCTGTTTGGCTACACTGCTTTCCCGCCAAAAAAATTTTACCTTTTGGTGTGTTTTCTTCTTGCCGGTGTTTCTGATGTATTTTCGACTAGTCCATGAATAGAGTTAATTTCTCGATTCCAACAACATGAGACAAAAAGCGATTTGGAGCTAGGTTCCTCAATTCAGCTTGCTCAATTGGCAGGCGATTCAAAATCAGGGGCGTCATTTAGGGGGGGCAGGGGGGGGCAACCGCCCCCCCCCAAGGTTTCCACTGTAATATAAAAAATAGCTGCAAGTCCCTTGAAAATTCTGTAACTTCCACAAGGAGCTTTGGGTGCAACTCAAAATGTCTCAAAAGGAGTTAAAACATTATTTTTGGGGGTTCAATTTCAAAAAATTTCTGGGGGAGGACCCCCAGCCCCCCTCTAAAATTTCCACATCTCTTATTTAGTGTTTTCCCCCTCGAAAACTATTCCTCTTACAAGAAGCTTTTCTCTTTAAAAGCTCCCCAAAGAGTTTGAAAAAGAGATAAAACACTAGTTTAAAGAGGAATTAAAATTCCAGGGGGAGAACCCCTAGCCCCCTTAAAACTTTGACATTTATTTACAACTCTTTTTTATATGGTTTACAAGAAACCGTTCTCTTTGGATGCAGCCCAAAGGGTCTCAAAACGAGCTAAAACACTACTTTAAGAGCCAAATTTTCAAAATTTTCCTGGGGGTGAACCCCCAGACCCCCCATTCTTCCTTGGAGTTCACGTTGTCAAATTTTGACATCATATTACCTTAAAAATGAAGTTGAGGCAACCCCCGCAAAAAAAACCTAGTTACAGCAAGGTCCAGACCCATTTAAAAAAAATTCCTTGCCCCCCCCAACGAAAAACTGAAATGACGCCCCTGTTCAAAATGAATCGTTTCATTTACTCATTCGTTCTTTTATAGGCTGCTTTTCTCACGTGGTCTTTAAAGTTAATACCGCCTTACTCTTAAATTTTCGATCCTTCACTTAATGCAAACAAAATACAAAGTTGAAAATTCATAGAAATATACTTGAAGCGCGATCATTCCCTAAAGAGCAGGGGTTCTCAAACTTTTTATGTCGCGGAGCCCTTTTTAAGAGACAAATTCTTCGCGGAGCCCTTTTCCGAAATAAATTTTTCAAGGTATAAAAGCAAATTACATAAAACCCATTGCTTCTAGAAATAATAGCATAATAGAAATTTATTTCGGGAGGGGTCCAAAATTATTCCTCAGCCCCTCCCATGCATATTTAACAGTTTAACGTAGCTTTCAAAAACATTTTTAGGTATAATTTGCATCTAAGATGATTTATTTGTAAGAAAAATTGTGACGAATTAAGATCCAAGTACAATAGAAGGGTCTGGGGGTCCTTCCTCCCCAGAAGATTTTGTGAAATGTGATCCTTAAAAACAGTTTTTTTAACTCGTTTTAGGTACATCTTTGTTCACATTTTGAACATTCATTTTTAGATAGGATTTTAATTTTAACGAACTTACTATAAAAATTGACAATAATAAAGTTTCAAGTACAATAGGGGTTTTTGGGGGGTCGTCCCCCAAAAGAATTTCGGAAATTTGACCCTAAATAACATGGTTTTATAACTTGTTTTGTTATACGTAGTCCGATGATTTTTTGGGGGAGAGGCAGGGCCAGCTCGCCCCTTTGATATACACTCAGGGATATATGGAATATTTTGTTTACCAACTATATTTTATCATTGGATACAATGTAAATCTTTCTTTAAATTTCTGAATATTAAAGCTATCACTTTTTAATCATTATGCCGGAGATGCATGAACAAAGGATTCATACAGAAATCCATACATCTGTAAATTTTGTTTTCCTAAAAGTTACTTCTTTTGAAATCGAGAGCTGTTTTGGGGGGCTGTTAGACCATACGTCAGAGGTACATATCGAAATTTATTTACATATGGGCCCAAAATCATTCCTTATCCCCTCCCATGCCATAAAGGGGGGTTGGAAATTTGACTCTGCTAAAAACAGGTTTTCTCTTGGTTTTGGTACATCTACTCCGAATTTTGGACATACATTTTTAAGTAGGATTATGATTTTACTGAACTTTATAAAAGAAAAGGTGCTGAGTAATCAATTTAAGAGGTGGGGGAATGGGGTTCCTTGGTGAGCTACTATTCGGCGCGGCCGTTTCAGCGGCAGAAATAAAATAAAAGTAAATAGAACTCTCATAATTCTTCTAAAAATTAGAAGAAAAATTTGGTGCCGAAACGGGCCGGCGCCCAAATGGCCAGCTCAAAACCGTCCCATCCTGGGGGTTCCTCCTGCAGAAAAGTTTTGGAAATTTGACCCTAAAAACAGGGTTTTAACTTTTTTTGGTAAACCAAAAAAGACCTGAAAAGGGCCAAACCCAGCAGACCTTACCAACACCTTACAGAAAGTTATTTATATAACATTTCAGAGAAAAGCAAATTAGAAATTATCAAAAAATTTATTTGTTTCAAATTTCTTCGCGGAGCCCCTAGAAATGCTTGGCGGAGCCCTAAGGGCTCCGCGGAGCACAGTTTGAGAACCGCTGCCCTAAAGGATTCGAAACCAAACCCTTCAAACCAAATATTAAACTCTTCTTGGAAAGCCGACGTAATTCTTTACACCAATCAAATTGAAGATGAGTAAATGAGACAATCTCTGGATTGAACCACCAGTATTTTATGATTTCGATTTTTTTTTTGATATCGTAAACGCGCAACTCTTATCATAAGCGCGGTGGCATCAAGATGTAATTGGCCGCCAACCATGTCAATTGGGTTGCCGATTGCTGCTCACTTTGGACTGATTACTGCTCACTTGGCGACTGACAACTATCTCTAGGTTGGAGCCAATTTTCGAATGCAGATTTGTGTTTCTGGCGTGGTGGTAACGATATGCTACGCTTTCAAACTTTGATCCAAAATACGCCTCGAAATATGGAGAACACCCCTTAGCAATTTTTATTTTCTTATAAAGCATTTTTAATTACCTTTATAACGATGTATAACACTTGTAGTTCGAATAAAATGTAAACAAACTAGAACTTAAAATCAACGGGAAAAAATGGAGTGATTGATATTATGGACAAGTTCAATCATTCTGCTTCAAAAAATCCTGAAATACGTCCTAATCCCCAGGGCAACCCGTAATTCTGGAAAAACTTTGCCATAACAGTCCTTTACTCATAAGTAAAATCAAAAACATTTTTTAAATAATAATTATCTATTTATAAGCGAAATGCGGTATTATTTTTTAAATATTATTTTTTGATAAGCACATTACATTTTTTTTTAAATTTGCTGATTATCTTTCTCACAAAAATTAATTATAGATTATATCAAAGTGCTTAACTACTATTATAGTTATTGTTTCTCTCTATATTAAAAAAAAGTTACTGTCACCGCTGCCGCCGCTGCCGCCGCTGTTTCAGAAAATTTAATTTTTCAACTCTTTGAACTCTCATATCGCAAAAACTACTTGATAAAAATTTATGAAATTTGAAATATTTGTAGAGGAATATTTTGGCTACATTTTAGAACAAAAATCTAACTGATGTGATAATTAGTTCTGGGGTATTTTTAAGGTCAAAGTTGAAGTTTTTCTTTTTTCGCCGCGTAATCCAGTTCAGCGAAATCTATTAGCAGCAGAACTATGATTTTTTGCAGCCTAATACTCTGAAGTATGAAGATGTGCACTACGTCGCCCTTTTCTCGAATTTCGAATTTGGTTTAGAGTAATTAATTTTTTAATTTTCGAAATTTTTGACACTTTTTCGTTTTTTTCTATCTAAAATGAAAACTATTCACGGTATCAATATGATTTTTTAAACACTTATAGTCTTAATTTTTAGAAAGAGATTGGAGTTTAATTTTTAAAAAAATTCTAATTAGTTTTGGAATTATTAAGCATCAAAGTTTCATTTTTTTCATAGTTTTAGTTGGTCTTTATCAGACGTGTTTAACGTTTTTAATTTTATATTTGCCTGTTCACTAGATTGTCGCGAGCACGGATATTTAAATTTAAAAGTTTTGAGGTGCACATTTTTGCTCTAACTTTGCTAGCGATATAGTATAGACTTGGTTAATAATCTTTTAAAGATACTCCGATATTTTTTGAACTACTAGAGAAATAAATAATTTAGCTTTTTTGAGTGCTATTTGTGCCGACGAAAGGAAGAGGATTTTCGGGAAGTTTGTTTTACTCTAATGCTTAAGATCGATTGCAGATAATACAGATCGCTTCGCGATCTGTAAAGAGCTGCATAGCGGTTACGGGGGTTGGTGAGCGTAAGCGAGTAGGGGGTGGTAGCCCCCTATCCATTAAATAATTGATATTTTAAAAAGGAATATATCAGTAAGAGTTTTATTTTGATATTTTCGTGGTAATGATCCAAATCAAATTATTGAAAAGTTTGAGAGATAAAAAGTTTCGATATTAAATGATCATTAACTATACTCTGTTCATCTAGAATTAGCGCCTGAGACGTAATGTATTAAAAGCAGTTATTATTCTAATTATCGTTGACAAAATTTTCTTCTACAATGACAAGGCAGCCTAAGCAGAAGTAATTAAAATACTGTAGAAAAAATCGGTCACTGAGGTTGTCTGATAAGCGTTATTAAGCATTATTGAGCGTTTTTCATCCTGTTGCAGGCGCCTATTCTAAATGAACAGATTATAAACAGACAAGTTCCAGGTTGTACTGGATAGTTGAGATGAAACAAGCGATCTCTGCTCGCTAAGATCGCGAAGCGATCTTCAAAGAACTGCGAAGCAGTTCCGGGGGTTGGTGAGCGATAGCGAGCAGGGGGCAGAGCCCCCTAGTGGAATAAAATAAAATTGTGTTTGCAGAAGAAATCGCTTTTTTTTAAAGTTTACTATGTCATTTTATCCTTATATCGGTTAAAATGACATATTTCCTACTTTTTTCAAAAAGTAAGTTTTTGGAAAAGAAAAAAGAAAGATTATGATATTACTCAATTAGGGTGTGTTAGAGCATTAATCAAACATTTCATTAGCTTTGAGAACTACAGGAAATCTAATCAAATCGTCTCTGACGTTTGCTTTGAAAAAGTGGTATGTCGTATTAGCCTGATCTCCCCTAGTAAATTTTTCTCACTGGACCCCCCTCAAAGGAAAATCCTGGCTACGCCACTGTGATAAAACGTATCAGAAATTTTACTAAGCCCCCAGACGGATAAATATAGGAATAATTGCCCATCAATTTAACGCATTTGATCAAATGTTCGGAATCTGTTGAAGTCGAAGAGTCACGAAATTATGCGATAAAATTAATGCTGAACCCTGATTGTAGATATCATAAAGTAACCCATGATAATGTGTTGTTTTATAAAAGTAAAAGACCTTATCTCATATTTTCGTTTTACCTATAAATAGTGAACGATAACAGTATTATCTTTCATCAATGTCTAGATTCTAGATTGATGATTAGTTTATATGAACTGAATAAATGTAAGGTGGCTATTGAGTGAGTTGTGCTGCGGGGCATCAGAGAACAATGATTTAGCTGAACTTATCTCGTTGGGAACTGAATAATGTTAAATTTCTGCACTTTTTATCTTCACTTGACTTGCAATACAAAAACCCCGAGACACTGATAAAATAAAATAAGAGCACTTTAGTGTTGAATTTTATTTAGGTATTGATAAATTCAATTATATGACATAACAAGGAATCACACACAAACACATTTTAACTTTGATGGACTTATATCTTAGACTAGCTGTTACGACCCGGCAAAGCCGGGTCTTACAGCTAGGCTAGCCTTTTATGCGAGCTTCCCTCGTTACTACTTCAAGTTCCTATTAATTATACATTAAATAAGAAGTTTAACTTCTTTATCTTACCGCTGAAATATCACTAATTTATCATATTCAAATAAGTCACTCAATTTCGGCTGACCACCACCGAGCTGATTTGGGCAAATTTATTCTTAAATCAAATCTTACTACCCTTATATAAACTCATTTTAAATGGCATTCTCCCCAAACATTCCATTATTAAATTATTATTTGATTTTAATTTGCCTCATTATTTGAAGATAGTTTGTTATGGGGCGCCTACGGCGCCCACGTATTTAGGTCTAGCACGCCATCTTTGCTTTCTTTCTTTAGCTAAGCGACGTTTTTTTGAGGTAGGATCTTCATCATCACCCATGACAATGACTATGAGAAAGAAAAAAATGAATAGTAAAAATTGAGATGATTACTATTGAAAGCTGATTCTAAAAGTGAATAAGTTATATAAATCAGTTGAAAAATAAATAAAATTCAATTATTTACTTACTTAAGAAATAATTAATTTTTCGTTTCCGAAAGTAAATAAAGATTATTGCCAAAAAAAAATCAAAAAGCGCTTTTTATACGATTATTTATTAGATTTATTATTGTTGAATTAGAAACCAACTTCCCTAAAAGTAACTTTTTAACCTTTATTAAGTAAACCAACTTTCTTGAAAGATATTTAAAAGCTATTATATTATTTTAATTTTAATTACTTTTATTTATTTATTTTTCTGATTATTGCGAGATGGCATCATAAAAGCTATTATATTATTTTAATTTTAATTACTTTTATTTATTTATTTTTCTGATTATTGCGAGATGGCATCATAGTGTGCGAGCGTTCCAGAATCAGTGAGTCAGTGAGTCAGTGAGTGACGTGGGCTTTTATATGAGAGATAACAAGAAAAGTTGGTGTGAAACGTTTCAAACTACCGGTGACACAGATACACCACGTAGGAATCAAAGAATCTCTTTCCGATGGTTGGGTCAAAACTTACCCCATTTTACTGTACTGTAAAATTTATCCTTTGGGAGGACCAAAGAACGGGGCAAATTTAAAAATTCACTTAAATATGCAAATGAGCAGTTAATTAATAATTCAATTAGTTCATGCCAATGGGGTGAACTGGATAAGTTAGTACACAAACATCTACACATATTGAAAGTATACCAGATTTCATACTGTCTAATATCTTGGATTTCAATTAATCATGTTTAACCTTTAGTTTGAAAAGAAACTCGTTATACATTTACTGGAATGTCCCAGAATGGAGTGAAATACATTGTATATCTACATATGAGGCAATGAGAAATATCAAACAGGTCTATAATCTCTTCGTGAACAGAAATAGAATCCGCATTGTCCATTTTTATCTCTTCCAAAAAATGCAGCTTTTCTCAATCTGTCTTTAAAATCAGCTTTTATGAACTTGTTGTTCATTATAGTGTAAATAATTCTGAAAGAAAAAAAACACATTAGTTCAATTAATAACTATGATACCCAGAAACGAATCTAGGATTTTGTCTAGCGGGGCTGAGGTTCCAAAAACTTGGTTCGAAAATTTAAAACGTTAAATGAAGTTTTCTTTCTTAAAATATCAACTTGTAAATAAATGGGCTTCACAACCCCACTCACATATTATTGCCATAAGCCATAGACGCCTCCTGTATTAGCTATATGCTCTGTGTTTTCCATTTTATTTTCAAGGAATAAACTAGGGTTTGTTACTTAAAAGAAAAAGTGTACAAAATAATTATGAAATCTGAATAGAAGCTCAAACTTTGACATAATTTTGTTTTGCATTAAATTTAAAACAAAAAACAATCATCCTTAAAAAATAAACTTCCCAGTTAAAACAACTATACTTCACTTTCCTTACCCGTATGAATTATTTTTAATATAAGGAAAAATATGCTCTCGTAATAAATGTAATCTTTTTTAAAATCTTTTGAAGAAATTCTAAAAATGTTTGAAATAGAACCTTTCCTCACTTCTAGTTATTTTCACTGATCATAAAATTTGTTTGGTGTTTCCTTTTTATAATATTATTCCTTTTTTAAATAAAACAGCGCAAAAACAGTTCATTAGGGTCTCCCCCTCCCCTAGTTTAGGAGTTTAGGCCATGCCCAGTGAGGGAGTATTCGAGCATTCAAGCAAGAGCGGTCACTCGAAAATGCCCAATCAAAACCATTCTTGAGAATAAGCTGTGCGATTTGCCCAATGAGAGAACAGCAACCTTGAGGCGCCACGTCATCATCCCCGCCCCGCTAGAAACACAACAAAAGCACGTGCAAAGCTAAGGAGCAAAGTGAATGGGTATTGGGTAACCGCATATTTTTGGAAAAAATTATAATTATATTTAATTATTTTCAATAGTTATAGACACCAGTTGATGATGATGCAAAAGTTATAAAAATATTTCAATTCAAAATAAAAATAGTCTTAAAATGTTATAATTTGGTGTTTGGTGGTAGATTTGAACCACAGAGTATATACAGGGTGACCACAGACCTGAAAACCTTAAAAACCTGGAATTAGTATCAGGGAAAATCAGGCAATTTTAGAAAATTATCTGGGACATTTTGGAAATCTGCCTAGTTTTGAAAATAAATTCAATATTTTTCTGATTTTCAAGTCTTTAAATATGTGCATTTCCATTCTCCTTCCTACAAAATAACATCTTGAAACCAGAAAAATTGGTGTTGTCGCAAATGTTTAAAAAGCCTTCTTAGGGTTTCTTTGTAATAAAAGTCTGAAAATAATCTCATTTATATTCCTTCTTCTCCACAATTTTTACAGTCATACCAGATTATCAGGGAAAACCTGGAATTATCAGGGAACTATGAAATAAGTTTTCTGTGGCCACCCTGTATATAGAGCTTAACAGAGAAGCCAAACGGCAGTTTTCCTCTTTAGGTAATTAATTTAATTCAGCTCGAAGATTATAATTCAGTTTACTGGCAGCCAATCAGAAAAAGCTAAATGCGAAAGTGATTCCTAATTGGATATGGAACTTCTATCAAGCGGCATTTTAATTTCATCGGTGTTGTTTTCGCCCTCCAGTTCCGATTTGGATTTGAGTGACAGCTTCAGTGGGCGAATGACAGAATTAACAGGAATGACGTAGTATTAAAGGAGGCGGGTCCGTTTGGCTAAAGTTTGTCAATGGGAAAAGCCCTGTTAAAAAAGTTGCCATTAGCATCTATGGAGATGGGCACTCTGTTAAGCTCTATACTCTGTGATTTGAACTTATTGGCACTGGACACAACGGTGACACGCTGTCCAAAAATTAAGGGAAAATGAAGGGATTTTTGCAATAATACCATCTTTCAAAGAAAGTGAGATCTATTTTTCTTTACTGCTTAAAAAAATTCCCATCCTTTCAGAATTTTTTCAAAATTAGTGATAGGTTTTTTAGGCATTTTTTTTATAAAATAGAGTCGTTTTCAATTATGACAGTCAGTATATTTTATGATCTAATATCATGGATATGATATGTGAGTATTCATATTTTCAATAGCAATGCACTATTTTGACTCAAAAAAATCGTTAGAATTCTAAATGAACTTATTTAAAAATAACTATTAATTTACTAATTTATAAACTAAACTTACTTGAGTGGCGTACTTTATTGTTGAGAAAAGCCTGTTAAACCAATTGAAGTTCGTTAAATTATGGTTTAATTTAAATTATGATTATTACTGAATTTATTAACTAAGTAATAGACCTTGATAGTTGTTCTATTATGCTAATTAATATTCTTCGTTTTTGAAAAAATTCATCATTCTTTTATTGTTTGCACAATTAGAAAAACGAAATTGAATGCTAGTTTGATATGATGAAATAATTTTTATAATTCTTATGTGAAAAAGCATTTTCCCTATGCATACATATACCTAAAGAAAAATGCCTTTATTGCTTTTTTTAAACATAACTTACAGAGAAAACTCCAGCTCTCAAGCGTCGCCTCCAACCGTGGACCGGTTTCGCCCTTGTTATAGGGCTCATATGCACGGTATAGGAGGCGACGCTTGAGAGCTGGAGTTTTCTCACATATTCCTCTAACCAGAGGCAGTGGTGAAGTACTCCCTTTTCATATAACTTACAGAGATGATACATCTTTTTGCAGTGACTCCATCTGAGAGGATGAATCAGAAAATTGGCAAACCAGTCTTTCCAAGCAATGGTTATTGGAACTCAGCATTCCATTGCACTGCAAATAAGACGCCATGACTTCGTCGTTGTAATCCTCTTGGGGATTCATCTGCTTCAAATACTTGTGGATAATGTCAAAGTCTCTTATATTCCGACTTAACGTGCGATTTGGTTCATCATTAAACTCAACTGGCAAAGTGAAATTGTTCGATGGATCTAACATGTGGTTGACTGCATCTCGACGACTTCTTCCTTTTACCATTCCTGCAATGAAATCGCACAGTTAAACTTTTCATAACACCCAGGGCCTTAATTAACCAATTATCATATTACTTTTGTTGTGGGGGGTTCGGAGTTGACTCAACGTTAATTCTAAAGTAATACCCATGACGAGTACATTTATGCGTTAAGTTTTAGATCACTTCTAATAGTATGTGAATTATGTGGCACATAATGTTAAAATTTTACTATGTTAGCTTCGAGTAAAAAGGGGGGGAGTCTGGGGGGCAACCCAGAAAAGGTTTGAAAATATATAGTTTTAGCTCATTTTAATCCGAAGAGAACATATGTTTTTATTGCAGATATCTGTGCCTTCATGATCTTTTCGTAATCATTATTTGTTTAAAACTGCTTTTATTAAATTTAATTATATTGAAAACTTTTGTCTTTACAAATTTTATAAAATTTTTAATGATATGTCTGATCAATTAGATATTTTTAATATGTCTTTTAATGAATTCAAATCCAAATGGTCTCTTTTAATTCATTGATGTGTTTTTCCATTTAATGTATTTGCATTTACTTTTTCTCTCGATGTAACACTGTTATTGGATTCATTTCTGTTGTGTACATCTGAAATAAATAAAAATAATAAATAAATAAAAACCAAAGAATTTTCCAAGAAAAAAATGCAAATAGACGTCGAGAAGCTGGGGGTTCTCTCCCAGAAAATTTTTTGAAATTCGACCATCAAAATTTTTGTTTCAACTAAATTTGCCCACTTTGCGTAACACACACACACACACACACACACACACACACACACACACACACACACACACACACACACACACACACACACACACACACACACACACACACACACACACACACACACACACACACACACACACACACACACACACACACACACACACACACACACACACACACACACACACACACACACACACACACACACACACACACACACACACACACACACACACACACACACATCCGGAAGATAACTTCTCCATTCAAGTTGCAGAGTTTTCAAGGGAAAAAACAGCATAGTAATTTATATCAAAATTTCGGATGAGGAGGTTGAGGTTGAACCCCCCCCCTACGATACGACCTTGCACCATGGTGTGAGATTAGCTACTAAATTCTTAACTTTATGACATATTAAAGAGCATATAGGTATATGAAATAAATTCTAGACTCACCTTCAGTTGTCAATGATGGAAGTATAGCTGCCATACTGCTCAAAGCAGCGCTGGCAATGATAGGAATTGTGGCCAAGTGTTGGCCAGCTGGAATCAAAACACATTCCATCGGCCACCTGCATCACCTCCCTCCGGAAAGACCACACAAGTTCCCCGTGGAAAAGGGGGCAAAAAAAGCGCACCACAGCGGGAATAAAAGAGAAAGGAGAGCTGCGCGAAAACACGATGACGAATTTACGAGACAGGTAGACCGCCGGAACAAGAAGGGGGTTACAAAGGGTCTGGGAGGCACAAGGGCAAAGCTAGATGAAATAAAGGGAAATTTGGTATGCACACCTGGGGCAAGCGGCAAGCAGGGCGATGGTCACCCATAAATTCGAGGCTAACAAAGCTGGAAGAGTGCCTCGCCATAGGCCACATAGAATACACTGGGGAACACTAAGAACTCTGCCATAGGCTAGGGTCAACACAATAAGGAACGTGGAGATTGGGTGAGGAGTCCAGGACAGTCCCAGGGGGCGTAGGTGGTCCCTCACGAGTGGTCAAAGGTAGCACCACCCAAAGGTGGGCGGCGCCGTATTTAAAGTCAGGAACGACGGAAAACCTCTCATAAAATCTTTACCTTCCGGTGATTAAGAATTACAAACTCCTTACCCCTCCGGAGCTGGGCTCCCGAAGATTTTGGCCAACGGCCCGAGATAATCGGACACCCCTTAGCATCCAAGAAGATATCTTTTCCCGAGTGCGCGATTAAGTTCGTAAGAAAATGTGCATTTTGTTTAAGTGATCATCAAGAATTACTAATCGTTCAAGAATAACTATTCTCGGGTGCGAAACCCAATTGTGAACACTATATCACTCTCGGATTGACTTAGCAGAGGACAATGAGGAGCTCTAGGCTGCTTCTCTTAGGTAGGTGCAATTTCCCCAATTCTCCTCTCAGTCCAGATTATCACAAGCATTAAATATAATGAGTATATTATTGCATAAATGTGTATTGTAAATTTTGTGTTCAATTTATGCGTCCATAAGGCGCATGGTTTATCGCATGATATTGCTCTCAGGCATTCTTTCTCGGTCTACTAATGATATTAGTAATTTGCAATGTATTACATATTAAGTGAACTAATGTAAGCATTAATTCAGCGGGTTTTATCCCAGCTTAAACTTTAGGGTAAAAGTAAAGGATAGGAATTAGTGTATTGGAGGATTGGGAAGTTACTTCGTAGGGATGAATAGGAAGAATTAGAAAGTAATGATAAGAGAATCCTCATTAAAAATGATATTGCGGACCATGAGTGGGAACAATGCCTGGGATAATAATTGTATAATGTGTTGAATATGTGCATGTTAAGTATGTGCCAAGTGCCTATGTATGTATACATATACTTATAATATTATTTAATCATTGATATGTTTTGATGTGTGATCATATTTTATTTGAATAATTTAGCCAATAAGGCTCGAATTAGAACGCTAATGCATGCGAAGGATATGTACTATTTGATATCCACTAAGAAAACTAATTATTCAATTAATGGAATGTATTATTATATATACATAATCAAGAATAAATGTGTGTATTTTTAAACAAATCAACCGAATTGTTTCGTTCTATTTTGTTCCAACGCAGTCAATATACACTAACCACTATACATTATAACGGCTAGGGTGATGATAATACAGTTCCCTAAGAACTAGTAGAGCCACCCGACAAGTGGTACCGTGACCATTCACGAACCACAATTTTCAAAATTTATGTTAATACTAATTGATTGACTGTAGAGAAACGAAATGGAACAGAAAAGTATATGTATACCATACACCATAGTATAAGATAATTGAAGTATCACACTCCACACACAAAGCTTTGAGGGTATAAGTAAGAAATTTGAATTGAAAGATCCTTTTCTTTTTTTAATTTTAAATAAGTAAATCATAAATATATACCAAAATGTCTCATACCGAACAAAACGACACTGTAGAAAATTCGGGCATGAACGGGCATAGCACTGACTTACCAAGTCTAGCTATAATTCAAAATTGGATCCCCACATATGATGGTAATTCCGCGATAACCCCAGACTACTTCATAGACACTGTAAATAAATTAACAGAGGGTCTAAACATACCGGACGCGCAAAAGATCCACATAATAAAAGCAAAAATCAAAGGAGATGCGCTTACGAGTTATATTAGTAATTCGGAATTAGTCCACGAAACGGACTTAAAGGCCTTTAAGGCCAAATTCCTAGATTTTTTTGGGAAAACCCAAAGCTTGGCACTACGCCAACAAAACCTAGCCTCATGTCGGCAAAAGCCAGAGGAAGATATAAAAATCTTTGCAGCTCGACTCACGAGGGCTACTAGAGACTTTTTTGGGGCAGTGGACTTCGATTCCCCAGACATGAAGTTAATTTATGATAAATCGAGATTGGCCAGATTACTAGAAGGCGTATTGCCCCAATATAAACCCCAATTACTAACGAAGGATGTTTCCTCCTTTGATGAGGCCATCAAATTCATCCAGCTACTTCAAGCAAATCAATTAATCTTACAATCTCCGTCAATAAACGCGATAGAGTCAGGGAAGCCAGAAAACCCCCCTCAAGGTGACACCAAAATAAGGGATGACGTCACTGACCTAGCTAAAGAAATCGCGAATTTACGATTGGAGAATAACCAATTCAAACAGAAACTAGACAACATAGGCAGGGCAGGGGACAACCAATTCCCAAGAGGGAGGAAATGTAGCCAATGCCATAATTTCAACTGTCAAAGACATACGACCCCAATGGGATATCCCCAGGTCCCCCGCGCCCCGCAACAATACCGTCCGGCATTCGCCAGACCACCCCCCTCCTATCGAGAACCGCCCCAATACTCAAGCTATTACCCTAGGACTTATTACGGGGAGCAAAGGGGGGAGCGCTCCACGGAGCAAAGGTGGAGATGTAACGATAGAGGTAGAGGGGAAATTAGAAGGGGCACCTACTACCAAAACGATAGGAGACAGACATGGAATGGAGGGAGGAACGGCACATACAATAACGAGAGCCAAGGTTTCGTTCCCAGAGGGGACAGGGGAAGAGGAAGGTCAAACAGACCTTTAAACTAAAAAGGGATTTCCAACAACCCCCCCGTTTGGATGAGAAATCCCACGACAAGTCTATGGAAACTAAAAACACTACCCACACACATACGAAATATACACGCGTACACGGGGAGCACTCACAAAATATTCCGAACACACACCGTACGCAAAACCTACACACACCTAATGCGAATAAGAAATCGGTCACATTCATCAACACAACACAACATGGCACAGAATTCGCCACAAAGAATCTACTGCCGGTAGTAACTCTCAATATCGGAAAAACACCCATTCTATCCCTACTAGACAGCGGAGCAGCATGTTCATTGCTCACTAGGGAGAAATTTGAAGAAATAAAAAATGAGGTTAGCATAAAACGGGTCCCTTCATGGGTAACTATCAAGTCAGTAAATGACGAGCCTCTTAAAATTCACGGGTGTTATGAGATAACCATAAATATTGCGGACATGATAATTAAACACCCTTTCTACATTGTAAACCAACGGTTCTCCCATTATTCTATGATACTGGGTTATGACTTCTTAAAAAAAAATAATGTTACTTTAGATTTTGGCCGTAATGTGTTAATAAACAACAAACAAAAGTTAGAAATATCGGGCAAAGATAGCGGAGATATAAACAACTTACGCATCCATACATATGCAAAATTAATAAATAAGTGTAATCTTAGCCCACATGAAACGGCCATGATTACTTTACAAATAGGACCGAATTTCGATCTTAATCAAGACGTAATTTTAAACCCCTCGCTAAACAATAAAAATATTGAAGTAACCCCGGCAGTAGTATCTATCGGTAAGAACAGAACTACACATCTATTAATCACCAATTTAACTGCTAACAACATAATCCTAAACAAAAACACAAGAATCGCGACAGTAGACACTGACACAGAAGACGCCGACATAAAGAGCATTAGGAAAATCCGTAGGGAAGAACTAAACGAATCGGACTTTAAATTGGAACACTTAGATAATCCCACGAAGTCTAAGTTGCTGAAACTACTCATGAAATACGCGGATGTTTTCAGCAAACGATTGGGAACGCTGGGGCGCACAAATTTAGTTCAGCCAGAGTTCTCGGTTAAAAGCGACGAACTTAAAACAGCAAAATATTTCCCGGTGCCGCACGCCCTTAAAGACATTCTAAGGGATCACCTGGAAGAAATGCTAGAGGCGGGAATAATTGAACCTTCCAACAGCTATGTAACTTTCCCCTTAGTAATGGTAAAGAAAAAAAATACCCCTGGAGCGCCACAGTCCTATAGAACATGCGTGGACTTTCGAGCACTCAATAAACTAGTAACCTACACTAATCACCCTTTACCCTTAATGAACGCGGAAATAGATAAATTAAGCGGTTCCAAATTATTCACCACAATTGATCTAAATCAATCCTTTTTCCAAATTGAATTAAAAAACGAGCAAAAGCAATACACAGCCTTTCAATCCCCATTTGGTGCATTTCAATTTAAAACCATGCCCATGGGTTCAAGCTTCAGCAGCGCTACCCTTCAAAAACTATCAGATAAAATACTTGCCCCCTTAAGACAGCTAAGAATTGCAAATTTTATAGACGACTTCGCAATTGGAGCCCAAACTATCGACGAAATGCTTTCAACATTAGGAAGTTTCTTCCAACAATTGAGGAAACATAACCTCACAATAAACCCAAAAAAATGTTCCTTTATCACTCAACATATAACCTTTTTAGGTCATAATATTGATCAATATGGTTCTAAACCATCAAATGAAAATCTAATAAAAATAAATAACTTTAAACCCCCAAGGAATTTAAAGCAAGTCAGAGGATTTTTGGGACTCACGGGTTATTACCGCAGATACATTAAAAACTACTCCAAAATTTCCGTTCCTCTAACGGATATCTTGAAATTAAAAGGGAAATTTAAATGGAATTCCGAGGCTCAAGAGGCCTTTGAAATATTAAAAGACGCGCTGGATAAGGCTCCCATCTTAATACACCCGGATTTTACGAAACAGTTCGTCCTATCGACCGATTCTAGCACTAAAGCTATCGGTGGTTGCCTTAGTCAACTGGACGAAAGAACGGGTGTCAAAAGACCAATAGCCTATTACTCAAAAAAATTAAATGACAATCAAATTAAATATCCAATTTACGAGCTAGAACTATATGCCTTAACCGAGAACTTGCGTGCTTTCAAGTACTATGTATACGGTAGAAAAATAATAGTCGAATGTGACAACAAAGCCCTGTCACAAATAAAAACGCTTGAGAACCCAGCAAACCGGGTAACTAGACAAATACTTAAATTGCAAGAATACGACATCGAATTCAAACTAATAAAATCTAAGGAAAACATAGTTCCGGACATTCTCAGCAGATACCCAATTAACGACATAAATACAAATAACATAAGCGCGGTAACAATAGAAATGCCATCAGTTCACCAAATTCGCACAGAACAACACAAAGACCCCGAACTTAATAAAATAATAAACAAAATAAAAAGCAACCCCCAAACACTAACACGGTCAGAACGCTTCTACGCAATCGAGGACGATTTATTGCTGCGTATAACCAGCAAACCGGGTCACGGTAAACTACAAACCAAACAAATGGTAATCCCCAAATGCTACCGACCAAACATTTTACATCTCACACACGCGAATCATGCGGGACATGTTAAAACCTACGATAATCTAACTAGATACTTTTATTGGCCTGGAATGTACAGCGATGCAGAAAATTTTGTTCAGTCATGTACAGACTGCTCACATTACAAATCTCCCAATAGATATCCTCCTGCACCTTTACAAAGTAATATCTTGGCTAAGAAGCCCCTTGAATATATAAGTATGGATATAGTAGGACCCCTAAATGAAAGTCCATGTGGACACAAATACATTCTCTGTGTAAATGACTACTTTACCCGTTACATGCAAATTTACCCTCTGAAGACACAAAAAGCAACCGAAGTTGCAGACAAATTGCTTAATTTCATATCCATTTTTGGACTTTTTGAGAATCTACTATCGGACTGTGCATCAAACTTTGTAGGAACCATCTTAACCTCTCTAGCGGAAAAATTAGGCATAAATAAACTCAAAACCACTAGTTACAGACCCTCTACAAATGGGATGAACGAGGCATCTCACAAACAATTAAAAATTTCCCTAGCTATTTTTGCTAGGGATAACCATAATTGGGTAAAAGGTATTGAGTTCTACCAATTAATGTATAATGCGCAACGACATAGCACAACAAACTACAGCCCATACTACTTAATGTTCGGTCTTGAACCAAAAGTTCCTTACACCATTAAACCAAATTTATCCGACGAGGAACATAACTCCATACCCGAATATGTAGAAAATCGACTAAAAATATACGCACAGGCGCAAAAGGCAGTTGAGGAAAATTTCAAACAGGCAGCAAAAAAACAACAGGAATACAGATTAAGCAAGGGCGCGAAACACAGATCTTTTGAAATCGGCCAAAAGGTATATTTACACACTCCAAATCTGGAAAGGAATAAAGACTCTATAAAAAAACCCCTTTTCGACGGTCCGTATATAATTGAAAAAAAACACACGGACGTAAATTACACAATTCGGAACGCTGAACGCCCGAATGCAAAACTTCAACGAGTACACGTTGAAAGATTACTGCCATTCACAGAAAGGAAAAACACACTTAAATTAGCACACGGGGCACAAGACACCACACCCAAATACATAGACCGGAATATAGAAGCTAACATAAAACCAACCCTTCCCCCCGAAGACGATTGGGACGAAGACATCCCACTTGCATACTACGCGCTCACCCGGAACAGGTATCGTTCACAAGCATCAATCCCCGCAAAACCCGTCAAAGGTACGCAATCCGACAATCCAAACGGGGAGGGAATCCCTAAGGCACACGCCTTACCCCACTCCCCAAATACTAGCCCAGGAGCACAACCGACGGGGAACGAAACATCGGAAAACGATAGGTCAGGCGCACAACAAAGAACGGACATAACCGAACAGCGGGACGCGGAAGAAAATACTCAAACGGCAACAGAACCGACTGAAACTGATACAGATAATGACTCGGAGCAAACGGGAGAGAAAAGAAAAAAATACTCGCGGAAAAATTGGGCGGACCAGCCACGTCGGGACTTCTCGCTCAGGTCACAACCCAATACATCGGTCTCACAGGTTACCACGGACAATTTAGGAACCCGCCTATGGAACTGGGCAGAGCAAATTACTCGTCCATCGGAGGACGAAGATCAGGGACCGCAGTCTCAACTTTTAACCCTTCTAGACACATTGACGGAGAGATTGAAAGATGATTAGGTACCGCTAGTTAGCAAGCAATGTAAATTACAAAGGGAAACAAAACCGGGCATAGCAGGGAAACAAATAAAAAAGGCATAGGATAAATCACGGAAACACAAATACAACACAACACACGGTGGGATATTAAGATAGGGAACTCGAAATGGATGGAAATGACATGAACTAAATATAAAATAAACAAATTTTGACGATGCATACAGGGTCAGATATTGATATGATATTTTTTCGGAATACTGGTAGGTGTTTTAACATATGAGCAAACTAATACAATCAGCCAAATAAAATCAATCTTAGATATAGAGCAAATAAAGCAAAATATCCAAACGGATCAAAATTAATGATTTATATGGCGTAATTCAGTAATTAAGAAAACTTATACTCCCTGATAGATCAAAACTTAACTCCAAACATAAAATAATATCAACGGTAAGGGGAAATATTTCAAGAGCAAATAATTTTAAAACCCGTCTAAAATATAGGAAAACCAAAACCCAATTTAAACAAAAAAAAAAACTACATAGAGGCATAAATTTTCGGGCAAAACCATAAAGTGATATAATAACTATAAACATAAATGTTGCAAAACAATAAAACAAAGGTGAATTAAAATAAAATATTTCAAACTATCTCTAGCCTCATATGTTGCTTTGAGATACTTGGGGAGGATTTTAATTGTCTTCCGCGGAGACAATTTTAAGTGGGAAATTAAGCGCTGGCGTTTATCTCTACCACCACCCAACCCAAAGTATTAATGTAAGCAATATGAATAAAATGCAGAATGTACGGTGAAAAGAAAAAATTAATAAATAAATCATGAAATATGTAAAAATATGTAACATAAGTAATACAATAGATAATGTAATGTGGGAAAAAAGAAAAAAAACCAAGGAAAACATAGTGTAAAACATGGTACATAGGGTGTAAAATGTAACACTGCAACATAGAATACAATAAATAAATATCAGCTACTTACAAATTGTGTAGAATCCTTAGATGACCGCGTTAAAGTTGCGCGGGGCAAAATATATTTCAAAATGTAATTCCATAACTTGAAAAAATATCTTCCCAAAACTTGAAACTTAGTAAGACCGTATGATAATATACTCTAAAAAATGGAAACAAATATAAGAACACAACAGGCTCAAATAAATACAAACACGCGGTTACGAATCCAGAGGAAAAAGTAAATCGAAAACAAAATTCAAAATTAGAAGATAATTGCATGGCATAGATAAATTACATGAACAAAAATCAGATTGCAGAATTAGATTCATTCTAAACGCTAAAAACAAAATTCATGGGGAAAAAAGTGACAAGGAAAAAACCTGATGGTAGGTTACTACTTGACTGGAATTCACTGTGGACCGTGCGGACTGGGGGACGCGGACAACGTGCCGGGTTAAACAAGTAAGAAATAAAATAAGTAAAACACACATAACAAAAGAAAATTAAGGGAAACACCAAAACACGAATGCACAACAGTAAAAGAAACAAACAAGAAAGGAGAGAAATACAAAGGACAACACAACATTCAAACGTCATTCATTCATCCAATTACTCATTCACACACCCAATCAACCAAAATTAAATACATGTGCACACTAGCAAGTGCACATGCGGGATTCTGCACTTAGCCAGGCACACACATACAAGCGCATGCTCGCGAGGGATCGCGCAGGGCTCCCCGGGTACCCTGAACGCACCCGGGCCGCCCAAACAACGGGGACGGCTAAATGGTTGCCGAATGGGCCCCGTTGACCGGGGAAAGTCCCGTCGCCCGCGTCCAGCCGCCCGCAATTCCCAGAGCATCAACGTCTCGTACATATCGACTAAACTGCAAAGGGTAGACTAAAGCACAGATACGAAAGCATCAATCGGGAAAAATCGAAATAAAATACATTGTCCAAACAACAAGGGAAATAAAACCATCAACCAATCCTACCAGAGGGGGAAAATGACCGCGAAAACGCAGATACGGTAAGACCGAGAGGGCCCACACAAAGTAAGAAAAGGCCAGGGCACAAACTGTCCATAAATAAGCCTGGGTCAATAAGCCCCGAGGGACATAATTTGGCCGGTGAGAAAGCGAGGGACACAAAACAAACTCGGGGAAGCAAAGAGAGCGGCAATCTGCTCACAAAGGACGAGGCCGGGGAGGCGAAGTAACAAACGAAAATGGACAATCACTGCAATACCAATTACCTAATCCAACACCTGACGATTCACTCGCATAGAACGAATAGGGAAATTTAGGAACGGTGAGAACTGTGGAGAGCTCGAGGGTAGCATATGGGCACACCCTACGGCGTCGAATTTTATACAAATTCGCGCCACATAAAGGAGCTAAAAGAGAGGTGAATACTCCACACAAAATAAGGAATGGAAAAAAAAAAGACATCTACGAAAACGCGAAACTGCATCCAGGATTAGACGGGGAATATGGCAAATGGGGAAAGAAAAGGGCAGCACCCGAAACTGACCACCCTACACGAAACAAAAACCTAATTAGAAGTCCAAGACCCCAGAAAAGCATAGAGCTCTCGGGAGTGATACTTTCCCAAGTATCACAACAGAGGGATCAATAGCGATTGAAGGAAGAGGAATTGCAAGGAGATAATAAAAATAATTAGAGAATAGGAAAAGAGTGCCTGCCCGCACATATCCCATCGGTGGGAATAACCCGTGGTCAAATAGACACGTAATTCCAACTGGTGTCATTAAGACATTAGTAAGAGCACCGATAACGGTACTCAGGATAAGTCACACTGATATTACACATGTACATATTACACATGTAAATAGTAGAAAAAAAAATTACCAAATTTTGCGATTTGACAAATTGCAAGAATTTGCATGCATGTAATTGGGAAATGCTTATTCAAAAGGACGTTCAATAAGCGCTCAAGGGACAAGTCCCGAGCAAAAGGCTGAAATATATCTTCCTTTTGAACAGCGGAGTGCCATCTCTGAAATGGCATTAATGATGTATATATTTATTTATTTTTCTTTTCTTATAATGAATCATTAAAATGTATATAAATATTAGGATTAGAATCTAAACTTTAAGCATGTACTTTAGAATTAAGTAACACTATTCTGGACTGGGCAGTGAATTGGTGATATTGCATTGCAGGCTACCTATGGACTGCAGTAGCGGTGATAATGGGCACTCCCCATATCACCATATGCAAAATGGAGGGTGAGGGATGTGAGAAAGAAGCACTCCCACGCCACTTGCTGCAGCGAATTGACCTACCTTCCCACGCGTGTGCCTTGCAAAAGTGTATCAACTGCGTCACTGGCTATGAATCATATATACTAACGCCTAATTTTGAACTGATTGCACCAACAACTTTCATTCTCAAAAACGAACATCCGGTCGTCGAACACTTGAACTTCAACACGACCTTTTATACCTGCCGGGCACCGCAGGGAGCCTCCTGCAACTGCAACACGGCCACTTGCAAAGGCCCCAACGATTTTTGTCAGTTATACAACTGCTCGCAATCTGCTCAGTGTGAGTGCCACCTTACCCATGACAAAGCGCTAATAACGCACGTAGGAGAGGACCGATCTATAGACAATCCGACGATAATTACTATACAAACATGTATCTTCCGGAAGAAGAAGTCCTATAGCAGGAAGTTACTGGAAGCAGAACGGGCCACATTCAAACAGAACAATTTAACCCTCACGTTCACTGATCCTGTTCTCACCCTGCCAGACACCAATGGCCGACTCATTTTGCGAACCGACGACTACGAGACACTCTTAACGGTGAAGGATACCAGACACATCACCGTCCCGTTCGAGCTACTGGCACACAAGACAACGCTCACCGCCATATTCATAGCGGAAAATGGTCTCTCCGTCGATGCGGAGATACACATCGAAGGCAAAAAGCTCTGTCGCCTAACGGGGTGCATCTTTTGTAAAGAAAATTTCCAAACCTACCGATGCTGGCAGCCATTCTTCCAGAATCTCCTGTGGGGTGCTCTCATCTGTCTAACCATGGTAAGCCTCATCATGGTTAAGATAATCATCAAAACTATCACGTGGACCATCATGCTCCTCTTCTACCAAATCATGCTACTATGTCGACTTATCCGGATGGCGGCACGGTTCTGTCTTCTCTTGGGAGCGGCGACGGGACATGCCATCAGGCACTTCGGTGCGGGAATCTACGAGGCATTAGAACACAGAGACCGAAGATACGGAACAGGACTAAAGGCGGTCTCACTTGCAGTCCTGGCACTCTGCTTAATCGTCGATGGTGCCACCGCAAGTTGCTCCGATTATAACATAGTTCAATCGGAACTAAAACTATGTGAACACCATGACGCATGGGAAGAAACCTGCAAACTCACCACTTCTGCGGAAGTAACCATCAAAAACATTCGCCACGCATCATGTCTATGGTTTCACTCCAAAGATAGTAAGCCTCTATTCTCACTAAAAATCACCCTGGAGTCGGTGGAGTGTCATTTCTCGACACAAAGACTGTATTACACCTTCCCAGTACAGACCCGTTCCCAATCACAGATCACCTGCAGCCAAAACAAATACTGCGCTTGGGGCGAACATTGCGCTATTCACTCATACGACGGACTGAACTTCGAGGCAGAGACGATGGAGGCCAGATCGTACAGCGGATACTCAACGTGTGAGCCGAGCAACCGCGGAAACGGCTGCATAATAAGCCACACACCGGCCTGCGCGTTCAAGCGCGTGTACTTCGTGCCACAGCTGGAAAAGTCTTATGAGGTCTCCAAAATAACTGGTTACAAATGCGGCTACAAAGTGGCATTAGAGCATTCCAGAAATGGAACAACCTCCCGGGCCACCCTAAGAGACAAAACAATAGCGATCGACGGAATAAAAGTGAAGCTTCTGGGGGCGTATGACCAATCTACAATGCTCATCCCAGAGAAATTGGTCACCAGCGTCGACAACCCCTCCGAAGGCTACCTGGTGATGGGGAGTGAAAAGAACGATCCAGTGGCGAACCTCATCGGAGCGGTGCAGGCCAATACGTCTTACACAAAGACCTTCCTCTTCGCCAAGGACCTCGCCGACTGTGCCTTCTTCGAGGACCAGCTACGATGCATAGAGAACACTCAGGCAGTAAACACCATGGTGGAAACGCAGGAAGGCCGCCTTCCAATCACCAGGGAACTTCACAGCCTGCACCTGCACCAGGGACGGTTGCGATCAAAACTTCTCGCATCGTCGGCCATCAAGCTTCAGCTGCACTTCTCCAATTATGAAATATCCGTCCAGCGGGACGCAGTCTGCCCCGTTATTGAGGGCTCAAATTACGAGGTATCCGGATGCTACAAGTGCGGGATTTTGGCCGAGCTCACTCTCACGGCTAAATCATCATGCAAGGCGGGACTAGTTTCCGTCACCTTCGAGAGCATCCAGGTACATACTAAGGCAGTCGAGCTCTCAGTCGCGCCCTCCACCATCACAGTGAAGCTCCTGGCTGAAACAAAGTGCTTCGAGGACAAGATTTGCCTACAATCGTCCTCGAACATTCAGTGTCGCCAAATATCATTTTGCCTGGACGAGCCTTCCATTGAACTGTTAAAAATGCAGGGCAAAACGATGGAACAAACAGCCACCAGCACCCAAGGCTCATTGTTCGAGTGGGTCCACTTTCCCAGCCTTAACTCGGCATTCTTTATTCTAAAATTCGCCGGAGCAGCACTTTTAGCCATTGGACTTACCATCACGATCGTCTCTACCCTCATCACCTGCTGCTGCAAACAGAGATAAGCTGTCACTTATGGACTCACTTTTATTTAGTGAACTCTCACTTATGGACTCACTTTTATTTAGTGAACTCTCACTTATGGACTCACTTTTATTTAGTGAACTCTCAATTATGAACTCACTTTTATTTAGTGAATTTTACTAATTAACTTCTTTTATCTAGTTTTTTTTCTCTTATATGCATATTCTACATATTTCTCTTTACTTTCCTGCATGCTAATTCGGGCTAATATATAACCATGCAAGATGCATTATTTTCCAGGAGGTGGGGTGCCCGAGCACTTGACTCTGGGGTGCACATACATTTCGGAGCAATCCAATGCTTCCTTATTCCTGATGGAATAACATCATTTCCATGGATGGGGACGCATCGCCAAGGACGCTTGACGTATGCGTGGCCATCATATGGGGCATACACATTTAAATGATAAGTTGCTCCCGGATGTTACCGCACTAACTTCACTTCCTGGCAATTAGCATCGCAGCAAGGAGTAATTAAACGTAAGGATCATTTATATGTCTTTCCTATGTTATTATACTATCTTTATGTTATCCCTATGTTATATTTTTCTTTCTGGTTGGTTTCCAGTAAGCTTTTATTTACTCTATTCACTACCCGTTCAATTATTTAGCATTTTCTGGATGTTATGTGCAAACCACTGGACTGAGCAGGAGGGGGTGAACCTCAGGCACTTGTAACCCTCTCTAAAATTCATTTCCTTCTCGTAAGAAAAAAAAAGGTTTCTGCCTTTGCATAACCCTTTTTTTTGGCGGGAGTAGGGTAGATTCTGTTGGCCAGCTGGAATCAAAACACATTCCATCGGCCACCTGCATCACCTCCCTCCGGAAAGACCACACAAGTTCCCCGTGGAAAAGGGGGCAAAAAAAGCGCACCACAGCGGGAATAAAAGAGAAAGGAGAGCTGCGCGAAAACACGATGACGAATTTACGAGACAGGTAGACCGCCGGAACAAGAAGGGGGTTACAAAGGGTCTGGGAGGCACAAGGGCAAAGCTAGATGAAATAAAGGGAAATTTGGTATGCACACCTGGGGCAAGCGGCAAGCAGGGCGATGGTCACCCATAAATTCGAGGCTAACAAAGCTGGAAGAGTGCCTCGCCATAGGCCACATAGAATACACTGGGGAACACTAAGAACTCTGCCATAGGCTAGGGTCAACACAATAAGGAACGTGGAGATTGGGTGAGGAGTCCAGGACAGTCCCAGGGGGCGTAGGTGGTCCCTCACGAGTGGTCAAAGGTAGCACCACCCAAAGGTGGGCGGCGCCGTATTTAAAGTCAGGAACGACGGAAAACCTCTCATAAAATCTTTACCTTCCGGTGATTAAGAATTACAAACTCCTTACCCCTCCGGAGCTGGGCTCCCGAAGATTTTGGCCAACGGCCCGAGATAATCGGACACCCCTTAGCATCCAAGAAGATATCTTTTCCCGAGTGCGCGATTAAGTTCGTAAGAAAATGTGCATTTTGTTTAAGTGATCATCAAGAATTACTAATCGTTCAAGAATAACTATTCTCGGGTGCGAAACCCAATTGTGAACACTATATCACTCTCGGATTGACTTAGCAGAGGACAATGAGGAGCTCTAGGCTGCTTCTCTTAGGTAGGTGCAATTTCCCCAATTCTCCTCTCAGTCCAGATTATCACAAGCATTAAATATAATGAGTATATTATTGCATAAATGTGTATTGTAAATTTTGTGTTCAATTTATGCGTCCATAAGGCGCATGGTTTATCGCATGATATTGCTCTCAGGCATTCTTTCTCGGTCTACTAATGATATTAGTAATTTGCAATGTATTACATATTAAGTGAACTAATGTAAGCATTAATTCAGCGGGTTTTATCCCAGCTTAAACTTTAGGGTAAAAGTAAAGGATAGGAATTAGTGTATTGGAGGATTGGGAAGTTACTTCGTAGGGATGAATAGGAAGAATTAGAAAGTAATGATAAGAGAATCCTCATTAAAAATGATATTGCGGACCATGAGTGGGAACAATGCCTGGGATAATAATTGTATAATGTGTTGAATATGTGCATGTTAAGTATGTGCCAAGTGCCTATGTATGTATACATATACTTATAATATTATTTAATCATTGATATGTTTTGATGTGTGATCATATTTTATTTGAATAATTTAGCCAATAAGGCTCGAATTAGAACGCTAATGCATGCGAAGGATATGTACTATTTGATATCCACTAAGAAAACTAATTATTCAATTAATGGAATGTATTATTATATATACATAATCAAGAATAAATGTGTGTATTTTTAAACAAATCAACCGAATTGTTTCGTTCTATTTTGTTCCAACGCAGTCAATATACACTAACCACTATACATTATAACGGCTAGGGTGATGATAATACAGTTCCCTAAGAACTAGTAGAGCCACCCGACACAAGGGAGCTAAGAAAGCCAGCATGCTTTCAAGACTAAAGGTATTGGGAGATGGAGTTTTGAATCCATAATGCTGGAAACGGTGAAACTCGTATATGTCACCATCTTGACTGGGACGTCCTTGTCTTCGGTTACCAGATTCTCCTAAAATGATGTTATAAGACTTGTATGTATTCCAGAATCGATTCTATTTATGCTGTATAATTATACATGAGAGATCGGAAGAAAAAATATCAAGAAACCTGTAATCGTTTTGATAAAGTAGTATAAGGACTTCCTATGAGAAATTTCTTCCGTAAGAGAAGACTATATTCTTAAGAATAATTCATAGGAATTTTTGGAAATTCGTATATTTTATTTCTCGTACTGTATAGCGGATCCAGGAGGTGGTATGTGGAACGTGCCCCCCAGAAGAGTAAAAGTTTATTGAATAAAATGACATCTACAGAGAATTTTTTAAAAAAAATCAATGCTTTCATGTGCAGTTTATATGGTCAAAAAAGCTTATCTTTTAATATTAAAAAAATACAGTTTCTGCTGCTGGAGAAGTTTCAGAAATCCCGGCGCCCCCTTCTAGAAGTTTAACCCAGATTCGTCCCTAGTTATACTATATTAACAAACTAAAGGTTAATCAATCCTCTCTTTCAAACATTTTCGAAGATTTAGAGAATAAGAAAAATAATTTGTGGAAAGGCACTGTATATTTGGACGGCCTTTTTTCAACTAAACTCTACTCTAATTTCCACGGCCCGGCGTTCCATTGATTCCATCACTAAGCGCCGAGACTGATACATAACCACGAGACCTACAGCGCATGCGCCACGGGCCGTTTGGGCCGTCCAAATATACACTTCGTTGTGGAAAATACCTTTCCAGAATTTATATATTTTTTTTTGAAGGGAAGGCAGATAAAACTGTTCAACAATGAAAAAAATCCTTTGATGAAAATAGTAATTTCTCATAGATTTTGGGTCGCTGAACACGAAAATTACCATTAAAATTTTGAATTGACTCAGAATTTTCGGGGAACAGCCCTTCCCCCTTTTTACGTTTTTTGATAGCTTAATGTATTTGAATTCGATTTTCAGGGTCAAAAAGAGTTACTTAAGTCTTAAAATTACTACCAAAGGGACAAGAAAAGTTGAAATTAAATTTCTAAAATATGAAAAATTTTGTAGTAAATGGATAGGTTTAAGGGGTAATTATCACCCCTAAGGGGTTATTATTCACGTTTGAAGGGTCCTAACCCTTCCGAAGAGATAGCAAATGACGTTTTTCTTATGTTTTAAGTCTATTCCTAGGTAGAAATTCTTCAATTCTTTAAAAACTGGCCGGTTTTAGGGAGTGAGGGAGGATTCCATGTTTCAAGCTGTTAATATAGATGCACGGCTGTAGATAACAATTAGGGAGCGTCCCCTTAAAAACTGAGGGTAAAGGAGGAAAACTTTAGACAAGCATGGTTTAAACAATAAACGTTTTCAGTCACGTGTTTTTTCTCCACTTTTAAATTAAAATATTTAATTACCTGTACATTTTTTTAAAAAACTGACTAGATATTTCATTTTACCATACAAAAAACCATACGGAACACTTGTTTGTTTTTGAAAATCTGACACATGCAACTTCCTTATTATCTCAAACCCAATACACACTAGCTATTTTTGTAATTACTACCTATTAACAAACTTAAACATTCCTTCTTCTCCTTTCTAAACCATCACTAACTAAGAAAAACAAAATTAACCAATAAGTTGTTTACCGTTGAGGACAAATAGGGTAAATAGATAAGATATGTAAATATCTAAAAATTATCTTAAGTCACATCAGGCTGGAATGGAGAGTGTTCCATTTCTACACAAACGACAATTTAAAGCTTATATATAAAATCTAATCTTTGACACATTCGTTTGGAGGAGTTTTAAATGTTATATCATTTGTTTAATTATACTCTTAAGTCGGCAAGAAATTTTGAAATTTAATTATTTTCAAATTTTTAAAATTCAAATTTCTTGCTTTTTCACGAGATAAAGTCCTTTTGAAAGGCTACTACTACTAAATAATTTAAATACCTCTCATTAAATAATTCAATCACTAGTCCAGTAACTTGGTGTCAAAAAAGGGGTATTTCAAGAAAAAAATACAGTAGTTGTTTTTTCAACGGTTTTATATGTTTTCGAAGGTGCTGAATCCGAATCTGAACTTTGCATACAAAATTTCCTAGTGCGTTGTAAGAAAATTCGAAAAAACCCTGAAATTTCACCTCATTTTTTGATTTTTTTGTTTGTAGAATGGAAAGTATGGGTCTCTCATGAAAATGTTAAATACAAAAAATAAAGAAGATAAAACAAGCTACAAAATTGCCAATTACAACTTTTTTGTCAGACTAATAGTTTGGCAGCTAGAGCGCGCTGAAAATAGGGCATATTTCGCTCTGGCGGCGAAAAATCCAGAAAATCAAACTTGCATCTAAAAAAAGTATTTTTTTCCTGTTGTGAATACTAGTGAAACTTTCAACTGAACTAGTGTTTTAAATTAATTTTAATAGAATTAATAGAAACTGAATTTTTTATTACCTAAAAAACCTGCGTTTTGGGGGAGGAAATTCATAAAGAACATTCATTTTATTAATAATTATTGGGATAAAAAGTAGGATTATAACATGTAAGACATTATTAAAGTAGTTTATCTTAGTTATCTAAATCAAAATCTGACTTTTTAAGGAAGATATGGGTCATTTTCTGGATTCCGAAATATGCCCTACTTTCAGCGAGCTCTAGCTGCCAAACTATTAGTCTGACAAAAAAGTTGTAATTGACAATTTGTAGCTTGTTTTATTTTCTTTATTTCTTCTGGTCAAGATTTTCATGAGAAATCCATACTTTCCGTTCCACAAGCAAAAAACCAAAAATTAGGGGGGGAATGTTTGCGTATTTTCGAATTTTCACCAAAATTCCATTTGAAATTTTGTATGCAAAGTTCAGATTCGGATTCAGCACCCTCAAAAACATATAAAACCGTCGAGAAAAAACTTCTGTATGTTTTCTTCAACAAGCGACTTCCTTATTATATATATATATAGTATACTATTATCTTCTATTGAAACTGCGAGCTTAAGAAAAATTGCTGAGTAAAATGTATTTAAATACTAATTACTAGAGTAAATAGAGGGTTTATTTCCTGTGAAGCAATATTAAACTACTTTTTAATGGTTTCTTATTAAAAAAACAACTTTTTTTAGATGCAAGTTCGATTTTCCTGATTTTTCGACGCCAGGGCGATATATGCCCTATTTTCAGCGCGCTCTAGCTTCCCAACTATTAGTCTGATAAAAAAGTTGTAATTGACAATTTTGTAGCTTGTTTTATTTTCTTTATTTTTTGAATTTAACATTTTCATGAGAGACCCATACTCTCCGTTCTACAAACAAGAAATCAAAAAATGAGGTGAAATTTAAGGGTTTTTTCGAATTTTCTTAAAACGCACTAGGAAATTTTGTATGCAAAGTTCAGATTCGGATTCAGCACCCTCGAAAACATATAAAACCGTTGAAAAAACAACTACTTTATTTTTTCCTGAAAAAACTACCAAGTTACTGGACTACACCCTTTAAACTTACATCACGTTTCAATAGGCATGGAGGACGGTTTTATTTTTTAACAATTCTCACCTGGGAATTCTCCTATATTAATGCTCTGACGTCTCTGTCCTTTTCTCACAAGGCTGTTCGTACGCCTCGCGTTGACAACAAGACACGAGATGATAAATATAATGCAATAGACTTTCAAGCTCAAAGGAAAACCCAGTATCATTTCAGAAAAACCTTCAAATACAAGGAAAATGAAAAAAGAACCGTTAATATTTCAATAAAGAATTTAAAAGAGTATTATATATAGAACTAGCGCTGACGCGCAGTTTCAGTTTTTTTTATAAATGTCATCTGTGCGTTACAGATGGGCTTCGCCAGTCCATTTAAAAAATTCTTCTGGTGTGTTACAGATGGGCTTCGCCAGTCCAAATGTGGAAATCTACTAATATAAAAACGTTTGTGGGTATGTATGTATGTGGAGGACGCATCTCCTCCTAAACCACACCGAATACGCGGACAAAACTCGGTATATAGACGTATCTAGAGGCGAGAACGATCACTGCAAAGTTTTCCAAGCTCGAAAATCGAATATTTACGAGTAATTAGCGAATTTATAGCCAAAAACGCTTATTTCTCCATTTCTCTACCAGAGTGGATCTGCTCGACTCACTATTATTAACGAGATGAAAACCTTCAAAAATCAAATATTTTAACAGGAAAAACTGTATAATTGTCCATTTAAAAGCTTTATCAGCTATGTAAACATCAAAATAAATTTAAATAATTTATTATCAAACGTTATTTTCCTTTATTTTAAGATATTGCCTTTTAAAATAAAAAAAATTATGGAAAAGTGTAATTTTTTTTCATGGAAAACGACTTAAAAATAAAACATTGTTTCAAATGAAGCGGTTCACTAGGTCTTTTATTATTGTTTCAAATTTGTTATTTTTGTTCACTAGACTCATTAATTTACTAGGAAACATTGCCGAGGGAAAAGAAAAATTACCGAGAACATCGGGATAGGAAAATTATCGGGAACATCGGGATAGGAAAATTATCGAGAACATCGGGATAGGAAAATTATCGGGAACATCGGGATAGGAAAATTATCGGGAACATCGGGATAGGAAAATTATCGGGAACATCGGGATAGGAAAATTACTGGGAACATCGGGATATAAAAAATTACCGGGAACACCGGGATATGAAAAATTACCGGGAACACCGGGATAGGAAAAAGGCGTCTGGGATACCGGGATGATTGGTAATTGCTGATTTATAAAATTATAAATGCATTTTGAGAAAATTTAATTAAAAAAAATATACACTCCACCCGTGCAAGGCCGGGCATATCCGCTAGTAGTTAAATAAAGGAGCCACTTTTATGTTTATACTACAACAATGGATTTTAAACTGCAACAATCGAGAATATGCCTACAATAATAATGTTACATCTTCTCTTGTTATATTTACAACAATGTGGTTTTGCCCTGAAGTTAGGCATGAAATTTGGGTTTTTAAGCATAAAATTGACCATAAAAGTTGTTGGAACGCTTCGATTTTAAATTATTTTGATTCAGAAACCTTCCCTGGAGCGAGTAGATCAACGTGGTATAGTTTAATAGTTAATGTAGGTTCGAAAAGTTTAAAACTATAAAGGACATACATACACACAGACATTCATTTTTATATATATAAGAGTTCACTATTTATAATGACTTTTAATCAGTAGAAAAGCAAAGGAAAGCACACTTACCTAAACCTCAATGGAGTTAAAACTTTCTCCACCCTAAGATAACACAACGAGATCAAACGGGATTCCCACACTTCTCCCAAAAGCGCTAATATTAAAACACCAGTGTCTACCACCCTCTTAGTTGTGTCGACAAAAATAATTCCATGGGGGAGATAGTATTTCAATGGAGGTTAGTGATCTGTTTTAGTACAAAATAGCCCGACGGGCCGTCCTTATTGTCCGATCCAGTGAACTGACCAATATAAGACGCGAGTTCCGGATCACGGAATAAAAGGTTCCGCTTGGCTCCCTTGATGGCTATTTTTTTATCTTTCTCAAATTACAAAGTCGGTGTGCGTAATGCAAGATCCTTTAGGCGGGTCTGGTGTATTCAAGAAAGCCCGTTTTATGTGCACAAGTCCGTTTCACACCTACATAAAGACAAAAGGGCGTAAGTAGTGGGGAGCAGAAATTTCTTTTTACTTGCATTTCATTGTGTTTTTTAATGAGATAGTTTGAACAACGTTAGAACTCAGGAAGAAGCAAAGAGTAAAAGGAGAAAGATTCGTGTGTTCGATATGAGCATACTAATGAAGAGTAATGACTAATGGAGAAAGTGTGCTTCCCGTCTCTTTTCCTCCTTGATCTGGGAGAGCATGAGCTTGAAAATGAAAAATAAGGGAAAGCCTGTATTTTGCGTAAACCCCAACATGGTTTCAAGTTCATATAGTCTACTCAGTTCAAAAACTATACCGTCTGTTAGGGGACATCCATAAACTACGTGAGGTGTTTTTTCCAAAATCTGGACCCCCTCCCCCTTTGGTGAGATTTTGCTGGACCCCCCCTCCCCCACGTGAGATTTACCTACAACCTTTAAAAATAATTTTCCATCCTATTCGTTTACATTTTGTGCTTCACACAGCACCTAAAACTTTTCCATTATTAATGATGTGGGGGAAAAGGACATTATTCTGCCTAAAAATCACCACAGTATCTTATCTGTGGGTATTATTCCTTTCTCATACTTAAAAAAATCGTATAATTTCTAACTTAAAAAGTTGACGTGAGATTTTAATCGACCCCCCCTCCCCCTTGGTGAGATTTTTCCAAACCCCTCCCCCCTTTTTTGACCACACGTTATTTATGGATGGCCCCTTAAAACGTGATTAAAATTAAACATACGTAAAGGGAAATCTAGAGTAGTGGTCATTTTCTTAATAACAATTGGTTAATGTAATTATATGTAATAACAATTGGTTATTATAATTATAAACTACCATTAAGTTATTTTTTCATGATAATTGGAATAGATCAATTGTAGTTTAGAAAGAAAATACAATTTTCCAGAAATAAAACTCCAAGTTAGCTGCGATTTTACTCTTGAAAAGTTTTTTTATTCCATAAATTATTTAAAAATAATTGTATTAAATTTAACTTTTTATAATGGCGATAAATAAGGGAGGGGCGATTGGGGGGCGATGGGTATTTAAAGGGGGAAAATAAAATTGTACTGTATGACAAGACTGTATTCAGACTTAATTTACCCAAATTAATTAATACCCTGTTTCTTAGGGTCAATTTCCAAAAATTTTCTGGGTGGACCCCCAAATCCCCCTTTTGTACTTGGAACTTAATTTTTTTATACTTACTAGTTCATCAAAATCCTACCTAAAATATATGTCCGAAATTTACAAGAGGTGTACCATAACTAGTTAAAAACCTGTTTTTTGGAGTCTTATTTCCAAAAATTTTCTGGGGGAGGACCCCCGGACCTAAAATTGCTTTTTTTATTTACACTTTACTTCAAATTAAAATTAGACATACAATGAGAATGAAAAGGGGGCAATAGGTGTAAGTCAACCCCTAAAAAGGGGGCGATGGGCTACAAAAGGTTAGGAACCACTGATATGGGGTATAATCAATGGTATATTATATTTTGGTTGAATTTTGAAAAACCTTTTGAGACCTTTTCTAAGACCAATAAAACACGGTAGTTTTAACTAGTGATGGGCAAAATCGATAATTTTAGGTATCGAATACTTTGGTATCGAATACTTATAGGCAGGGCTCGATTTCTAAAAAAAGAGGTACCGGAACGGTAAAATTATTGGTATCAAAACTGAAAAAGCGAAACTTTTTAATACCAAAACTTAAGCATTTATTTTCAAATTTAAACTTATAAAATAAATTCAAATGTGTTAGTACTAGATTAGGAAAAGTGTTCTAACTTAATTATTAATTGTAAAGACGATGAACTCTTTATACACCTTTTTTTACAGTGGGTTATACATACTTGTTTTCCAACAAGGGTGACTCTTATAGGAGGTGAGATGGCTTATCATCAATGAACCATTAGTGTTGCAAATTTTGCCAATTTAAAGAATATAAAGCGTAGTTCAAGTCCTTAAATGGTAGAATTTAAGATGTCGCAAATTTTCTTTGCAAATTTCCCCAGCGATATGGCAAATCTGTTTCAGATAAAAAATAATCAACACCAGGAGCGGATTGTGGTTCAAATGGGGGTTCACAATCATGTTTTAAAAGAACAATTAAGTAAAAACCTTGCAGTTAAATCACAAATATTGTTATTTGCAAAAAAGATAATAATGCATATAAAATATTTTTTTAAATTTGTAATATGCCTTTTTTATATTTTTGGTAGGATTTTTACTGTTATGAACTTAATCTGGAAAAAAATCTGATAAGTTGAGTTCTAAGTACAAAAAGGGGGTCTGGGGGTTCTCCCCCCGAAAATTTTGGAAATTTGACAATAAAAACAGGGTTTTAATTAATTTTTTTCGTATATAGAAAGGTATTGGCTGGCCTGATGAATGGATCTCGCGGGCCGTAGTTAGGAGACCCCTGAAATAGTATAATTTTTTTTTTCGAAAAAGAGGTTCCGGAACGGCGTTCCGGACCGTTCCGGCTGAAATCGAGCCCTGCTTATAGGTATCGAGTACTTTTTTTCCAAAGTTGGGAAATGAACCTGAATGGACCATTTTTTCTAAGGTTTATCCATACTCGATCTGAAATTAAAAAAACTGAAACCGATCCATCAAAAAAGAATAATATATTGTGCAGAATAAGTGAAGTCACTTAATTTAATAAGTGAAGTCTATTAATTTAATAACTTATAAATAACATATTTTAATTCATTCCTTCGATTAAAGTTTAGGACACTAAAGTTTCGTTTATCTACTTACACGGGAAGTTCTTGTCAATTATTATTATTCATTTAGACTACAAAATAATATAAATTTAATTTTCAATATCTTTTACTGGTGAGTATTATTGATTTAGCAATATTTTTCGAAGAAATTCGTGTTATGAAACATTAATTTCTTCAAAAGTAAAATAAAATAATTTTTATTCCGTGTTACTGAATAGTTTTTGAATTAAGCATTTAAAATAATCCTTTTTGCCAGAAAGATTACTATGCTTAAAAACTTTTGAGTACTAAATTTAATATTAAATACTTTTTACTTTGCTCTTTAATATATTAAAATAATTTTTTTGGGAATGCATAAAATCCTAAAAAAATTCATAAATAAAAATATAAATGAAATTTTAAAATTTGTGTCAAGAGATGAGTTTTAAAAACTTAAACCCTGTCCGATTTTTTTATACTAAATGCAATACGGATCTATCCAATAGTTATGGGAAAATTATGTCACATTTGTTTTGCACCCTCCAGATATCCTCTTATCTCTACTTTTTTTAAATGAGACATTACTAGAAAACTTTCTTCTTCGCAAATTCTATTAACTTATATGGAACTTCATAAACAGCTCCTGCCTAAAATATAGTTTTTTACTCCTTTTTGCTTTACAAATAAAATTGGTTATCTAATTTCAACATCATCGAAATACCACCAACGAATAACATCACCAGTAAATAGTAATGAAATGAATACATAAATAAAGAACTTGCCTATATTTATTTCGAGTATAGTTAATTTTAAGGTGGCCTATACACATAGGTGGTTAATTAAAGAATTTAATTCGTAATTACTTAACAATAGTGTTGTAGATGTTATTAATTACACCATGAGAATTATAATCAACATAATGTATTATGTATATACAAAACCTAACAAATACTGGTGACTATTCCAATTATCCATTAATTGGTACAAACAAAATATGGGCTATTCGTTTAAAAATATTCAGTTTGCAATCTTATGATAGAATCTTATGTCAACAGCAAGTAATTGATTGTAAGATTCGATTACTTAGGTACTGATATCGGAAAAAGTACCCGCATTAAATATTCTATTTCAAAAGTACGTATTTGGTAATCGATACCAAAATTACTGATCTCGAAAAAAGTATCACTATGAGAAGTACTCATAGCGAAAAAGTATTCGATGGAAAGTTCGAACCCAAAGTATTGATACTGATAGCGAAAAAGTAATCGATACCAAAGGTTTAAATTCAACGGTGACGAAATATGACAATAAAGTATCGATACTTTTTTGGGTATCGAATACACTCGATACTTTCAGGTATCGAGTACTTAAGTATTTGGTATCGATACCTGCCCATCACTAGTTTTAACGAATAAAATTATCACTGTGATATGATGTATCACTTAACTAAGAATTTTTAAAACAAATTGAATCTTCTTGCCGAATATAATGTGAAAAAAGTTGATTAATTTTGTTCTAATTACCAAAAGGGGGGTAAATAGAGTTTTAAGTACCAAAGGGGGTCAGGGGGTTTTAACTCGCTTTGGGGAGAGTGCTAAAGAGGGGTTTTGGACCTTTCATGAAAGTAATGCAAAAGTTTTTTGGATAACTTAAACTTACCCCGAATATTTTTTATAATTTGTCACAAAAAAAGCAGTTTTGTGACTCATTTTTGGACAGTATATAGGGACCATTTAAGGACCACTCGAGGTGAATCCCTCTTCTTCAATATTATCTTCAGAATTTTCAAAGCAAAAATAGCATAGATTTCAACTCCCTAACCCCCTCTTGGATACGGTCCTGGGTGGGAGTTTTTATTTTTCATTTTAACTCTTTGACTTAGGTCTGCAATTTAGTAATCTGAGTTTTCAAAACTTTCTTTTTTGAAAATTAATTTTTTGTTAATTTAACCGCATGCAAATGTAGTGATTTTGTAGTGATGTAAAAATGTGATTTTGTTGGCTTTTAAATGCAAAATCGTTTTACGGTCCACACTAAACAACTATCTATCTAATTGACATCGGAGACGTCTTTATTAACATTTTGAATTGGCTGACCACTATTTTTGAGTCTAGAGTTGAAATAATTTATAAAAAAGGTATTTATACAACTACTAACCAAAAGAGATAAAAAATAAGAATTCTATAATAATTTTATGGGTTGGTATTTAATAAGAAAATGTTATTTTCAATTAATATTCCCACTTTTATTACCAAATCCTTAAATAAATTAGGAGTTAAGCTATGGAAATAGGCCTGAATACTGTTTATTGCAGAAACCTGCCAAATGCAAATATATTTCAATATTTTTTTTGAAAATAATAAAAACATTTAAAAAAAATTTTTTGTCTGTAAAATATCCAAATGAGGCCTACCTTTAAGAAAAAAAATTACTACTAAACATCTTCATAAAAATGTAGTGAGCTTCTATACAGTTTTTCTCGTTTATCTCAAAACAAGAAAAGTGGCGTTTGACATAAGGGGACAGCCATAAATTACGTGAGGTCAATTAGGGGGGGAGGGGTTTGGAAAAATCTCACCAAGGGGGGAGAGGGGGGTTGATTAAAATCTCACGTTAACTTTTTAGGTTAGAAATTATACCGATTTTTTTAAGTATGAGAACGGAATAATGTCCTTTTCCCCCACATCATTAATAATGAAAAGTTTTAGGTGCTGTGAAGCACAAAATACAAACGAATAGGATAGAAAATTATTTTTAAAGGTTGTAGGAAAATCTCACGTGGGGGGGGAGGGGGGGTCCAGCAAAATCTCACCAAGGGGGGGTCCAGATTTTGGAAAAAACACCTCACGCAATTTATGGATGTCCCCTAAGCGATTCTATTATGTTGTGCTATAAATTTCTTTTCAAGATTAACATATAATATGAGGGTTATATGGGCCCTTCTTGGGTGGTTTGCCTACTCTACTTCGAAAACTTTTTTACTACGACTGATCACGCTATCTAGAAGATCTGTGTGTGCGTGTTATCTTGTTACACTTCACGCAAGCAAAAAGTTCAACTAACACACTTTTTGAAAAAAAATGTCGTACTTAAAAAGAAGGAAGCTCATGAAGAGGTCATCATATCAGCGATATATTTAGTTTTGAACTTGACCTTGAAAATAGTCTTCCAGAATAAGAACAAAAATGTACTAATTTCATCAGACCGTTTTTTCTAGATCTAGGTTATTATGGAAAGTGGACGGAAGAAATAACTCAAATGGGTTTTTATATAACATGGTTTCTGGTTTTTAATTTCTTGGAAGTTGCATGTGATTAGAAATAAACTAGTAGTTTTGTGATTTGATGGTTGATTAGAATGTATAAACATTTATGTATAAACATTAAATGTAAAAAATTCCCTTTAATAAAACCTATAATGCAGGGGTTCTCAACCTTTTTGACTCCGCGACCCCCTATTCAGGGAAAATATTTTGGCGACCCCCCTCAGACC